>JBBGZY010000008.1:2617500-2982500 GCA_037952925.1 Lithobates clamitans | reverse complement strand
GATTTTCTAAAAAACACCAAAAAAAAAAAAAAAAATTGATTTTAAAACACCAAAAAAAAAAAAAAATTGATTTTAAAAAACCCAAAAAAAAAAAAAATTTGATTTTAAAAAACCCCAAAAAAAAAAAAATTGATTTTAAAAAACCAAAAAAAAAAAAAAAATTGTTTTTAAAAAACCAAAAAAAAAAAAAAAGTGATTTTAAAACACCAAAAAAAAAAAAAAATAATTAATGTTAAAAAACCAAAAAAATTAAAAAAATCGATTTTAAAAAACCAAAAAAAAAAAAAAAACTTGCTTTAAAAAAAAAACAAAACTTGATTTTCCAAACAAAAAAAGCCTGTTTTGGAAAATCAAAAAGCCAAAAATATTTTTTTGTGGATTAGGTAGAAATATTTAAATATAATTATATTTTGCTACATCATTAAGATACCATTATATTTTTGTCTATGAACATTTTATACTAAATGCAGAACTGAATGCATAACAACCATTAATAAAAACATCTCCTTATAGGATTTTAACAAATGTGTGGTTTGTTATTTCAAGGCTCAGTATCAGTTTGGTTATAATTGTCAAAAAGTTGTTTACAGTGGCAATGGAGCTTATTTAGACATTTTTAAAATTCAAATACAGTTGGCACTACAACTGCTCGACCATAACCTAGGAGACAGCCCAAAAGAAAGGCAAGCAATAAATATAATGCCAGATTTCAGCAATATTTTTTTTATTGTCAAAAAATTATATATCCTGGCCCATTGCAATGGCCCCCCTACCCATAAAATAATCAACATATTGCTGTCTAACTTGACGAGAACTTTGGGGGGCCAAGCCAGTACGGACAGTATCCAGGCCTGTAAGGTTGGCTTCTATTTGTCCGGCCTCAGGCCCAACTGTGCCTATATAATTGGCAGAATGCTTATTTAAAAAGTTGTGCAGAATGCAGCACGATAAAATTATAAAATTAAGTTTGTATTCCGCCAAATTAATGGCTGTTTGAAACAGGCGGAACCGGCTGGCCAGAATTCCAAACGCATTCTCAACCACTCTTCTAGCTCTGGCCAGCCGGTAATTAAAAACCCTCCTCTCCGGGGTGAGGGTTCTTTGGGGGAATGGCCTCATGAGGTGCTTGCTCAGAGCGAAGGCTTCATCGGCAATGAAGACAAAGGGGAGTCCTTCCACGTTATCCTCATCAGGTGGCAATCCCAGGCCACCACTCTGGAGACGCTGGCAGAACTCCGTCTGGGCAAATACTCCTCCATCCGACATCCGGCCATTCTTCCCCACGTCCACATATAAAAAATCATAGTGTGCCGACACCACCGCCATTAAAACAATACTGTGGAACCCCTTATAATTAAAATAATATGACCCCGAATGGGGTGGTGGCACAATGTGGACATGTTTCCCATCTATAGCCCCTCCACAATTGGGAAAGTCCCAACGGCTGGCAAAATGGGATGCCACAGTCTGCCATTCCTGTGGCGTTGAAGGAAACTGGGGAATCAAACAAGAAAACCAAAATCAATTAATTTGGAAGCTAACATTGCAAGAAAATTAGACAATTAAAAACATTATTCCCCAGCATCAGTATAACATTCAATAATTTAATTCTTCTGGAATAACTAATATGGAAAAAGGCACACTTATCAGATTGCTCACCCCCTCTGATAGAACATTGATTACATTTTAGGGGGTTGTGAAATCCCTAAAAAAAATTACTTTAACGACACGCAGGAATTTAGGGACTAACAAAGGCTACAAGACTGCAGTTGTCGCACTCTGCAGGTGCAGTTGCTAACCAGCTTACAGTAAATGAGGTAATGTCAAAAGGCATTCATGTTGCAAGGAGTACACAATCACATGCAAGGGCAATTAATGAAAACACTTTGAGGCTTGCATATGATTTGATGATGGAAATCAGCAGAGCTTCTGCTCATTTACTAAAGCACTGGAACAAATGCACTTGTAGAGTGCACATGCATTTTGCAAAGTGCAACATAGATTTGCTTTAGACAAATCAACACCACAGAACATTCAAGCAAATTTTAACGAGGGTGGGGGTGGGGGGGTTGTGAAATCTAGCTAATTGCTAATTAGCAGCACACTATTTGGAGTGAGTTCAGGTGGGGGGGGGTTGTGAAATCTAGCTAATTGCTAATTAGCAGCACACTATTTGGAGTGAGTTCAGGTGGGGGGGGGGGTTGTGAAATCTAGCTAATTGCTAATTAGCAGCACACTATTTGGAGTGAGTTCAGGTGGGGGGGGGGTTGTGAAATCTAGCTAATTGCTAATTAGCAGCACACTATTTGGAGTGAGTTCAGGTGGGGGGGGGGGGTTGTGAAATCTAGCTAATTGCTAATTAGCAGCACACTATTTGGAGTGAGTTCAGGTGGGGGGGGGGTTGTGAAATCTAGCTAATTGCTAATTATAAGCACACTAAATACACTCCAACAAAATACATTCAAAATGAGTAGACTAGGTGGATATGTTCCCATCACTTCATGCTGGGAAGGTTATTGAAGGAAACTATACATGCATGACAAAAAATAACAGGAAAAAATCCCAGCATGTGTGAGGATAAAAAGGGGACATTCACACTATATTGCAATGATGGGAAGTAGTGTTTGAAGCAAGAAATACATTACATTATCAAAGATTACATAAAAGAACATGTGATGCTAATAAAAGAAAAATATCTTACCTTAATATAGTCCTTCTGCAGGACCTGTATGATGGCAGAACAGGTCTCTGGGATAATGATCCCCAGAGCCTGGGGGGAGATGCCTGTCGAGAACTTAAGGTCCTGCAGGCTTCTCCCTGTGGCCAAATACCGCAAGGTAGCGACCAGCCTCTGCTCCGGAGTGATGGCTTGCCTCATGCAGGTATCCTGCCTGCTGATATAGGGGGTCAGCAAAGCCACCAAACGGTCAAAAACGGGGTCCGTCATCCGGAGAAAGTTCCTGAAATCCTCAGGATTATTCTCACGGATCTCACGGAGCAAAGGCATGTGACAGAACTGGTCACGCTGAAGCAACCAATTCTTGGTCCATGAACTCCTCCTCGCCCTGTTCATGGACTGGTCTTGGGCTGAAGAATAAACTACAGCACCAAGCACATACAATGCACGAGCTCTACGACGAGTACGTACAGGTAACATGGCTTCAAAACGGTCGGCTGGTCAGAACGCACTAAACAGAACGCACTGAAGAACAGCAAGGCCTGTGAAGAACGACCTGAAAATCAGGAACGAGCGGCCAATAAAACAAAGATTTCTCAATGCCAACTGACCAAACGCACTGAAAAGCAGATACAAACCTCACAAGCACAGACTGAACAACAGTTAAAACGAACTGAAAAATACGAGTCTCACAAGCGCGAATCGTCTCTCACCAAACTTCTACTAACACGAGATAAACACGAGATTAGCAGAAGGAGCCCAAAGGGTGTCGTACGGGCTATTGAACTTCCGTTTTATAGTCTCGTCGGACTTGGTGTACGTCACAGCGTACTAAGCTGTCGTACTTTTGTGTGGTCGTGTGTGGGCAAGTCCGTTCGTAAGAAAGTCTGCCGAAGGTACGCCGGAAGTATGGCGGACAGGCTGTCCGACTTTTGTAGCTGCAAAGTCCGACCGTGTGTACGCGGCATTAGGGTTAAGGTTACATGTTTTTAGTTAATTTTGACCTTTTGGTTATGGTTAGCATGAGGTAAAAGTAATCCTTTCCGATATCTACAGACACAGGGACTCATTTACTAAAATTGGAGAGTGCAAAATCTGGTGCAGCTCTGCATTGAAACCAATCAGCTTCCAGTTTTTTTTTGTCAAAACTTAATTGAACAAGCGGAAGTTAGAAGCTGATTGGCTTCCATGTACAGCTGCACCAGATTTTGCACTCTCCTGGCTTAGTAATTCAACACCACTGCTACAATTTATGAAATACTAATCTTATAAAGAACATGGTGGGACAAAAGTTTATATACCTCTACATTATACATTATTGTGCATTATACAATTTAATGAGGCTCTTCCTCCTTTTGCTTTGTCAGTACTGCCATATTTCCCCAACATGACACCTGAGACCATGGACTTTTTTTGGGGGGGGGGGGGCATAGAAAAGGATGAGTTTTGTGACAGGAAGCCTCGTACAGTGGAAAAAATGAAGAAGTTCATCTAACAAGCATTTATGGACATTGATGCTAACCAGAATGTATGTGTTGCTTGTGTGTTACATTGTAGGATCCAGTCATGTTGCAACATTGATAGAGGACAGGTGCTTGGGATAAAGCATCCAAGAGATGAAACATGACCCAATCAGTACTATATACCTACTTTTGGCAATATTGTTATAAATATCAGTAAAGTAAAAGAAATAATAATTAAATAAATAATGAATACAAAAATTAAAATAAAATGCCATGATCCAATCAGTAATGCATATAAAATGCCATGTTCCGATCAGTAACTTACTTTTGGCCCACTCTGTATAATCAGGATACTCTGTTGTATACTGTCTCTTAAGACCTATTCATTCCTCTAATGGGCACTGCCATGCTGCCTCTTGACCAGCATGAAGAAGGTAAAGTCAGGCTGTCAGTCAGAGCCAAACATCATGTACCTCTGTTCTTCCAGTAATCTATCACTCCTTTCTGCATATGTCTTTGGGCAGGGGGAGTGTGTATAGATGGAGATGAGGACTTAGCTAGTGCCTTAAAAGTAAACATGTGCAAACCAGGTACAAAAGTCATAGTTTGCTTGGTCTGCACAATTTGTCAAAGGAGGAATGGAGACAGTTGAAACAACTGATGGGAAGGTGCTACTATGTAAACTGTTTCGGGAGTGGAATGGTCCATTCCAGACAAAACTTCTTTATAGTCTTGGTTAGTATGGAAAATTATAGGAAGCTTTGTCAGGTTTTCATTGCTTGATAGAAGAATAGAAGTATGGAGCATTAAAGTTAAGTTATTTTATTGCTGTCTGTGTCTACATACATAAGGTCTACCTCCATTATTTGCCCAGATGACCATTGCAGAAAAAAAGTACTTAGGCAGTTCAAAATGTGACATAACTGCCTGTCTTCTATTTTGCATACAATAAGGTCTGAGTGAAGGAAATAGTGGCAGATTAGGCCATGATGATGATGAGTTGTGATTTGTCGCCTTTGAGACCAATATTACTGGCTTGTGTATCATAAACAAAAAGTATCACAGACAGTATTCAATTGTTTTTTTAACAAGGGCACAAGGGCACTAACATGGCTACAATCACCTCAAGCATGATGGAAGATACTGCATATAGTTGCATGAAGAAACCTGATCACAAAGGAAACACAGATCAATAGTGACATTTTTTTTCTCTCAAGATGCAATAAGAGGAATCTTGTGCAAATACACTTAACTCTGTATAGACATAACGACTTTTCAAATGTACCAGAAAGACTAAGGAACAACCTCAGGCACAAACTGTTTGATAAAAGAATAACAATCAAGAAACAAAAGCAGTCAGTCAAACCCTAACAGCACTGGATCCTACCAACGCTAGCCAAAATAAAAATGAAATGGAAACTATACAAAGTCAACTTCAAAAACTTGCCATGAAGAAGCAGCAAAAACAACTCTAGAAACTATACCAAGAGCAGAATCTTTGGATATAACCCAAACAACATAAAACTGACACAACAGCTACACTTTCTCTATCAGTTTCCTGGAAGCCAATGCAGAATCCCAAAGTATCCCATGTGAACATGCTGACCTGACTGAAAATGTGGACATAACAGAGAAACTTGGAATCATTAATTTGTCAGATCACAAACTTTCTGAACCAGAAATAACAATCCTGTTGAACCACCATATTGGATAATTTACAATTATTCTCAGATATGGAAGAATTCTTCAGGAGACTGAGGCTCAAAGAATATTTGTACACAAATGAAAGCAATCCTATGACAATAGCATGTGATAAAAAGAAAAAGAGCAGTAACTTTATACCTCCACAAGGACATATTTCCAAAGTGGGCACCTATATTAATAGCTTCAGACTGCAAGTTACATCCCTGATATCCACTCAAAAATAGAAAACTGTATGCAATCTTTCACCACTGAAAGGCTATACATGATTTATACAATAATCAGGCCATCAAACCAGCAGATAAAGGATTAACAGTTGTTGCGATGGATACAAACAAATACATACAAAAGCGCCAGAGGCAACTGGAAAATGTTACTTATGATAAACAACTGGATTATCACCCAACCCACGATTTTATTCAACAATTAAAAAGTCTCATTAAAACTCTATCAACCCACCTACATTTAGAACTTACCAGTGCAAACCTAGTTAATCAAGAAATTGGGGACATGCTGCCCAAGATCCACAAGCCAGGACATACAGGCAGACCCATCATAACAGGTGTAAACACAATTAGTGAACAAATATCAGATCTTTTAGAAAAAATGTTTTAAAACTTTTACCCTGTTTCCCCGAAAATAAGACCTAGCGTGATTGTCGGTGATGGCTGCAATATAAGCCCTACCCCCCAAATAAGCCCTAGTTAAAGTCCTTGTAGGTCTTATTTTCAGGATAGGGCTTATTTTCGGGGAAACAGGGTAGGGCTTATTTGGGGGTAGGGCTTATATTGCAGCAATCACCGACAATCATGCTACTGTAGGTCTTATTTTCGGGGAAACAGGGTAGTCATAAATACTGCCAATTTCCTGCAAAATACAGTTGATCTTATGAACAAGATCAACAATATACAGACAAACAAACTTCTAGTCACCATGGATGTAGAATCTCTGTACATCCCTCGCAAGTATGGGATTGCTGCAGATTTTTATCATTCTCACCAAACCACAAATACAGTGCTAAGGATGTGACACAGCTCATTAATTGATTTTAACACACAACTACTTCATTTTCAATAATGACATCTCACTGATAGATATAATTATCTCTACTCAGACCCAGAAAACAGAAATAAACATCTCAGTGTACTAGCAGATTTATTCCATAAGGGAGGTTACAAGGACAAAACCATCAATATAGGCATGAACATGGCCTTGAAAACCTGAAGAGAAAATCTCCTCCCATAAAAAGAAAAAAAAAACACAAAAAAACAAATAACCATGTACCTCTAGTAACCACATATAATCCAGCACTAGAAGGGATAAGAAAAATAATCAAATATTTGCACCCCATCAGGATGAAACGCTGAAAGAAATATTCCAACAACAAAAGTGACCTTCAGTATTTCAGGATCATAAAGCCGTACCTCCAGTTATGTTGTTTACCTCATGCAAAAGACGTTACAAAGGATCTTACGTTGGTGAAACAGGACCGAAATTACAATAAAGAATGAATTTACACATA
Source organism: Lithobates clamitans (assembly GCA_037952925.1). Lineage (NCBI taxonomy): Eukaryota > Metazoa > Chordata > Amphibia > Anura > Ranidae > Lithobates > Lithobates clamitans. The sequence continues at coordinate 2,975,137 of JBBGZY010000008.1, read as the reverse complement.
CACACCATTAAGGAACATAAGGAAGATAATTTCTGCAAACCAATCAGACATAATGTTTCACCATCAGACCACACATTGGCAGACATGAATGTTTTGGTTCTTAAATAGAACTTCAAAACTACCCCGGAAAGGAAAACGTTTGAACTAGGAATGATGATTCTAACTGACACAAAAGAAAATGGACTAAATGTGAACCTCAGTTTTGTCAGAGGTTGTCTTATTAACATTCTGCTAATTATTTGTGTATTGTGTATTAGTACCGCTTGGACCTTGAAGAAAGGGAGAACATCCTGAAAGCTTGTTCTGAAAATCTGGTTGTTAGTACAAATAAAAAAGTATCACGGACAGTACTCAATTGTTCTTGGCTCATGTATTCCACATTTTATTTGGGAAGCTATAAGGTATTGTTAGTGAACATATGGAAATGCTTTTTCTTGACACAACAAATCCATAGAGGCAGCCATTGCATCAATCAGTTAATGAAAAATGAATGGACATACAGTAATTGGTCAAGCAACCATTACAATAATGTATACTATTTGAATATACATTGTTAGAAAAAAAGTCTAACCACACATGTACAGTATATCTAGGCAATCATATGATGAATTAATATATTACACTTTCTAAATTATAATTCGAACATTTGAAAAATCAGTGTCGATTGCAATAAAATGGCACTAGTAATTGGTAATATGTATGTAATATTTGACTTTACTTGCAACAGAAACCCTGGTTTCAAGTCAGCTAAGGTGTTTGCATTTTAATGATGTGGGTTTTACCACATGCTGCTGCAAATATATTCACATCTTAAGAAAATAAGAATCTTTCATTATCCTTCACATAATGAATTGCAGAACTAAGTGGATACATTATTTAAAATATCATGCAAACATGTTTATTTTCTGTACCAGCGCACGCAAGGATGTGAGCTAAACCTATTGCTCAATAACAATTCAAAGTAGAAAATTATGAATAGATCTGGACACATTATGAAGGGCTGAGCTGGTACCAGCCTTTGATTAAACAGTTCTATTTTAGAGACCTCGGCAGAAAAAAAATTAAAATTCAACCATTTATCAATGCAGCCTTGATCTCATTTCCTCATGTTATGTATTTTATTTCAAGTAGAAAATAAAATGCTGAGCATATTACCAGACAGACTGATTCCATGTAAAACAACACAGCAGAACATTCTTCACTGTTAAATTGCCAATATCTTTTGCAGCATCTATCTTGCTAATTGAAGGAAGTAGGCATTCAGGTTTTATAACATTAGTGCTGTTGAAAAACAGTAATATTAATATTTGTAACTGTATAGTAATAAAGGTCCTGTATTTAATAGCAAATCACTTTCCATGCAATGGGCTTTAAGCTACATGATGTGTACATTAAAGACACCATAACCTATAGATGTTTCTAAAGAATTCTTCTCACATTATCAAAATGATGTTATATATGCTCTCTGGTACCAGCTTATTTATTACACTGTCACCTTCTAGTGTACGTGTAACTAATACTAAAACAGATATGCATACATATAATATACTTGTTAAAACCCTTAAAGCAGTAGTAAACTGCATCAAACAAAAATAAATATATTGGGCCATGGGCAGTTGAAGTCATAATGTGCTAGTATGCATTGCATAGTAGCACATTATGACAGACTTACCTGAAGGTGCTTCCATCTTCACTCGTCTTTCTTCCGGGTTTGTGGGCTTCGGCGAAATGAATGGCCAAGTGCATGTGCTCGGGAGTCGCTGTTTATGGCACAACTCTGAAGGAATGTCAATGGCAAGCGCCGGTGATATTAATGGCTGCATCAAAAGTAAATATTTCCGGTGCACGTTTAAAGGATTAAATGCTATTTCTTATTATTAAAGTGGGAGTAAACTCCCTTGTATGATTTTTACCTATAGGTAAGCCTATAGGTAAGCCTTATTATATGCTTACCTATAGGTAAAAATCATACAAGGGAATTTACTCCCACTTTAATATTAAGAAATGGCATTTAATCCTTTACATAGAAAAACAAGAAGCCCATTAAGGTTATGGTGAGAAGGGACAAAAATAATCCTTCCAACCAATTCCGTGCATAGCACAGTAGAACCTTCTAGGAACAGAAGGTATTCTTATGTCTCATTCCATCACATATTCCAAATATAGGAGGGTTATTTCTGGTCTTAGGACAGTGGGCGGTGCCATGTAAATCATACATCATAAATCAAATAGCAAGCAGCTTGCTCTGGGGGCACTGAGCAGGGGAGAGGGTCCAGTAGCGCCAGCAGGGGACATGAGAGGAGGAGGATTGGGGTTGCTCTGTGCAAAACCATTGGGCAGAGCAGGTAAATAGTATTTTGTTCTATGACATTGTTTTTTTTTAAGTCAAGCCTTTAGTATCACTTTAATGCAAAAGGGATCAGAGCAGCTGTATAGCCCCATGATTTTGTTCAGTTTTACAGTGCTGGCATCACCCTCCTCTCCCCCCCCCCAATCTTTCCATGAGCCACAAATGCCCCAAATACCTTCAGGTATGTGAGCAGCAGGAGATCAGGGATCGCGCATCGGGGCGATCGTTGTTGCGGTGTGTCAGACTGACACACCGCAAACACCGATCTAGGTAATGAGTCTCTGAAAGAGACTCTTTACCACATGATCAGCCATGTCCAATCACGGCTGATCACAGTGTAAGCAGGAAGAGCCGTTGATGGGCTTTTCCTCACTCACATCTGTCAGACGCGAGTAGAGGAGAGCCAATCGGCTGCTCCTTTGACAGGGGAGGCTGGTGCTGATTGATTATCATCGCAGCCCCCCATCCCAAGGATGCCCACACTGGACCATCAGGGACATCACTAGGACCACCAGGGATGTCACTACAAGGTATGCCACCCTAGACCACCAGGGATGCCAATCAGTGCCACAGTGGATGCCAATCAGTGCCCACAATGGATGCCAATCAGTGCCCACAATGGGCATCACTGATTGGCAGGCATTATTGTTTGGCGCTGATTGGCATCCATCCGTACAATCAGTTAGTGTACATCAGTGCCACCTATCAGTGCCCATTCGTGCCCACCCGTGCCACCTATCAGTGCCCATCTGTGCCGCCTATCAGTGACCATCGTTGCCGCCTATCAGTGCCCATCCATTATGCCTATCAGTCCCCATCCATGCTGCCTATGTGTACCCATCAGTGCTGCATATCAGTGCCACCTATCAGTGCCCATCAGTGCCACCTATAAGTGCCCCATCAGTGCTGCATATTAGTGCCCATCATCAGAGCTCAGCACTGCCACCTCATCAGTGCCACCTCATTGGTGCCACCTCATCGTTGCCCATCAGTGCTGCCTTATCAGTGAAGGAGAAAACTTACTTATTTACAAAATTTTGTAACAGAAACAAAAAAAACATTTTTCTTTCAAAATCTTTGGTCATTTTTTTTTGTTTAGCAGAAAATAAAAATCCCAGAGGTGATCAAATACCACCAAAAGAAAGCTCTATTTGTGGGAACAAAATGATAAAAGTCTAGCTTGGGTACAGTAATGTATGACTGCGCAATTGTCATTCAAAGTGCGACAGCGCTGAAAGCTGATAATTGGTCTGGGCAGGAATGTGTATAAGTGCCCTGTATTGAAGTGATTAAGGGGGCTTCCAGATTCTGATAAGCCCCCCAGCCCGCAGACCCCCAACAAAAAAAGGAAGAGGCCATGGTCACCCCCGCCCCAAAGCAACCCCCCCATGTTGAGGGCATGTGATCTGGTATGATTCAGGAGGGGCGTTCTAGCTCCTTTCCTGACCTGCCAGGCTGCATGCATGAATAGGGGTTTGGTATGGAATTATGGGGGGCCACGCCATTTTCTTCTGAATTTTTATTGCCAGCAATTCTTTTTACATTCAGCTGCCAATGGGAAATCCTCATTCTCGGGTTGATCAATTTAATAAGAAGTTTAGGTCTTTGATTACGAACGCCCTGCATGATGGTTTGATTTCCAAATCCACCTGGGAATTCATTTACAACAGATTTCCAAATAAAAACCCTTCCTTTTGTACACTCCCCAAAGTTCACAAATTAATTTCATCTCCTCCTGGTTGGCCTATTTTATCCAGTGATTAGAGTATTACTGAGAATTCAAGCAAATGGGTAGACCAATTTTAAAGCCCTTTGTACTGAGTCTGCCTTCCCCTGTTAAGGATACAATACACTTTCTCCAGTTTATAGAAAATATATAAGTAACCAGCATTCAAGGGACCACTTTGAACTTGTATTGCAGATTCTTTCCCTGATTTTGTATCATAATGTTTTTACATTCAATGACTCCCACTTCCTCCACTTACAGAGAGTGGCGATGGGGACATGTTGTGCCCAATTATATGCGAACCTGTACCTGGGGGAGTGGGAGCATGCGTTTTTGCTGTCAGATGAGTCATCGAACTTTTCAGGACACATTCTTGCCTGGTTGAGATGAATAGATGATATATTTCTAATCTGGGATGGCCCTATTGACAAACTACATGACTGCCTAAAATTCTTGAATTTGTATAGTTATAATCCATCCTTCACTATAACACTTGACTGCCAAAAAGTGACTTGGTTTCTAGATGTGGAGGTTGAGATTTATGCCAATGGATTATTATCCAGCAACCTTTTTTTAGAAAACCGACAGCTAAAAGCTAAAGGTAATACAATGTTGATGGCCAGTAATTCTCATTAATTCCATCCCTTATGCACAATATCTGTGACTTCATCGCAATTGCGGAGAAATTCAAACATGCAGCGAATGATTTCAAAATATGTCTATTAGAATGAGGCTACACAAAAACATGTCTGCGGAAGGTCTATAATAAAGCTATACAGCACTCTCGGACATATTTACTGTTCAAAAATTAGAGGAATCCACCTAGGTAACAACCCCTAATTATTGTAAGTAGTTATAATTCTTAACAAGTGGCAGTAAGGAAATATATTAGGAGCTATTTGCACTTGCTAACCTCCGATCCCCAAATCATTCCCTCTGAACCACTAAACACGTATCAAAAGGCATCTTCATTAAGGGATAGACTAGTTTCAAGCACATTTAGGTCTTCTAGGCTTCCAAAATCCAGACAACCCAGGGGTACTTTCATCTATGGGAAGTGTAATCTTTGTCAGTATATTTGCTCCTACAAGAACCCTACTTTACCGAATGGTTGGACCATTGTTTCTAAAACATTTTGCCAATTGTTTAACCAAAGGGGTCATATATATTATGACCTACCCTTGTGGGGAGTTCTATATCATAAATACATATTATTATATCATCTATAAATTAGCCCCATATCATTGGTGTAAGGATGAAAATAGGTTGGTGTCAGTGGGAAATAATAAGCCCCATATTGCTTGAATCAGAAGGAATAAAAATAACCCCAGTGGGATGAACTAATCCCCATGATTTGTGTTATTAGGAGGAAACTAAGCCCAGTTATTGGAGTCAGTGCGAATAAAAAAAGTTCCATCATTGGTGTTGGTGGGGATAGAAAAATCCTGACTCTTATTGTCATTGGGGATAAAATAAGCCCCACCATTGGTGTCAGAAGGAGAATTATAAATCTTTTTTCGTTTGTGTCAGTGACAGAAAATAAAGTCCCATATCATTAATGTCAGCAAGAGGAAAATAAGACCCATATTGTTGGTGTCAGTGGGAGTAAAATAAGCCCCATCATTGGTGTCAGTGTGAGTCAAATATGTACAATTGTTGGTTTCATTGTGTGGGTAAAATGACCCCATTGTTGGTGTCAGTAGGAATAAAAATAAGTCCTATTGTTGGTGTTAGTAGGAGGATATTAAACTATTTTGTTGGTGTCAGTGGGGATAAAATAAGCCCAACTATTGGTGTTATTGGGAGGGAGATAAACATCATCGCTGGTATCAATAGAAGTAAAAGAAGTCCCATATCATTGGGTCAAAGAGGAAAACTAAGCACCATATGTTTAGTATCAGTGGGAAGAAATAAGCCCCATATTGCTGGAGTCAGAAGGAATAAAAATAGCCCCTCACTGATGTCAGTGCGATGAACGAATGCCCCATTATTGGTATTATTAGGAGGAAAAATAGGCCCCATTATAGGTGTCTGTGGAAATAAAAATAAGCTGCACTGTTGGTGTCAGCAGGGATAAAATAAGCTTCATTGTTGGTGTCAGTAGGAGGATAGTAAACCTTTTTATTACTGTCAGCAGCAGGAAAATAAGGCCCATATTGTTAGTGTCAGTGGAAGTACAATGGGCCCTGTGTCATTGGTGTCCCTGCAAGTTAAATAAGCCCCATATCAGTGTCGGTGGGAGGAAATAAACACTAGATCAGTATCAATGGAAGGGAATAAGCCCCATCGTTAATGTCAGTGGGAGCAAAATAAGCCCCAATATTGGTGTCGGTGAAATAAAATAAATCACAAATCAATGATTGGGAGGAGAGTAAGTCCAATTGTCATTGGGCCAGTGTGAATAAAATAAGTCCAATTGTTGGTGTTAGTAGGACAATAATAAACCATTTTGTTGATGTTAGCCAGGATAAAATAAACCCCACCATTGGTGTCAGTGGGGGGAAAATATACCTCATTACAAGGCTTTACAGGCGGAGCTCCCTCACATTTTCATTTCATTTTCTTTCTTTGCTGAAAATGGAAATTTTTGTCATAATTTTTATAAATTGATGAAAATTTGGGGGAATTTTTGTTTAGTTTGTCACAGGAAACATGCCACCGATGAAAATTATGACAAATGTTTTTGTTGACAAAATTAACACTGCATAAAACTCATAAGGATGATGAATTATAGTCTACCTTGCCAAAGGTTTAACCAGAGTTATGAGCTTTTCTCATATCTCTATCATAACTGTTACATTTTGGGGTTGAAGAGAGGTTCTGGTTCAGTCTGAAGTCTCTAGCGGAGAAATGAGCTCCTGGGTTGTAGGTTGAGTCTTTCATGAGCTTCGATGGAGTGGGGCGATGAGACACATTTTGTGCATACCCTGCATATTACCAGTTTCTAGGAGTTCTTTCTGCTGTGTACAGGGATTGATGGCAGAGCAGGGGTTTCACTCTGAAACCTCTTGGGAAAGTCTCTGGAGAACCCCCTGCTCTCTGGCAGTACAGGGTCTCCTGTTCTAAGAGTCTGAAGTTTCTATTGTGAGCTGTGATTGGGTATCTGGACTGGTCCAGAGTTTGTTCGGAAACAGAGGGCTTGGAAAATGGGTCAATCTCAGTTCTTGCTGGATTGGAAGAGGAGTACCCGCTCTTCCAGGAAGGCCAGGGCTAGGTCTGATTCAGTCTCATTGACCCCTGCTTCATTGTATCCTGGCAGCTGGTCTAGAGGATTGATTATGGTTTATGATGGAAATGGAGGATTGTCTTTGACTGCTCATTATTTCTTCCCTGGGAATACAGAGTGGTTTGGGATGGTTCTTGGTGTTTTTTGGTTAGAGTATAAGGGCACCATAATGGAGCCATTGAACGCTTTGGCCAGGCCAACATCTGCACGCTTATTCTTGGGTTAGACTCTTGGTATTGGGTTAGAATCCTTATCCTCTTAGGGAAAAGGTCTGACACGTTCCATTCCCACTTGACACAAATAAGTTGAAACTTCCCTATTTAATCCCAATATAAAAACTTACTAGTCATTAATGTCCACCTATAGCAATGTTTATCAAATCCTATACAAATACAGTGGTTTAACTGTTTTTACAACCTCTCCTGAACGGTTTAACTTGACAACGCGGCTAAACGTGGCAACGGTTTTGCCGCGTTTAGCTGTGTTTAGCTGCGTTTAGAAACGTTTTAAAAAAAATATATATATTTTTTTCAAAATAGACAAAAATGAAAATGAAATGCGTCTAAACATGAGTTACCACATTTAGCCGTGTTTAGACGCGTTTGCCGCTTGAAATGCCTCTAAACTCAGCATCTGAACTAATTTTTTTGCTTTCCAAAAATGGTCTCTAAACTCAACTGCCTAAAATGATATTAAAGGGACCTGTGTACATGTGCACATAAGATAACATTGGATGAGTTCAGGGGCAGCGGAAAAAAGCATCCAACTGCCTCTGAATGTCCGTTTACCAGCAGCAGTGTACATGAGGCCTTAAGCTCCACTAAGGCAGTTTAATGGATTGCACATTTATATAAATTTGCCTATATAAAATTTATTCTCTCAACACTTTAGCCCCATTGTGGCAGTTTAAAGGATATGTAGGCTATTCCTTTGCAAATCATTGAAGCACACTATAGCATTGTTTGTATGTAATGCCAGTAATTACCCTTTGCTGGTCATTTGTGTCCACACTAGAATGCAAAATGATAATTATTTCCTGTTGGTTGTAGGCTTTGTGGTTCCAACAGAACAACGTTCATATGCAATGTATATCATTTTTAATAGCTTTCTTCAGTTCATCAAAGACATCCTATGGCTAAAAGCAGAGTGCAAACAGACTATTATAGCACTGAGCCAATATTGGCACTGTAGTCTATTTTCATCCACATATTTCACTATCCTTATTAGATTATTGTTGCTGTCCAAAAATGCAAAGAGGTTTGATACAGCGTATAGTCAGCTCAAATTGTTTTCATATGGAGTATGTCAAAATTCTGGTCACAGAAGCTTACAGTGGAAGAGGATTTACAGGCTCCAGGACTGCCCACAGCTTCAAAGTGGTGACTTTATAAGAATGTCTCCTGACATTTCTCCTTATGAAATCAACTTTTCTTAACTTGGACTTTGATATTACTCTCCAGGTTTTTACGGGGGATTTATTTTCCTTTAAATTTGAGAACCCCCCACTATGTTCCCATTCACACAGCATACCAAAAAATTTGGAAAACATCTCAACTTTTTGGATATATTTCTTGGGAGAAGGTGTCATGGCTGACTGTAAATTTCTGGAGAGTCTCACAGCTCTGTCCTCACACTCTAGCTAGCTCCTATTAACGTACAATGCAGGAGGGTGGCTTCAAATTTTTCAATCTCCTTGTTAGGACAGTGTTTAAATCGCATTCACTGATAATGAAGAACTGTAAACATAGTACAGATAAACTTAGTTATGGTGAACCTTACAAAGCAGGGAGAGCATGTAGGGTGTTTTAAGCAAGTGAAACGTGCTTTAAAAATTGTAGACATTATTGGTTACCTTTCTAAGTTATGTAGTTAATAGCAACATCCCAATGGCTGCAAAACTGGAGATGCACTTTAACCCCTTGCCAACCGTCTCACGCCGATATACGTCGGCAGAAGGGCATGTACAGGCATATTAACGTACCTGTACGTTGGCCTTTAATACGCGGCATTGTGTGCGCGCGCACCTGCCATGAGCTCCTTGAGTGTGATCTCGGGTCCCCCGTACTCGATGTCCAAGGGGATACCCGCGATCGTCTCACAGAGAGGAAGACCAGGGAAATGCTGATGTAAACAAGCATTTCCCCGTTCTGCCTAGTGACACTGACACTGATCACAGCTCCCTGTGATGAGGAGCGAGGATCAGTGTCGTGTCACACGTAGCCCATCCTCCCCGCAGTTAGAATCACTCCCTAGGACACACTTAACCCCTGCAAAGCCCCCTAGTGGTTAACCCCTTCACTGCCAGCCACATTTACACAGTAATCAGTGCATTTTTAATATAACTTTTGCGCAAACCAAGACTAAAGGCTTATTGCAATTTTTTTACCAAAAATATGTAGAAGAATCGGGCTAAAATGAGGGAAAAAAATGTTTTTTTTATATATGTTTTGGGGATATTTATTATAGCAAAAAGTAAAAATTATTGTGTTTTTTCAAAATTGTCGCTATTTTTTCTTTATGGCGCACAAAATAAAAACCGCAGAGGTGATCAAATACCACCAAAAGAAAGCTATATTTGTGGGGGAAAAAGGACGCCAATTTTGTTTGGGAGCCACACCGTACGTCCGCGCAATTGTCAGTTGTCGCAAAAAACTGACTTGTCTTTGAGCAGCCAAATGGTTCGGGGCTGAAGTGGTTAAGGACTATGCTTGCAGTTCCAATGTGTTTCAGTTCTAGAAAAAAAAATTGAACATGCTGCATTATGCGTCAAAAACGCGCATGCAGAAAAGCATCTGGAACGCATCCAGACTGCTTTTCTATAGTGTGACCTGGCCCTTATTCCATCAATCCAAAATGAGTGGCATGACTTTACAATTAATATATCACCTACCCTGCAGCATACCATACAAAATATAGGCCTAGTATTTAACCAATAAACAGTAAACTAGTGTAGCGGGCACCTACTTTTAGGTAAGTGACCTTTCTTGGTAGTTTCTATGCCAGGTAAATTTAGACAGGCCTGTGCTATTACAGCAGGCCTGTCTGTTGTTAATTTTCTTTTGAGTGGCAGGTAGTTTGCATGCTAATCTCGGCCAATCATTAATTTACTTGGTAACACCCGGGACTCGCATATAAAAGGGGAGTCACGTGGTTCCAGGAGTTAGGAGTTTGAGTCGGAGTTGGAGTTGATGTCCTGCTCTGAGTAGCAGGAGAGGCCAGCCTGGTTCCTGGAGGGGGGGGGGTTTCCCCTCCAGAGAACTGACGGAGCTTCACCCCTGCAATAAGGGTGAAGAATGGGTCCTTATGGAGCAACAGGCAACATCTCAAAGCATGTAGTCGCTGGTGTCGATGGCCGCCCCTGCGGGGAGGGAAGCGGGCCATAAAGGAGAAAGGGAACTAAGAATCATTGCGGAAGAAGTAGCAACAAAGCGGAAGGAAACTGGGCGATCGATCGTTTATGAGTGGCACATGGACTATTGATCACGTGAGTGAAAGCCCAAGAGAAGGGTACTACCAGAGGCTGAGGGTTGTTGGTACGCAAGTCAGTGAGATGGACAGTGATGGCCTGTGACTTTGGGTTCAGCAATGCCCCGGGATTCCAATCAGTCAAGCGGGAGGAGTTATTCAGAGTGACTTTTCTTTAGCTCAACTTGGAAGTACCATGTAGATGGGAAGTAGTGGTAAAAAGGTAGCGGTGAAGCTGCAAGCACACATATAGCGATATGGACTGTTCTGTAAAGGTCATGCAGATGAAGAAGTTATTCAGAGTGACTCTTTATCAATTATTCTCTATCAAATCTACTTCCATCTTCCCTGATTGAAGAAATCATCCAAAGTGATTTCCCAATTATCCGCAATTGATTATAGTTTTTCTGTAAGAGCCATTGAAAGATGATAATGTAACAAAGAGCATCTCAAAGAAAGTCCTTCTCCCACCCCAGTTTATGTTGATGAATAAAGCAAGAGAAAAAGCATTAAGGACTGTGAGTTTTGAATCTATGGGCTGCGAGTGTTGGGTGGTAAACGTGAATTACAGATATAACAATTAATCAGCCGCTCCTTCGGGGGTAAGTGCTACACTAGTAAACAGTTGGCATGTGGCCTTGCGGTGATGGATCCCCTTAAAGTCAATGTGTTTTTTAACTAGATTCTTCAGGACTGGTTCAGGATCATGCAGGCAGGTAGCAATACAATCTAGACCTAAAAAAAATCATATTACAATCAACTTGCAACCAGATTACATATATAATACAAATTCAGGAATATGTTCATTAACTGCCTCCCGCCTAGTCGATCCACACATGCAGCCAGGCAGGATGAGCATCATTCTAAAAGGACACACTGGTGCACCCTCTTTTCCAAGCACCCATGCACAGTGCAATCTGTGGTGGACATAACTGATTACAGATCTGGTGTACTGGGCCACTGTGATTGGCCTTGGTACCATGTGATTCCTGGCTGCTCTGATATCACAGTCAGTGCTGCCAGTAAGTGTCTGATGATCGCCACAGCAGTACAAAATACCAGTCAGTGGTTCCTAATCACCACTGCACCACTCAAGATTTGTGATCACTGCCTCACCAGTCATATTGTCCCTGATCACTGCCAGATCACTGTATGCCAGCAACAGTGTTCCTTATCACTGCCATTATCACTGCCACAGCAGTTGTAGTGTCACCAGACCAGTGTCAGCAGCAGTGTTCCTAAATGCTGCCACATTAGTCCCCAAATAATGTTTTTAGACCAGTGTAAGCCAGCTACAGTGTACCTGATCACCTTCACAAGTCTCACTGTCAACCTGACCAGTGCAGTTAGCATCAGTAGGGGATATTTACTAAAGCAGGGTGGGAACTGCATGTGATTTTGAACAGGAGTCGTACTGCATTCCTGTTCAAATCACACATGATTCTGCAGCAGTGCGATTTGAGCCATTATTCTGTTTGGCTCAAATCGCACTAAAATCATCACAGTGGGAAGCTACACAGTGCAGCAACTTCACTTACATACCCTTATTGTCTAGAAACGAAACTAGAATTTACATTAATCCATGCTTTCGCACAGAGCAGCATTTCCTTGTTTCCCCAATATCCATCTTTACATTTACCCCTGTTGTGCCAAACAGTTTAACAAGTCAAAACAGAAAATGCACTAATGCACTCACAAAAGTTGTTTGCGCCTAATATGTGTGTATGAAAAAACAGTGGATATATTGAATAATGAACAATTCCAAGGTAATAATATTCCAAAAAAATAAAAAAATTAAAAAATGAAAATAAATTTAAAAATAGGAATGGGAGGATATATTAAGCACTAAACACCCAATTTACATATATTACATCAATCGGACATGAATCAAGCTCATTAGATTACAAATAAATAAATCATAAATGACTGATTCTAATTAAACCCAATAACAGATTTACTAATAATCACTAATAAACAGTTGACATCTAGCTCTATATTCAAGCCATCCACTTTGTTTCCCTCTTGAAGAGGTTTCTTACTCTCATGGAACCCCTTCAGGAGGGATACACCCTATTAATGCCCCAAACATGTAATTGGGGTGGATCTTTTGCATGACAATGAGTAAAATGTTCTGATACACTGTGATACTTATACCCCTTGATAATGTTCTGTAAATGCTCTGCTAAGCTCTTTTTTAAAGGCCATTTCATATGCCCCACATAAATTAGCCCCCAAGTATATAAACGACATGTGTCGTATCACAAGTAATAACTTTAGGAATTTCATACACACATTGTATGAGATCAGAAATATCCTACAATTTTTTATATTGCCCTTAGCTATTTTACAGTCCTTACACCTCCTACAAGCTACAAATCTGTTCCTATGGAGAAAAAAAGAGGATCTCGTTGGGGGAACCAATATTTTCTTTACTGTTTTTCACCAAAATTCTGTGCTCTTCTGTATACAATATGCTGTGTGAGAGGTAACACTGGTCCTAAAACCTTATCCATAAACAAAATATGCCAATGTTTATGGAAGATACCCTCTAATATTGTTTTTGTCCATCTTCCCTCTCACATTTTACAGCATCCTGTAAACATTGTTCTCATGGTATTGTTAATATTTCCTTAATAGTACTTTCTATTTTGTCTCCTGGGTACCCATTTTGAATGAATCTATCTCTAGTAATTTGTGACTGTGAAATAATATCATCATCATAAGTAAATTCCTTCTGATGTGCATAATCTGGCTATGTGGTATATTCCGTAACCACAAAGGATGATGTCCACTTCGGATAGATAAATAACTATTTCTATCCCTTGATTTGAAATATACTTTAGTCATCAAACCCTTATACTCATGCCATTGGCCGCCCACTCCTTAACCACTTGACCGCTGGGCACTTAAACCCCCTTCCTAACCAGATCAATTTTCAGCTTTCGGTGCTCTCACATTTTGAATGACAATTACTCAGTCATGCAACACTGTACCTATATGACATTTTTGTCCTTTTTTTCACATAAATAAAGATTTCTTTTGGTGGTATTTAATCATCACTGGGTTTTTATTTTTTTGCGCAATAAAAGAAAAAAGACTGAAAACGCTGTAAAAAAATGCATTTTTCTTCATTTCTGTTATAAAATTTTGCAAATTAGTAATTTTTCTTCATAAATTTTAGCCAATTTTTGTACTGCTACATATCTTTGGTAAAAATAACCCAAATTGGTGTATATTATTTGATCTTCATGAAAGTTATAGAGTCCACAAGCTATGGTGCCAATCTCTGAAAATTGATCACACCTGATGTACTGACGCTGCAAAAAACAAGGAAGACAGAGGCGCCTCTGGGTGCAGACTGTAAAAATAATTTTAATTTAAAAAAGGCAACAACATAGTTTGCACTCACATTTAAGATGAGAATATCAGGCGTATAAAAAGTTCCAAGACTATCAAAAGAGGTGCTGTGAAGTCATCTCTCTCTGCCTTGGATGCATCGTCGATCTGGTTCACAAGCGCTGGATGTAATGACGGCCGATAGTGAGGGTAAACACCAGAGCGAGGCTTGAAAAGCAAGCGTTGGTCCAGGCGAGGGCGGATGACGTCACACCATGTGCGATGCGTTTCTTGAGCTGGCTAGCCATGAATGGCGTGACAGCTGCGCTCTTTCTTCAAGCTGATAGGCAGGGGGCTGGAGAGTAATATATAGGAAGATGATGGGAGGAGGATGGGGCGGGAGATAGACGAAAGGAGAGGGAATGGCTGAACAAGTGATAAGAGAAGAGAGGGGCGGGGAATGGAGGCAGGGGGAGGCGGAGGGGAGAGAAAGAAAGTGTACTCTGGCTAAAAACACTGATTTACAAGTGACGGGTGACATTGAATGACCATAAGGAAGGAAAATGAAATAAATAAAAAATTAAAAAATGAATAATGAGATAAATGAAAAAAAAATGACAATGGGTAGGAGAAAAAATTATAATAAATAGAAGTTGGGTGTATTGGGGATAGAACCGGAGATTATGGTTGTTTGATTGAATACTAATAACAGACATCTCATGATGTCTAATAGTGAAAAACAGAAGGAAAAACTTTTCAATCTGGAAGAAAAGGGGAATTTATTTAACAATGAACAGAAGAGGGAAATAAAGGGAATAGAGTAGTGGATGGAAAAGGAATATAGAAAATTGAATGGAGAAATTAGAAGAATGGAAGATTAAAAAATTAAAAAATTAATTAAAAAAATGTAAAATAGAATGTAGAAATTTATAAAATAATTAAGGGATAGATTAATGAGATAAAGCAAGAGATGAGACCGGAATAGGTGGTCATTCTATGCTAGGTGGATTTAAACGTCATCATATGATGTTTAGTAATGGAAGTAGAAATGTATGATTCATATATAAAGCCGAAATTAGTGATGGAGGTTATATGAGGCCTAAAAAGGGAAGGGAAGGGAGGGGGGAATAGGAGAAGGAGGGGAAGAACACGGTGGGGGGGAGAAAGAATGAGGAAAAAATGGGTCGTGTAATTTATATCAGAACACAAACAGAAATAGGTGCGGTGTTAGATGTGACCTATATGCAGATGATGCATATACTTCTGAGATGGTAAGGGGAAAGAGGGGGGAGGGAGGGGGAAACAGACTAAGGAATAGGAATAGATAGGAAAGAATGAAGAAGGATAAAAAAGGGGGGGAGGGTGGAGGGAGGGGAAAGAAGAAAGGGGAAAGAAATAAAATCCAAGGCAGAGAGAGATGACTTCACAGCCCCTCTTTTGATAGTCTTGGGACTTTTTATACGCCTGATATTCTCATCTTAAATGTGAGTGCAAACTATGTTGTTGCCTTTTTTAAATTAAAATTATTTTTACAGTCTGCACCCAGAGGCGCCTCTGTCTTCCTTGTTTTTTGTAGTATCTGTTTTGGGACTTCTGTTTATTCCCACCGGAAGGCTGCCCTGCATGTGGACTTTACACACCATCTCCATCTATCACCACTGGTGTACCATAATATGGAACATTTGATTTTTTATTAATTCTTATTAAACCCTGGATAATCAGGTTTTTATTGTGTATGGTGCTATACCATTTGGATTGTGCTCTCAATTCCTTGTGCCAAATACTTGTATTATTACTGATGTACTGACGGCCTATCTCATTTCTTGAGACCCTAACAAGCCAGGAAAGCACAAACACCCCCAAATTACCCCTTTTGGGAAAGTAGACATTCCAATGTATTTAGTAAGAGGCATAGTGAGTTTTTTGAAGTTGTAATTTTTGCCCACAATTCTTTGCAAAATCAAGATTTTTTTTCTTTTTTTTTTCACAAAATTGTTATATTAGCAGGTTATTTTTTACACACAGCATATGCATAGCACAAATTACACCCCAAAACACATTCCACTACTCCTCCTGAGTATGGCGATACCACATGTGTGAGACTTTTAAACAGCGTGACCACATACAGAGGCCCAACATGCAGGGAGCACCGTCAGGCGTTCTCAGAGCATAAATTACACATATAATTTCTTGACTACCTCTTACACTTTTGAAGGCTCTGGAGTACCAGGACAATGGAAACAACCCAAAAATGACCAAATTTTGGAAAGAAAATAATCCAATGTATAATGAGTCTTTTGAACTTGTCATTTTTTTCTACAAGTTTTTGAAAAATGTGTATAGAAAATGAAAACGCATTTTTTTTTACACAAAGTTGTCCATTTATACAATATTTTTAACACATAGCATGTACATACCAAAAATTACACCCCACAATTGATTCTCCTACTCCTCCTAAGTACGGCAATACCATATGTGGGAGACTTTTACACAGCCTGGCCACATAGAGAGGCCCAACATACAGGGAGCACCATCAGGTGTTCTAGGGGTATAAGTTTCAAATCTAATTTGACTACCTATTACACTTTTGTGAGGCACTCTAGTGGCATGGGTGTGGCATGAATGAGAACTGATGTGGCACGGATGAGCATGAATGGGGATGGATGAGCCGTGGATAGGGATGGCTGAGTATGGATGGGATGACTGAGCGTGAATGAGTATGGCTGAGTACGGCCGGGTATGGCTGGGTACGGCCAAGTACGGCTGAGTATGGCTGGGTTCAGCTGAGTACGGCTGAGTATGGATGGGATGGCTGGGTAAGGCTGAGTATGGCTGGGTACGGCTGGGTACGGCTGAGAATGGATGGGATGGCTGGGTACGGCTAAGTATTGCTGGGTATGGCTGAGTACAGCTGGGTATGGCTGAGTATGGCTGGGTATTGCTGGGTATGACTGGGTATGGCTGAGTATGGCTGGGTATGGCTGAGTATTGCTGGGTATGGCTGGGTATGGCTGGGTATGGCTGAGTATTGCTGGGTATGGCTGGGTATGGCTGAGTATGGCTGGGTATGGCTGGGTATGGCTGAGTATGGCTGGGTTTGACTGGGTGTGGCTGAGTATGGCTGGGTATGACTGGGTATGACTGGGTATGGCTGAGTATGGCTGGGTATGGCTGGGTATGGATGGGGGTGGATGGGGTGGCTGAGCATGGATGGATGGATGAGTATTGCTGAGTATGAATGGATGGATGAGTATTGCTGAGTATGGATGGATGTCTAAGTATCTTAGATGCCGCTTTGTGAATGGAGCCCAGTGTGTTTTAGGTAGGATAAAAAAAAATGGACCCCTACTAGGGGTACAAACAACAATAACTAACATACACATATGCGGTCTCACTGCAATCATCAGAAGCAGGAGAATTTATTTTGGGTTGTTCTTTGGTGGAAAATTATGGTAATAGCAAGAAATATGCAGCTAAATTTTAAAATTTATATATATATACTTTTACTATTTTGGGCCGGTTTTCCTTTGATAATCAGGATAAATCCGTTACCATTTGACACCAAAAGAAAACCCAATTTATCCTGGAAAAAACAAGGTATAATCCGCTTGGATACACAAAGTAGTTGTGACAATATGTACAGTTTTACTAATGCATGTCAAAGTTGCAAAATTGTGCTTAGGGGTTAACATTTGTTTTAACCTTAGGCGGGAAGGGGTTAAGTAACTTAGTCAAAACAGTAGATTTTAACAACCCTTTATATGGCTGGGAAGCAACCTCCATGACAAAGAAATATATGCAGCTTTGATCCCATTTTCTCAGGTAGAAAATAAAATGAGATATCACAAATCACAAGACAGACTGATTCCATGTAAAACTGCCAAGTGTAACATTTTAATGCTAGTTTTTCAACAAATTTTGCATCTTCTATATACCTGCTAATTAAAGTAAGCAGGCATCCAGCCACGTATGGTTTGCTGTGAACTCTTGCAGCCATTTTCCAAACAAGCAAAGTACATAGCCTGTTCACACTCCCACCAAAGTGAACCTCCAGATGCTGCAGTAAGTCAGACGTGTAATGGTGGTACCGCCACTAAAATGTAACAGCTTCCTGCTCAGGGTCATGCACCCGCCACCCTTCTTGGTTGCTAGAGTGCTGTCAGCTGCCGGCTTCCTAGCAACCAAGGACATTATGTTGGCCAATCATCTGTTTCCTAGCAAACAATGACATTATTGGATGCTAGGACATCAGCAGACGCACAGTTTTTATGGTGCACACTGTTCCAAAAAAAAGCCAGAAAAAAACATTGGGTCCTCCAAAACCCATACAAGACTGTTATCGGAGCATGCAGGCTGATAGGCCAGACCCTCTCTGAAACCATACCAGGCCACATACTATCAACATGTTGAGTGTACATTGCCAGTATAACACCCACCCCCCCTCCGCAAAAGCCCCCTGTCCTCAAGTTGAAATTAGGAGGCCTGCAGCTATACACCACACTAAGCATCCCCCAAGCATGTTATTTAAAGAAAGTGTGCATTATTAATGGTTCACTTTAAGCCTAATTAAAAGAGCTGCTCCCTGCCAAAAGGTATTTTCCAATGTTACATGACCCCCTAGTAGTGCCAAACTCCCAATGCCCTTTGTTTGACAATTGTATATTAGTCTTGAAATTAATGATGAGCTGAGCTTGGGTTTGAACCAAACCCAGAAGTTTACTAAAATTGCTGGCCCAATGAGTTTCAGGTGGGAGAATATCTGCCCCACAGCTGGGGCAGGGATGCTTGTGACATCATTGACCTAATATAGGTGCATGTGCCATGTTGGAATACTAGATTATGCAATGATTGCAATTGCAAATGATGCAATAAGCATTCCAGCTCCTTGCTATGCAAGCAGCTATGCAAGCAACTGTCTGCTGGGGGTATCACTGTATACTTACTTGAAAGTTGAGAGAATTGATTTAGCAAGATTCACTTCCCATTTACTTCAGTGGGGTTCACCTGTTGAAATTTGTGGATTTTCTGGCTGTGTTTGCTAAATGTGCCAGTGAGATTCATCATCACTATTGCTGAATTATTACCAGTAATATTAATGTTGTAAAAGTGTCAGGGTAACAGTAATATTGCAGCTGTTTTATAGTAAACTCTTGCACATATTGATAAAAACTTTAGTAAATACATTAACATGTTCTAAACTATGTTTACAGCCATTCACTGATATGGAAATAGAGGTGTTGTTGGTAAATGTTTATCCTGAATTTTTTTTTTCTAAAAAGACTGTAAAGTGGATTTATAGTTTCTTTCTTTATTATTTATAGTTGTTACTAATTAACAAAAAATGTATACATTTTCTTTTTGTTAAAAAGGAACTTAAAGTGGTTGTAAACCTAAAACATGAAAAAGAACAAAGCATAACCAGCATAAGCAAAGCATAAGCAGCTGACCGACTCCTGATCAGCACTGTCAGTCAATGGCAGAGAGCGCAGACCGAACCATTCTGGTGGGGGGGGGGGGCTGCCCCCTGTCAGAACACAATAGCTCATCGGAGGAGATCGCTGGACTAACCTTGCCAATGTCCCTGACCAGAGCTGACAGTAGTGTGTACCCGGCACAAGTGTCACTCCTGTCTGCTGCTTTGTTCCTCTGTTATCAGCATGAATCACTTCTGACAATTTTTCCTAACACCAAGAGAAGAATGGTTATGGGAGTGACCTCCAGAAGATTGACAGCCTCAGCTCTCTTCCAGTGAGGTGTGTGAAGGGGAGTGTGTCTCTTCCCTCTTCACTGAGCTCTGCAGATTGTAGCTAGCTATCTGTCCTCTTTTTTCTGAACTCTTAGAAAAAATCATACATTTAGCACTTTGAATGGATATAGAGAAGACTGCAGATCAGTGGCAGCTGATGGTAATTTTTTTTTGGGGGGTGGTAAACAGTTAACTCCCAAAAGTAAGTTAGTTCCATTTTAATGCACCCCCCCCAAGCAGAATTGCAGGATCTTTTTTTATTTTGGCCCTGCCCCTGCTGCCATTCCAGCCTAGGCCACTGGTCTTGCAGCCTCCCTGGATACTTACATCACATTTCTCAGGAAGCTGCAGACTTAGTACACAGAGTGCCCTGGGGTGAGATGGAGGGTGGACCAAGCACATCACTGGAGCTGGCTGCCTGCACCCAGAAAAGGCAGCTAGTTGAAAATTACCAAAATGGCAGTGCGGAATCCGATGTATGGGACCCAAAACACAGATTGCAGGGGGACAATGCAGGATTCACTGTATGGGGAAATATGTGTTTTGAAGAGAACCCAGGAATACAAGTAAGAGGAGAAACATTTAGGGAGATAATTGGGGGATTTAAGCATCGCTTTAAATCAGGAACACATTATTATGCATATGGTTATTTTGCATTCGCCCCGGAAGAGTTGGCATACCCCAATGAAACGCGTTGGGCCTACATAGATGCATGCTGTCCATACAGATGATTTTATATGTCTTTTACATTGTTCCGCTCAAGATTTTTAAATACCATCCAGCCCTTCCAGTGGCCTATGTTGTGTAGGACTTGTCTTCATCCCATGATATGCCAAAGTAACATGGCGTTAATATGTATATTTGTTTTTTTAGCATGCCTTGCATTTATGCAATTTTGTGTATGCACTTTTTGTCATTGAGTGTGCTGTATAAGATCTCACAAGGTACAGTAAAATGGTCTTTGCTATGACTGCTTTTTGGTTTACAAATCTCATTTAAAGTCCAAAACCTCCCCTTTTTGTCAGATAATATGTAATAAACTCATAAAAGTAATACTGTGCTTCATATCCTATGTGCTTACTCTATATAGTGATTGGCCTCATTCAAAGTCCCCCTGACCAAAATTCTTTTTCATTTTGTATACTTATTTCCAACATAACACATCTGCATTGTTAAACAGGGATAGTAACAGCATCAATTGTAATGTCCCATCCCCACACGATCGGACTTTCCAACAACAAAACTGTGGATTTTTGTTCGAAGGTTGTTGGCTCCAACTTGTCTTGCACACACACGGTCACACAAATGTTGGCCGACAATAACGAACGTAGTGACGTACAAGACGTACATGATGTCTCGTACTTGATTCCGAGCATCCGTGGACTTTTGTCCGATGGACTTGTGTACACAATCAGAAAATCCGACAACAAACATTTGTTGGTGGAAAATTTGAAAACCTGCTAGCCAACATTTGTTGGTGGAAAGTCCAACAACAAATGTTCGATGGAGCATACACATGGTCAGACTTTCTGCCAACAAGCTCACATCCAACATTTGTTGTCAGAAAATCCGATCGTGTGTACGGGGCATAAGATCTGGCTTCAAGTGAGATTTGTTCGAGCCCTAAAACATCACAAAGGCATCCTTCTTTGTGAGACATATGGGAATATTGGAAGGAGTACAAAATATCATGAACATACATCTTTACAGCTTAGACCACCATCAGAACCACCACTAAAAAACAGGAGCTTTCAGAGCTACACACTTATCTGAGAAGGGGTATTTATGTCTGAACCCCATCTCTCTGTGACATAGACCAGCCTTCTTCCCAAGTCATAAATCTCAGTCCAGAAGGCCTTGCACATCCTTCTCCAGTAGTCTAATTCTAACTCCTTCCCAGGGTCTAGAACCAGGGAGATATATTTCCCTCTTCTAGGAAGACTACAGGAGCCTCTTCACATCACACCTAGTGCTCAGTCTGCCATCCACTCAGATACCGCTCACTTCACTTCCAGCTACATAGAAGCAAGAATTTGGATGATTTTGTATACTTTTTAACACAGTCGCATTGTAAAAGTGTGCTTTTCTTAGTTTAAATAATGTGTTTGTAAAAGACAGAGTTCTCCACTAAATCTTACTTGCTTTTGAGTGAATAGGTAAGGGATCCAAAAGATCTAAATTCCAGTTTGAAAAGTACTGGAGCAACAATTTGTTTGGTCCACAAGGGACGGATAAGAAGCATTTACACACATTTCTTCAATGCAATGGGAGGTGGAGTGGAAGTAACCAGTAAGTGTCACCACAGATCTGGTATTTGGGAACTGAAAGCAATAGGGGCTGAAATCAAAATTGTCGGGTCCCTCAACACATAATGACAGTTTACATACCTACTGTAGCATTTTAGAGTGTTATAGATAGGGAAGGACAGACTTTTTTTTACTTTTTAAATTGGTTATTTAAAAAAAAAGATAGTAAGCATGTTGTTCATTGTGTTATAAGCCAGGGAAATTTGAAAGAACACTCTATTCCTAATTTAATTTTTGGCAAGGAAGATCCCACCATGAGATCTATCAATGCCAGCAAGGCACGGTAGATGAGATGGCATCATCAGATAGATTGGTAAATACTCTAGTTAAATATTTGCTTGGTCAGCTTTTAAAGGCATATTTAAGGCAGGGGTCATGAATCACCTCACTGCAGCATCCTCCAGCTTCCTGGGTCAGTCCAACCCTGCCTAGCATATTTTTTTTAAAATGGCTCTGTCATCATCCACATCAGTCTCTGTTCCAGCAGAAAAAAAAATGTTTATCTGCAATAGCCATGCAGTATAACATTTGCATCCTAGGGATAGCTTAGATTGAAATGACCTAATCACATATTTTTTGGAGCTTGAGATGGAAAATGTAGGAATACCTCAAATACACTGTAAAAATAAATAAATCAAATAGATTCCACATAATTAGGATCCAAGTTGTATTTGAAATCAAGACTTTAAGGCTGTGCATGGAACTGGTTGTATCTCCTAAAATCCAAGCAACACTTCAGAGTTTTGCAAAAGTTTAAATAAAATTATATAATAAGAAATAAGCTTAAATAAAATAATAATTTGAATTTATACAGCAACAGATGTCTTCGTTGGGAACTTTGTGTTTACAAAAAGATGCCAAGCCATGATTATGTAACTCACATTTCTGAAAGTCCTTATTTGAATCTATGTCAGTTTTTTTTTCTATGATAAAATCCATGATTTAAATTAGTCTGTTAAATGTGTTCATCTTTTTGTATTCCAAGCAGTAGTTTTTATTTTCCTTTGATCCATCTGTCCTTTAATAAGTCCCAGGTCATTATGTTCCTGATGATAAACTGATGCTAAGTGATGATGTGCGATACATCTAAATTACAGTATTTTGCTTTCCTACAAAAACTTGTAGCTGAATGTTACTGTTTTATTTCCATTAGCAGTGTCGCAGGTTTTCATATTTAACATATATATATGAGTAATACTATATGACATCAGAGTCACGAAGGACCAGTTACCAAATCACAAAACGAAGGATCGGTGGAATTATTATTTACAGTATTTATTGAGTGCTACCTATTGTACAGTTTTTTGCAGGATATAAAGCAAAGTTTAGAATAATCCTTGTCCATTGTAGAAGCTCTTTATGCTAATGATAAATCCCAGGGCAGTTTGCTCAGTGAAGTTGCTTCCATCCCACATTCTTCTCCATTTAATGTCTGCCTAATGTTTCAATCTACTTTGCATGTAAACAGCCTAGGGTATTTGCCTTTAGTAAACCTGGCTGTGTTATATGTTAAAAAATGGAAAATTACAAGCGCGCCACCAGTGAGTATATATCGTGATACAATGTATACAACAGCTTTATCCACATGATTTACCACTATTTTTGCGAAAAAATAAATGAAAAAATAAATAAAAAATTGTGATACATTGTTGTACCTAGTGTTTATATATCACAAATAAAGAGCAACTAAGTTACTCTATATACTAGTAACCTAATACCAACATATTTAAATGAAATCCTTTTCAGAATAAATTATGTGCCTTTTAGAACTAGTGTTATTGTGAAAAAAGAAATTATGTTGATCTATGTGCTCAGCAATCTAATTGCTCCCACTTCACACACCAATTAAATTAATAATTGTTCCTCTGCAAAAAAATATTCTTATAAATATACACCCTCGTGATATATCATAAACAATAAAGTCCATGTGAGGATATCTTGTATTGTGGATCAACCATGAATCTTCCGCTTTGACACACACAGATGATCTTCCCACTTTAGGTAAAGAAAAAATGCTCGCTTACCGAATCTGTTGGATCTCAGATTATAGAGATCTAAAAGGCTTGTTGCATTTGCCTGCCGGCTTCTGTGATCTCCACCTGGGTAACACTCCAGAAAGCTGTTCTCTCTTCCTTCAGTGGAACAGCAAACAGACACTTGTTTAAGGTTTAGGTGTTGATTTCCACAACTGCGGGAGGGGAGATCAATTATCTTCCCTGGATCCTCCACATATCCAGACCCCTCAATGAAGACAAAACGGGGGAGACTCCATAGTGTAGATGTATAAAATGTATTATAAAAAGTCACTTATCACTCCACAGCAATTGCGCACAGCATTAAAAACACAGCATTCCAGGAACTGCAAGCCAAAAAGTCAAATCAAATTGCACAGCAAAATACACCGCAAATTGTGTACAGCAAAGGGAACCGGATAAAAAATAGCAATAGCTTACAGGCAGCAGAGGGTTGAGCCTTCTTACTGCATGGGAAAAAAATGAATAAAACGTGATGGCATTACAGCCACTTGCTCCATCCGACGCACGTTTCCCCTCAACAGGCTTCTACTGGGAACGGAGACATAGATAGACTCTGGCTCAGCACGTTTATCTATTCAGATGGCAGGAGAGACCCTGGAAGTAGCATTTAAGCTTTTCATCCAGTTGTCACTTAGCACACTGTTATTTTTCTTCCTACCTTATACAAAAAATAACTAAAAAATACTTAAAAATATCCAAAAAATATCCTCTTTCATCCTCGCATAGAGACGCGACCGGAAAAAAAAAAAGGGATAAAACCTAAAAAATTATTTCAAAATACACGTTTCTAGGATTACATCCAAAAATGTATTTACTGGATATTTTCAATTTTCCTTTTTAGTTGATTATATATATATACATATACCTGAAAAATATCTGAATTTTTGTTACAAAGACCCACTTCAGATAATATATATTCATGACATATCAGACATATAATTAGGGATTCATGTTGAAGGTTGTGCAGCAGTTCCACCCCACTTATCCTGAATCCATACCATATATATATATATATATATATATATATATATATATATATATCTGAAAAAAATTGGAAAAAAATAAATTAAAATTAAAAAAAAATTTTGAAAAAAAATTTTATTTAAAAAGTTTTTTTGAAAAAAAGTAGAAAAGTAAAAAAATAAAAATATTTGCCAACATTAAAAAGGCATCACTGTTATTATCTCAATATAATCAGTTAATATCACAAAAATCAAATTAATAAGGTCTACCAGAGAGTAAATATCTGAATATAGGATATATGACTAAAAATAAGAGATTCTTTACTTATCTATTATCAATGTAGCAATTAATGTCCCATTCTACATTGAGTCCTAGGGGATTATAACACTGGAGGTCATATATCCACCTAGTTTCACGACAAGAGATAAACCTTCTTAAATTGCTTCCTCTCCAGTGGGGGGTGTACTTTTCTATTGCTATTACTTTAAGAAGAGTTGTGTTTCTATTATGGTGTGTTCTAAAATGTTTTTACACACTGTGTCCTAAAAAACCTCTTCTAATATTGCTCAGATGTTCTCCTATTCTGATATTAACAGCGCGGGTTGTCCTCTCAATATACTGTAACCCGCATGGGCAAATGAGCAAATAGACCACTCCCACTGTTCCACATGTGATAAATTCTTTAATATCATATACTTTACTCGTAACATTAGAAGCAAAGGTTGAAGTTTTAATCATTTGGGAGGTTTTACAAACCTTACACCTTTTGCATGGATAGAAGCCCCTAAGATCACCAAACATGCTGATCCTAGAGGGTCGATCAATTGCACTGGGTGTCAGTTTATCTTTTAGGGTCTTGTTTCTCCTATAGATAATATTGGGTCTGCTACATAAAAGAGGACCTAGAATTGCATCTCCCTTAAGAACATTCCAATGTTTCTTCATTATTCTATTCACCCACCAATGCTGTGAGGAGAAGGTGGTGATAAAGGCCCATTCATAGCCATTCTTTTTACCATCTTTTAAGTTTTTATTTTTGGGCCTCAGGAGTTGCTCTCTTTCCATATTGGCTGTTTTAAGAAGCTCTTCTTCCAATATTTTAGGATCGTATCCCTTATCTTCAATTCTTTTTTTTAAAACCTGGGCTTGCATATGAAAATCCTCGATATGTGAACAGTTTCTTCTTATCCATTGAAATTGGCTTTTTGGTATGGCTTTAAGCCAATTAGGATGATGACAGCTCCCGATAGGAATGTATCCATTCCTATCGGTCACTTTGAAAAACGTTTTTGTAACTAATTGCCCCGCATTTTTAAAGATCGTAAGATCAAGAAAATTAATAGATGTTTCGCTATACTCATACGTAAAACCAATGCCCCATAGATTAGAATTAACCTTATTCATAAAGGACTTCAATGTTTCCGCATCCCCTTTCCAGAGGAAGAAGGCATCATCAATGAATCTACGCCAAAACAATAGGCGGGTATGTTCCCCTGTGAAAATATGGTCATTTTCCCATAATGCCATAAAAAGATTGGCGAGGCTGGGGGCAAATTTTGCCCCATCGCCATGCCCATACGTTGCAGAAAGTATCGCCCATCATAATAAAAATAGTTGTGTTCCATTGCGAATTTTAGCAATCTCAAAATAAACTCTGTCAGGGGATAGTCTATCGATTCTTCTTTACTTAAGAAATATCTAGCTGCCATAAAGCCTAAGTCATGACGATTATTGGTGTAGAGTGAGGAGACGTCTGCTGTCACCAATAGGACATCATCCTCTACTTTTAGCTTTGATATCTCATTGATGATCTGTAGTGAGTCCTTTAAGAATGTTGGGGTCCTAGTTGCTAGTGGTTGTAGAAACAAATCTACAAATTTACCTATCCTCAATGTAAGTGAATCAATGCCACTTACTATCGGTCTACCTGGTGGCCGTAATGGATTCTTGTGTATTTTAGGTAGATAATAAATCATTGGCATTTTTGGTGCCAGCGGGATCAGAAATTCCATTTCCTTTTTGTTAATAATACCTTTCCGGAAGCCCTCCTGAATCAATACATTTAATTGCTTTTTGTCCAATCCCATCATTAAAACTCTGTATCCTAGGTGAATACTGGGAACAGGGCTACTAGAGGGACAGGATTAAGAAATGCTTCTCTCTTTAATCCCCCTGGCAAACCAGCTCCTAGTGTTGCAGTTTTCAAAAATTTGGTTATGCAAGACCTACAAAAGGCACATTTTAAGAATACCAAACAGACCGACATTAGTAGGGGGATAGAAACCTTATGTGATAAAAAAGAACTTATAATACGTCCAGCGGATAAGGGAGGAGGCATTGTCCTCCTCAAGAAACAAGATTACCTGGATGAAATTAATCATCTATTATCTGATAGAGAAACCTACACTATCCTGAAACGTGACCCTACTTTGGGATACAAAAAGCAATTAAATGTATTGATTCAGGAGGGCTTCCGGAAAGATATTATTAACAAAAAGGAAATGGAATTTCTGATCCCGCTGGCACCAAAAATGCCAATGATTTATTATCTACCTAAAATACACAAGAATCCATTACGGCCACCAGGTAGACCGATAGTAAGTGGCACTGATTCACTTACATTAAGGATAGGTAAATTTGTAGATTTGTTTCTACAACCACTAGTAACTAGGACCCCAGCATTCTTAAAGGACTCACTACAGATCATCAATGAGATATCACAGCTAAAAGTAGAGGATGATGTCCTATTGGTGACAGCAGACGTCTCCTCACTCTACACCAATAATCGTCATGGGGCTTTATGGCAGCTAGATATTTCTTAGGTAAAGAAAAATCGATAGAATATCCCGTGAGAGAGTTTATTTTGAGATTGCTAAAATTCGCAATGGAACACAACTATTTTTATTATGATGGGCGATACTTTCTGCAACGTATGGGCATGGCGATGGGGGCAAAATTTGCCCCCAGCCTCGCCAATCTTTTTATGGCATTATGGGAAAATGACCATATTTTCACAGGGGAACATACCCGCCTATTGTTTTGGCGTAGATTCATTGATGATGCCTTCTTCTTCTGGAAAGGGGATGCGTAAATATTGAAGTCCTTTATGAATAAGGTTAATTCTAATCTATGGGGCATTGGTTTTACGTATGAGTATAGCGAAACATATATTAATTTTCTTGATCTTACGATCTTTAAAAATGCGGGGCAATTAGTTACAAAAACGTTTTTCAAAGTGACCGATAGGAATGGATACATTCCTATCGGGAGCTGTCATCATCCTAATTGGCTTAAAGCCATACCAAAAAGCCAATTTCAATGGATAAGAAGAAACTGTTCACATATCGAGGATTTTTATATGCAAGCCCAGGTTTTAAAAAAATGGTTTGAAGATAAGGGATATGATCCTAAAGTATTGGAAGAAGAGCTTCTTAAAACAGCTAATATGGAAAGAGAGCAACTCCTGAGGCCCAAAAATAAAAACTTAAAAGATGGTAAAAAGAATGGCTATGAATGGGCCTTTATCACCACCTTCTCCTCACAGCATTGGTGGGTGAATAGAATAATGAAGAAACATTGGAATGTTCTTAAGGGAGATGCAATTCTAGGTCCTCTTTTACCTAGCAGACCCAATATTATCTATAGGAGAAACAAGACCCTAAAAGACAAACTGGCACCCAGTGCAATTGATCGACCCTCTAGGATCAGCATGTTTGGTGATCTTAGGGGCTTCTATCCATGCAAAAGGTGTAAGGTTTGTAAAACCTCCCAAACGATTAAAACTTCCACCTTTGCTTCTAATGTTACGAGTAAAGTATATGATATTAAAGAATTTATCATGTGGGGAACAGTGGGAGTGGTCTATTTGCTCATTTGCCCATGCGGGTTACAGTATTTTGGGAGGACAACCCGTGCTCTTAATATCTGAATAGGAGAACATCTGAGCAATATTAGAAGAGGTTTTTTAGGACACAGTGTGTCAAAACATTTTAGAACACACCATAATAGAAACACAACTCTTCTTAAAGTAACAGCAATAGAAAAGTACACCCCCCCACTGGAGAGGAAGCAATTTAAGAAGGTTTATCTTTCGTTGTGAAACTAGGTGGATATATGACCTCCAGTGTTATAATCCCCTAGGACTCAATGTAGAATGGGACACTAATTGCTACATTGATAATAGATAAATAAAGAATCTCTTATTTTTAGTCATATATCCTATATTCAGATATTTACTCTCTGGTAGACCCAGGTGGAGATAACAGAAGCCGGCAGGCAAATGCAACAAGCCTTTTAGATCTCTATAATCTGAGATCCAACAGATTCGGTAAGCGAGCATTTTTTCTTTACCTAAAGTGGGAAGATCATCTGTGTGTGTCAAAGCGGAAGATTCATGGTTGATCCACAATACAAGATATCCTCACATGGACTTTATTGTTTATGATATATCACGAGGGTGTATATTTATAAGAATATTTTTTTTGCAGAGGAACAATTATTAATTTAATTGGTGTGTGAAGTGGGAGCAATAAGATTGCTGAGCACATAGATCAGGGGTTCTCAACCTGGGGGTCGGGACCCCCTCGGGGGTCGAAAGACGATTTGCCAGGGGTCACCGAATCCTGGGCTGTTCCTGAAGCCCAAACCACTCTCCCAGCCTTCTCGCGGCCGCCCAGCAGGGCTGGCACTGGAGCCTGTGGCCGCCGAGCTGGGGTGTTCCTGGAGGCCACCCACTAAGCCTCTACGCAGCCGCCCATTCAGTTCACGGCATGGCTGGGGGGCAGAGACTAGAGGCCAGCTGACTGGTGAGGAATGTGAAATGGGAGAGGCTGAAGGAGACCCTATCTCCTGATGCCGGCATCGGTGTCACTGCTACTAGACACCAAAAAGTCCAGCAGCACTGCCACTGATGGTTGTACACAGTCCTCCTAGATTGTAAGCTCTAACGAGCAGGGCCTTCTGATTCCTCCTGTATTGAATTGTATTGTACTTGTATTGTCTGCCCTAATGTTGTAAAGCGCTGCGTAAACTGTCGGCGCTATATAAATCCTGTATAATAATAATAATAATAATACAAGATTAATAAAGGAGAAAATAAGATTGTGGGACTTTTAAATTCTTGTCATAGCTATAGTACTGTGTGCTGCTTTGAGGCATGAATTTAAAGCCTAACTCTAGGTTTTAATGAAGTCTAAGTAGTTTGTTTGCACTAACAGATGCATTGATTGTGTGCGCTGTATGTAGCCCCGGCCATACAGTATACAGCACTGTGTTCTGACAGTGGAATGGGAATTTTTATTCCCACTCCCGAAACAAAATCAAGTCAGACAGAGCACTGCTCAGCCATTTACAGTAATCTGTGTACTCTATGAATGAATGCAAAGCTTCTTCTGAGGCAGAGATCATGATAACTCCTGCCCGCTCCTCTGCCTCAGCCAGCCAGAGGAAGCATTGTATTCATGCAGAAAATACAAAGGTCCCTATAAATGGTTGAGCAGTGCTTAATAAGACAAAACAGAATGGCAAACCCAAGGGTACCGAAAAACACAAATATAAAAACTAACAGTCTATAAAGTCCAGGGAGTATACTATGCGGCATTAGCGGCAGCTCCCTTGAAAACCAAGCAGTCCCTGAAAGAACAATTGGAGAAAAGCAAGGTGTACCACAACTAGTGCAGCAGAAGATGCAAAGAATGGTATATTTATTAAAAACAGCCAAATGGCTACTCACACTTCTTTAAATATCAATAGGCATATAAAAGTATAATACTGTGGTCACTCAGCGTGTTCCTGGTGGATGGTGGTGTGTAGATGTTATCACGAGAGGGGAGGAACAAGCGGCCGGACATCCATCTCGTCATCTCGGAACAGCGTGGAACGCACTCGCAGTCGCATTGGAAGTGACGTCAGAACATGGAGATAACGTTTCAAAGCATCCGCTTCATCATCAGATCTAAAAGGCTATTGTCTATATAGAGATTCACACGGGGCGTAGACCAGAAGCAATATAATTTACATACTTATTGTGAGAGAACATCTAAACAATTAAATTACAAGTTTAATTAGAATACATGTATGATATTGACATTCCAATATCAAGAGACAAACACAAGATATATATCTGAATGTGGGTATTATTATTAGTTCTTGTGTCTTATAGGACAACCAGTAATGTTTAACAATTAAGAAGCTAATGTCTGTAGGTAAGAATATAATTAAATAAGGGGTGTGGTATGTGAGAGAGCTATATTTACCAAAAATGGTATATTTATATTAAGTTATATTGAAATAAGTAAACTTAAGAAGAAAACATTATTTATTTTAAATGAAGGAGAAAATTATTTAAAAGGAATTTATTATGGAAAAACATAGTTCCAACCCATATCAGATTCAAAGAGGTGATTTAGGTTCCGTCTATCAGTGGTTAAATTGTATAATTATTTATGTTCTATCTCTATATTATTGTAGTTACGATCTTTATATTACTATATCCACATTCTACATTTACTTCTATGAAAGAATAGACCTGTGGAGGAACAATATAAAAAAGAAAAGATACTAAATTAGGGCTATATATATATATATATATATATATATATATATATATATATATATATATATATATATATATATGTACATATACATATATGCACATGCACACGCATGCACACAAGCACACACATATATATTGAGGCATTTAAATCACTGTATTTATTAAAATTTCCTCATTAGGGCCTTTGGGCGCCAAAGTATTTAAGATATAGATCCAAAATGTTTATTGGTTAACTAAAAAATGGAAAACGCTCAACAGGTAAATATTTTTCTGTTATGGATTCAATAAACCTGAAGTTCAGCTGCATTTTTATTGTGGTGTTCGGCAAAATGTCATGGGACACTGTATTTGGGAAGACCTTCTTGAACAAACCGTCGGTGCTCACCGAACCTGGCCCGCAGTGTCCTGATGGTTCTGCCCACATAGAGCAAAACATGGGCAGGATAAACAATATACGACATATGTTGTCGAACAGTTGTAGAACGACTTAATAGTGTAAGTATTTCCATTGGTTGTAAAGGCTTTTTTACCATGAGGAACATGTGAGCAAGCAAAAAAAGGAAATATTTTCCCCCCCCTCCTGACTCCCCGCCCGCCCACTCCCCGTCTCCCTTCACTCCCCTTCCACATTGTGTACACCCCATCTCCATGGTTACCTACGCGCCCAATCATTATACATAGTCCCGCCCTCCTCTCAATTACCTCTCCACCCCTCCCATTGCCTATGGTATAAATTCCCACACTGAATATGGCCACCTGCTAGCCTGATGAAGAAGCACGCATGCTCCGAACGCGAAGCACTGCCCGCCTCACCCCGCTCCCGAAAGTGAAGACACAGGTTAGCACGGCGCTCCACGGAGGATCCATGACCGACATCCTGGCTGCCCGGAGGCTCTGAGGACCCTTGGCACCACCGGAACAGCTACCAGGACCCAGGTCACAGGACTCACATCCCAGGAACCCCCCACTGGCCCGTGACACCCACATCCCCCGAGAGCATGCGGATGAAACTACTTTACATGCTGGTTTTTAGCAACTCAAATGTGAGTGTTTTTATCTATTGTAATAAATATTTTTAACATACATGCTGCACTTAGAGGGTGCCGTCCTTCTTTCTTTTTTATTGTTCCAGAGCTTCTTCTAGCTTTTATAGACTGGCTGCCTTCCATTTATTCAGCATAATTTTATCCTTACATGGACTAATACCTGAACTTGTTGTGAAACATTAACTACCACCACCATGTTCCCCCTCTCAGGAACCCCCAACCCCCCCCTTCCCCCCACCATTTTTAGTTATAAGTACTTGGCTACCTCCATTGTGCCCCATATTAACCCCTTGATCAAAATCCTAAAAAAGGGTGACAAGGCCGGACATCGCGGACTGGGCTGAAGCCGCAGCCTCGCCTGAAAAATCCTGCCCGCGGCCTCTCACGGCCGGCGCGATGCCCGTTCAGACGGCGCAAACGGAAGTTCCAGTGGGTTCTCCCTGTCCCTCTCCACTCCTGGTGCCCTCCCTGGGGTATGCAAAGAAGAAAAAGTCAGCCTAGATCCTGGAAAAAGGCTGCAAAGCCCGACATCATAGACAGGGCCGCAGCCGGGGCCTCACCTAAGACTCCTGCCCGGATGAAGAACCAGACCGAAGACACTGACAGGATGCCTGCCATGGTGGCCGATTTTAAGGCAGTTCTACAGGCTATAACCACCCTGACTGGTAAGGTGGATCATATTCAAGCTAATGTAGAGTTTATTAGGAAGGACTTTGATGCCTTTCGGGGAAGAGTATCTGAGGTGGAGCAAAGGGTCTCCCAGGCGGAGGATACGGTGCATGACCATGGGGCTTACATTCATGCACTTAAAGCCAGGGTAAAGATGCTTGAGTCCCGCGCAGAAGATGCAGAGAACCGCAACAGAAGGAATAATCTGCGCATATTGGGTCTCCCTGAGGGAGCAGAGGACACAAATCCTACGGCCTTCGCTGAAAGTTTATTGCAACAATTACTCCCTTCAGCACATTTCTCCCCATTCTTTACTGTGGAAAGGGCCCATCGCATACCCACCACCAGGGGGGCCCCAGGGAGCACCGCTCCATACCTTTATCTTCAAACTCCTTCATTTTTGAGACAGAGACATTGTGATGAGGGAGGCCAGAGCCCAAGGTGAACTCTGCTTAGAAAAGCTCCTAATCTTCCTGGATTATTCACTGGAAACCCAAAAGCAACGGAAATCCTTTCATGCTGTTAGAGCGAGGCTTCACTCCCACCATATTAAGTACAGCATGCTGTTCCCGGCCAGGCTGAGGGTGGAGGACGGGGAGTCTGTTCGGTTCTTTGTGTCCCCACAGGAAGCCTCCACCTGGATTGACACACTCCCACCCAGATAAGTAACCTACTTGATCGCTCGCTTAAGCGGACTGTTATTGTCTACTGTTCTTCCTGTACCGTGCCTTGTCCTACCCGTCGGCCTGGGTCTTCCTACTGGATTCTGACACCCTCCACATGTTGTGGTTTTTCACTTCTGAACTCTTGAGTCCTACTTCTCCCTTTTCCCCTTCCCCACCTTTGCACATCCTGGACCCAGGCCCAATACCGACTCTGAATGTGAAAGCATATTGTCAGTTACCACTATCCCTACGGTTGGGAATCCAGCCCTCAATTGCCTTATCCATATGTGGCCTTAAAGACGTGCCTCTCTTATACAATGGAACACTCAGGGCCTCCCGACCTACATCGTCCCCTGCCACTCTGTTTCTTCTTCTTTGGCAATGGCCGAAACATTTAGATTAACTTTGCAACGTTAATTTTTAAGTCTGTAGCCCTGGTGACTGCTGGAAGCCTGCACCTGCTTTTTTACTAGTCTCTAGCAAGAGACTAGATTTAAGATCTAACTGCTGAACTGCGGATGCCGTTTTGCACATGTTCCCCCTTTACAGGTATGATCGCCTTGGTTCGAAGTTGGGATTTTGAGCCTCCCCAAAGTTGGGGCTGGGGTTGGCGGGGTGGGGGGTGGGGGGTTGGTTGGGTTTATTTTGTAATGTTTGGTTCTTATGTTATTTTTTCACAAGCGATGTAAACATTTATGTCACTAGATGTTTGAGATGCCACATCCTGACCTATATGGTGGTCCGAACCTTGCATCCAATTTTGGGTGGAGGTCCACAGCTTGAAAATGTACCAATAGATGATTATGGCTGACTGTACTATTGTCTAATGGAACACTAGTGGCTTAAATTCTTCTGTGAAAAGGTCATTGGTATTTCAATTTCTCAAAACCTATAATCCCCAAATATGTATACTACAAGAAACTCACTTGATAGGCAGTAAGCTCTTGAGCCTCAGAGGGCCCTGGGTGGGACATCAATATCACTCCACTTACACCAACTACTCTAGGGGGTCAGCATTCTAGTTCATAAATCTCTACCGTTTAAACTGCTAGCACTGGAACTAGACCCGGAGGGTCATTTTGTTATACTCCATGCTATGGTAGATAGATTAGAACTAGTGGTGGTGGGATTATACCTGCCCCCCCGGCCTCCACGAGATTACTTAATTGGCTTATTTCTAAAATTGCCACCTACGCTACAGATAATGTGGTGATGCTGGGAGATTTTAACCTGGCCCTGGACCCTGGGGTGGACAGACACTCACCCGGAGCGGGCGGGCTCATCTTCAGAGCTGCTCTCCTGGGCGGAAGCCTCTAACCTGACTGATGTGTGGAGATGGCTCAACCCCTCATGTCACTCGGCTTCACACAAGACCTTATCACGCATAGATCTTGCCTATGTGGGGGGGTCTGTTCTACCCAGGATTAGGGACATCACCATTCTCCCCCGTGGCATATCCGATCACGCTCCGCTTGCCCTGAAGCTATGCGTGCCCATATCTCTGGAGATTGTCCAGATTCTGGCTGAATGATACCAGAATATTGGAACCATATAGGTCTGAGGCGATACGATATTGGCGAGATTTGGACCAATCGGGATCTCTGACCGTGTCTGGGGACGCATTTAAGGCCTTCACTAGGGGCAACCTGCAGTCACATATCTGGGAGGAGACCCGAAGGGCTGAGGAGAAGGTGGCAGTACTTGAGGAGGAGTACTCAGGAGTACTCAGAGTCCCGGACTCCAAGAGAGTACTCTGACTTTCAGGAAGCATTACGGGATGTTCTCCTACTATGAACGTCAGCCACTAAGACTAAATTCTTACATCAGTCCCAGAGAATTTTCGAGCATGGGGAAAAGACCGGAAGTATGCTGGCATGGCTGGCGACGGAAAGCTCCTCCCCGGTGACTATTTTGACCATTTATGACCTGGACGGGACGACCCTAACAGATCCCTCATCCATTAGTGACAGATTTGCGTCATTCTACTGGGAGCTATATGGTTCTCGAATGGACTGCACGGATGCAGAACTGACGACATATCTTGACGGGGTGGATCTCCCTTGCCTGACATCCACATTTAGAGAGGCTTTAGATGGTCCTATCCTATTAGGGGAATTACAGAGGGCAATGGTCTCCTTGCAAAATGGCAAAACGCCAGGCTACCTGCCGAATTCTTTAAAACTTATGCAGAAGAAATACTGCCATCGTTCAGAATAGTGCTGCAAAATGCCATGGAGGGGAATTTGTTGCCCCCGACAGTCATTCTTAAACCAGGCAAGCCTCCTGAACACTGTTCTTCATATCGTCCTATCTCTCTTCTTAATGTGGATGCCAAGCTGTTGGCCAAGGTGCTAGCTGGTCGCTTGAACACTGTGATTACGGCACTACTGCACGCGGATCAGTCTGGATTTATGCCGAGCAGAGGGACCTACATTAACATCTGGCGGCTCCTCACGCATCTGTCTAGGGCAAGCGGGGACGGCCCAGGGGTAGTCGCCTCTCTAGATGCTGAAAAGGCTTTTGATTCAGTTGAGTGGCGCTACCTCTGGGCGGTTCTCCGCAAATTTGGCTTTGGCCCTCGTTTTATTAGCTGGGTCCAGCTGCTATATCACAATCCCATGACCCTTATACGCACAAATAATTCACTGTCCTTGCCATTTCCCCTGTCCAGGGGCACCAGACAGGGCTGCCCACTATCCCCTAGACTATTCACGTGCTAGCCATGGAATCCATGGCAGCTCGTATTAGATCCGCTTCCTCAGTAAAGGGAATCCAAGTCGGTGTAATAACAGACAAAATATCCTTATACGCCAATGATACCATCCTTTTCCTTAAAGACATCTCTTCCCTCCCACCAGCGTTACAAATAATAGATGAATTCGGATCATTCTCAGGCATTAAGATTAACTGGGGGAAATCCCTCCTTTTTTCACTGAATCCATCGGGTCACCATCCACCAACAGGCACCCCCCTGAACTGGACATCTGAGTTCAAATACCTGGGAGTAAAGATTGGGACTCCATTGTCCTCATATTATGAGCTGAACCTTCAGCCACTTCTAAAAAAATTTTCACAAAAATGTATAGCCTGGAGGACCCTTCCCCTATCACCAATTCCTTTACCTTTTTCGTAATGCCCCCTTAATCCCTCCGGCCCCATTCTTCACAAGAATAAAAAGTATAATTTCTTCCTTTGTTTGGAATGGTAGGTCCCCGCGACTGGCCATTACTACCCTCCAGCTGCCAGTCACCCAGGGTGGTCTGTCCCTACCAGATTTTTAGATCTACTTCTGGGCGGCCGTTCTGGTGGCAGTCAGATGGTGGTTTTCCCAACTGCAGGATAACCCAGCAGTAACCTTGGAGGCAGCCATAATGGGTTCATACTCCTCTCTCAGTGACATGGTGTTTAGGGGGGGCGAGATTTCACCCTGGCATCACGGAGTTGATGCGTACAACCATCAATATATGGAATAAAGCCAAAGCCCGCTTTGCCTCCCCTGAGACATTTTCTCCCCAGATTCCTCTTTGGGGTAATCCTAACCTACCACATATGAATACCATTCCTGACCCCCAGGTTTGGGCAGGGAAGGGTATAATCAAACTGAAGCATATAGTTATAGGGGGTAAACTGAGATCCTTTTCGGATCTCAAAAATGCCTACTCACTGCCGGGATGGATGTTGTTTCATTACTACCAGCTTCGACACGCATATAGGAAACAGTTCCCAACACAACTCATATTGAAATCAGACTCTGTGGAGGGACTACTCACAGTCAGGGTCATAGATAAACCCCTGTCCTCCCTATATTTTCACCTGTCCATAGCTCCATTGAAAAAAC
Organism: Lithobates clamitans; assembly: GCA_037952925.1. Lineage (NCBI taxonomy): Eukaryota > Metazoa > Chordata > Amphibia > Anura > Ranidae > Lithobates > Lithobates clamitans. Next base: position 2,937,212 of record JBBGZY010000008.1, on the reverse strand, counting down.
TTGAAAAAACCCATAATAGATGGAAAATAGACATCCCAGATCTGTCAGAAGAGGAATGGGAGTCATGTGTATCATCCTTTGTCACTAATATGATCTCGGCCAGAGACAGTTTTATGCAGGTCAAGTTCCAAGTTGCCTATTACACTACAAAGCGGTTAACAATTATGAATCCTAACATCCCGGTGGCCTGTCCTAGATGTGGTAAGAGTTCCGCCACTTTCTTTCATATGATTTGGTCCTGTCCCCGCCTCGGGGATTATTGGTTGGAGATAGCTGACACCCTTAGTCGGGTTACCTCTCTGGAGCTGGGAACAGACCCCAAAACGATGCTGCTCAATGTTTTTGACTCTAGGGTAAGGGGCAAATATACTATATTATTCTTGAATTATGCTACATTTTATGCTCGTAGAGAGATATTCCTTCACTGGAAGGACAATACCCCACCCAGGGTATCCTCATTGCACCTTAAATTGAACTCGGTGCTACCATTATATAAACTTACCTATGCCAACTGAAACTGTCCTGCCAAATTTGACAAGATATGGTCGGGATGGATAGATGTGTCAGGCACAGAGGAGGAGGATGATCACCGAGATGTTGCTGTTGGACCCACCCTGCAATAGTTTACCACTGTTTTGATCCTCTGAATGTCTAATCATTGTTTGAGCACTGTGAACCTAGCAAGATGGATGAGGTCCTTTCTCCGGCCCTCCCTCCTCGCAACCATCCTCCCCCCTCCTTCCCACTCCCCCCCTCCTTCCCCCCCTTTTCCTCTTCCCCTCCCAGTCCCCACCCCCTCTCTCCTCCCCCCGCCTCCAAGACCTCCTCAAATAGTACTACTGGAACCTATTACCTCCGATTTCATCTCCTAAAGTGATGTAACTCACCACCTGTGTACATATTTATCCTGTTTTAAGGTGTCGCTCATTCTTCCTGTGACAATTCATGTAACAGTATTCCTGTGAACAACTGTGTATATGCATCGCTTGTATTGTAAAAATTGAATAAACATTTCTTTTCTTGTGAAAAAAAAATAGGGGACTTAATATTGTCTCTGAAAGAAAGCGGCCTCTGTTTTGCTGAGAATACCCTCTGCCTGTGCATTGGCTACTATTTTATTTGATTCCTCAGTAAATTTGGGTAAGGGGTCACCTTTAAGTCTCTCATAAGTTACAGAATCAGAAAGAAGGCATAGGGCCTCCGTCAAATAATCTGATTTATTTTGCAATAAAATCCCTCCCCCTTATCTGCAGGCTTAATAATGATATTGGGATTTTGATCTAAAGATTTTAAGACTAGATGTTTCTGGGGAGTGAGGTTAGCCATAGAATGGTGTGGTCTCGAAGTGTGGCCTCAAAGTTTCCGATTTACATAAGTTAGTGAGTTCACTGTAACCCATCTGATAAAAAGTATCCAAATAGGGACCTTTTGCATGTGTTGGATTGAAAACAGATTTTGGTCTGAAAGAGGTATGCAAAATGGGTGGTGGTGGGCAAGAATATTGGGACCAGGCAATCAGGTCATCATTTTCATTGACGTTCCACAATTAACAGAGATCCTGAATAGACTGTTCTTCAATAGACGTGTCCAAAGGGGAACACTGGCCACCAGAGACATCTATTGCCCTGTTGGCTTTAATGCTATATCTTTTTAAGGTCAGGTTGCAAACTAATTGAGATCTTTGAACATGGTGAAGGTATTGGGTAGGACCATGGGGGCAAAGTTGAGGCCATGGATTAACAAGGAAGTCTCCTGTTCATTTAGGTTGTAGGTAGGCAGGTTGAAGATTTTAACAGTTTCTGAACTTTTTCGGGTTGTTGTGTGTTTGGATTTATGCTTGCCCCACTCTCCTTAGTAGGGAGACTGGGCTGACTGGTTTCCAAAGTGTCTATAATGGTGGGTTTAGGCATATTTACAGATGATATATGATCATCTAATGAAATGCAATTTGATAAGCTAGAAGAATTATTAGGGATACAATTCAACAAGTTTTATTAAGTTTAGATACTGGGGGGGATAAGGGATGGAACTGACGACATGTTGGTTTTTGTGTTTCTTTTCCAACTAAAAGCTCTGTTGGAATTATAGTCATCAATATCTATACATAATTTACTAAGTTTATTGCAAATGGTGAGGTCCTCGATTTTTTTTAGTCTGGAGTTTAAACGTTTTAAGCCATTCTACCCGTAAGTGTGGATGGGTAGAAACTACCTCATGGATATTATTTTCTATTTTTTGGTGTAGGGTCTGGTAGCATCACTCTCTATGTGTGGTAAGAATTTGAATCAATTTCTGGGTGCAGAACTCCGAGACACTTTCCCACTCTGTACAGAGATCATCATCCAAGAAAGAACATCCCTTGAAGACACATAGTCCTCGTGGAGATATCTTAGAATCAAAATATTGTTTTAAGAAGAACCCATCCCACCACTGCTGATTGGCCATGGAGGTAAGGTCCTCAAAGCTTTTTATTCTAGTATAGGTATCTCTATAGTTTAGGTCAGACCATGTACGAGAATGAACTGTGGGAGAGAAATAATTGAAATAGATGAAAATAACCAATTTTTTTTTAACAGATGAAATATGTATACTCAGTTGTTTAGAAATTGCAGCCTTTACGTACAGGCTCAATACTTGTGGAGCAAATCCTTACCTTTTCGCATGCTCAGCTTCCAAAGCAAGACTCATATTTTTTACTTTCAGATACAATGTGTTTTTTCCCTCTCTCAGAACTTGTGGCCTATCCAATAAAGGCTTTAAAGGTGTGGTGCTAATTGGTTTTTATTTTCAATTTTACAAAAATACAATCATTTTTAACTCAAAATATTGAATTCAGTAAATTTTAATACTTTTGCAGTGCTGTGTGTAACTCTCAATCTTCAAACAGAATATACAGTAACAGACAAAAGCATTAAAAATCATATTAAATTCACCACCAAGTGAAATGACCCCAAATCCTTAGTAATTCCAAAAAGTTACCCATACATTTTAAACAAGTTCCAAGTGATCCTTAATGTGAAATCAATCTTCATAGTGTCCCAGGAGTGCTTCAGTGCCTCCACCTCAAATCAGACACGTCTCAATGTCTCTCTTATTATAGATTGGCATAAAACGCTTTTAGGCTGTGTTCACACTATTGCAAATTGCATGCAGCTTTCCCCGCATCCAATTTGCATGTCAGGAGATTGTGACTGGCTCTCAATGGAGCCGGTTCATACATCACTGGAGCGGCTCTGGTGCGAATTGCACAGGAGTACTGTATGTCTTCTGGTTCGTTCAGGTCTAAATTCAGCCCAAAATTCGGGCTGAAATTGGATCTGAAACGGTAAATGGGACGCTCTGGACCCCTGCTGTGAGATGCTCTGTGATGCGATGTGAACCCAGCCTAAAGTAGTAATGCTCTCTTGCAGGCTCCCTCTCCACAGGGGTGTGCTTTATACTTCTTTCTTCTCCACACATGTTCCCCAAAGTGAGCCAAAATTAAAATAGATCCAATAGCATCCAGGTATGCCACCGAGTTGGTCCAATAAGTAGTACACAGGGCAATTAGCCAGTCGCTTTGTGTGAGTGTATCACTTGTGTATCGCCCCCAGTAGGGATGAGCTCGATGTTCAAATCAAACGTAAGTTGGTCTCGAACATCGGGTGTTTGCCCATTCGCCGAACAGCGAATATTATGGGGCATTCGCGGGAAATTTGAGTGCCGTGGTATGCCCCATAATACACTGCAAGATTGCAGTGCATTGCTGTATGCTGATTGGCCAAAGCATGCACCTGACCTGCATGCTTTGGCCAATCACAACGCACTCTGCTGAGGGCTATAATTGGCCAAAGGCAGGGTGCCTTTGGTCAATCATGGCCCAGGGGGGCTAAGTTCATGCCCCACACACTTTATAAGTCTGCTTACATAGTGGGCGTGTATAGTGTGTGGACAGAGATAGTTTGAGCTAGATTAGGCAGGCAGGTTAGTTAGTGGCAGTGTATTTGATACATACTGTATATACAGTCTAGTATATATACAGTATCTCACAAAAGTGAGTACACCTCTCACATTTTTATAAATATTTTATGTGACAACACTGAAGAAATGACACTTTGCTACAATGTAAAGTAGTGAGTGTATAGCTTGTATAACAGTGTAAATTTGCTGTCCCCTCAAAATAACTCAACATACAGCCATTAATGTCTTAACCACTGGCAACAAAAGTGAGTAATTTGGCCCAATGTGTCAATATTTTGTGTAGCCACCATTATTTTTCAGCACTGCCTTAACCCTCTTGGGCACCAGAGCTTCACAGGTTGCCACTGGAGTCCTCTTCCATTTCTCCATGACAACATCACGGAGCTGGTGGATGTTAGATACCTTGCACTCCTCCACCTTCCGTTTGAGGATGCCCCACAGATGCTCAATCGTGTTTAGGTCTGGAATTTTGCTTGGCCAGTCCATAACCTTTACCTTTAGCTTCTTTAGTAAGGCAGTGGTCATCCTGGAGGTGTGTTTGGGGACGTTATTATGTTAGAATAGTGCCCTACAGCCCAGTATCCGAAGGGAGGGGATCATACTCTGCTTCGGTTTGTTACAGTACATGTAGGCATTCATGGTTCCCTCAATGAACTGTAGCTCCCCAGTGCCAGCAGCACTCATGCAGCCCCAGACCAAGACACTCCCACCACCATGCTTGACTGTAGGCAAGACACACTAGTCTTTGTACTCCTCACCTGGTGGCCGCCACACACACTTGAAACCATCTGAACTAAATAAGTTTATCTTGGTCTCATCAGACCACATGACATGGTTCCAGTAATCCATATCCTTAGTCTGCTTGTCTTCAGCAAACTGCAGGGTTTTCATGTGCATCATCTTTAGAAGAGGCTTCCTTCTGGGATGACAGCCATGCAGACCATTTTTGATGCAGTGTGCGGCGTATGGTCTGAGCACTGACAGGCTGAGGCTGACCCCCCATCCCTTCAACCTCTGCAGCAATGCTGGCAGCACTCATACAGTATCTCACAAAAGTGAGTACACCCCTCACATTTTTGTAAATATTTTATTATATCTTTTCGTGTGACAACACTGAAGAAATGATACTTTGCTACAATGTAAACTAGTGAGTGTACAGCATGTATAACAGTGTAAATTTGATGATAAATTGTGAGAAAAGTCCTGGACAGCCGCACTCCAAATAATAATCACCTTTATTGATAAAAACAAGAAAAATACATGCCACAGCAAGAAGTACAGGTAAGCTGAGGCGTTTCACACTATAGTTAGTGCTTAATCATAGCTAAACTACACAGAAATTAATCTAACATATATACTAGTATCTATTAATCATGTGTTCAAGAGATTATTTAATTACATCTAATTAACAAACCCAAAAAGAAAGACAAATCAAAGACCCAGGTCTGTGTAGTGCAAATGGTGCCTGAAAAAAGTTGAAAATAAATGCATATGAGAAATGTAAAAAGTATATAAAAGATATATATGAAAAAAAATGTAAACATGTGTACGAGTGAAGTGAAAAAAGTCTATAAATAAGATATATATACTAGAATATATTTATTAAAATGTGTTAAAAAGTGAATAATATAGAGCTGTGAGCTTGTATAAGAGTATATACACTCAAGGTATGAAAACAATATATATAAAATGTATATATGTATTAATTTATTTAATAAATGTATTTTTTCAATAAAAACATTATAAAGGGCTGTCAACCCGAATGAAAAAGAAAATATAGAAACTGTGCTGAAAAAAGGAAGAAAACACAAACAAAACAAAACAAAAAGACAAGACACATGTTTAGATGTAAACATATGTGTCGATGAAAATCTTATATGGAAATAAGGTATAGAAGTCATGTCAGTACTAGAGAAAAGCATAAGATGTGTACAAAAATATATATATAAGATGTGTAAAAAATAAATAAACAAACAAACACAATGGGGGTCATTTACTATAGAGCTGCGTCGCGAATTAGCTAAAACGGTATTCACTATAGCGCTGGTGAGAAAATACTCCCAAAATCGAATTTACTATAGTTCCCTGAAACCAAATAGCGCCCAAACCCTTACTCTGCTAAAACCTGGAGTAGTGCACGTGGAAATAATGTTTAGAGCATGATATAATTGCCTAAATGGTACTGAAATATACGGTATATTATTTAAAGGTAATCTGCTTTTAAACTTTGTGAAAAAGTGATTTCTACATTGAAATATCTTTAAAAGTCTGAGAAGTGAAAAATTCCCCGTTTTGGACAACTAGGTGCCAACACAACTGAGCATGTTCAGACCTGAAAATATCTTTCATTTTAACTCAAGTTTCTTTTTTAGCCGGCGCTATAGTAGATACCAAAATGAGAGCTAATTAGAGAACATTTTTTTTTTATGAAAATCTGCTCTATTTTAGTCCAAACTAAGTTTCAGCCATTGATTCTAATGGAACAATTCTAACTTTCACCAAAAAAAACTTTTAATGTTGAGATGAAATGTATCTTTCTGTGAAATAAATTTTCCTTTGCAACATTGTTGCTTCTACTTAAAATATTTTGATTTTAAGAATACTAGAATGTGGAATGTTTTAGTAAAATATATTTTTCTCTGTCACTTTTACTTGTTACTCTCAATCTCACAACAATCTTTACCCCAAACTCACACAAGTGTCTTTTTAATCCACAAACAATACCTTTGCTGATGCAAATTTAAAATGAATCACAATTTTTTTGTGCTTTTTATTATTTCCAAATATTCATAATTTGAGCCCAAAAAATGTGATATGTGTACCAACATCAGAAATCAAAATGTAATTTCCAAAAATTTGAGGGTAATATTCTACTCTCACCCACAAAAAAACACCAAATATCACAGAATAAATCAAGAAGAATAACTCTTGAGTAATGTAATTCCATCACGTGTATGTCCAAAGAAATGCAGTATTTATGTGTAGCTATGTGTAGGAGGTTCTCACATGTGGCAGCTCCGTGGCTTAGAGGTTAGAACTTCTGCTTAGTATCCCTGAGAGTCTGGGTTCAAATCCCAAACATGTTGCTTCATGTAGGGAAGTTGTCTCTTCTCCCAGGTCCTATAACTATGTCTAAATCTAGTATTTATGTGAAGGAGGGTTCCACCACCATTGTAAGTCTTTTTCAAATACACTATTTAGCCAAAAGTTTTGTGATGCCTGCCTTTACACACACATGAACTTTAATGGCAGTCCAGTCTTAGTCCGTAGGGATAAAATTTGATTTGGCCCACCCTTTGCAGCTAGATCAGCTTCTGGGAAGGCTGTCCACAAGGTTTAGTGTGCCTATGGGAATGTTTGATCATTCTTCCAGAAGTGCATTTGTGAGGCCAGGCACTGATGTTGGATGAGAAGTCCTGGCTCGCAGTCTCTACTCTAATTCAGCCAAAGGATGCTCTATCGGGTTGAGGCCAGGACTATGTGCAGGCCAGTCAAGTTTCTCCACCCCAAACTTGTTCATCCATGTCTTTATGGACCTTGCTTTGTGCACTGGTGTGCAGTCATGTTGGAACAGGAAGGGGCTTTCCTCAAACTGTTCCCACAAAGTTGGGAGCATGAAATTGTCCAAAATGTCTTGGTATGCTGACGCCTTAAGAGTTCCCTTAACTGGAACTAAGAGGCCAAGCCCAACCCCTGAAAAACAACCCCACATCATAATCCCCCCTCCACCAAATCATTTGGATCAGTGCACAAAGCAAGGTCCATAAAGACATGGATGAGGGAGTTTGGGGTGGAGGAACTTGACTGGCCTGGACAGAGTCCTGACCTCAACAGAACACCTTGGGGATGAATTAGAGAGGAGACTGTAGGTCAGGCCTTCTCGTCCAACATCAGTACCTAACCTCACAAATGCACTTGGAAGAATGGTCAAACATTCCCATAGACACACTCCTAAACCTTGTGGACAAGAATAGTTGAAGCTATTATAGCTTCAAAGAGTGGGCCAAATGAGTTTTGAAACCAATACTAATACTGGGATGCCATTACGGTTCATGTGCATTTAAAGGCAGACATCCCAATACTTAGGCCAATATATTGTATATTGCTTGTGACACTGAGCATGGCTATGGACTTAGGGCTGGTTCACACCACAGAGAGGCAGAGAACATGCGTGAGGCTGCCTGGTGGCTAAGTGGGTATCAGTTATATCTAGCAGCACCTGGGATGTTGGTTCAACTCCCCAACATGCTAATCCTTGTGTTGAAGTTTATGTGTTCTCCCTGTGTGGGTTTCTCACTACAATCCAAAAACATGCTAGCATTTTATTTGTCTCCTGTCGAAATAGGTTCTAATGTAAGAAAGGTAATTTTGGACTTTAGGTTGGAAGCTCATTGCAGCCAGGGACTGATGTTAATGTTTATTAGCACTAATCATGCCCAGGGGCTTGGACATTTCAAATTTTAGGGTTTACACTGCACAGGTACATATGCTTAGAAAACTGTTGCTTTGTTTATGTGGATGCAAATGGAGTTTGATCTTTGTCCTGTAGTTGGAGATTTGATGCACATAGCAAAGAGCTAACACAGTTGCGAATACTATTTTGTGTTCCTGCTCATCAGGTGCAATCACTTTAGACATACATGAAGAGACAGATTGAAAGATACTGGTGGGCCTGAGAGGGTCAGGTTTTTTGCTGTGATTTGTGGGGAAGAAGGAATGATATTGGGAGATTTGATGAAATTCTTGTGCATTTTTTCAATCAAAAGTGGGTTTATGTGGCCATGCTGTCAATGTTGTGCATGTATTGTTCCTGTCTGATCATGCAAACGTCGTTTGGAAGCATCTGCTGACCTACTCTTTTTGATCTCGTTTAATCGTGTACACCAAAATGCAGCTTCCAGCAGAACATGGTCACCAATGTATGTATGTGTGGATTGTGGGCTGGTGGTGGGTGTTTTGAATAAGTCTTTTGTAATATTATGTTGGAATGCTTTGTAAGAATGACTGTTAAGTTTGTTTCTATAATCTTGCAGATAAAAATGTGATGTGTTGCTTGTTATACACTGAAATTAAAGCTGTGTCCACTCTAAGGTTTTGTCAAATTTTAGATTGTAAGCTCCTATGAGCAGGGCCCTTAAAATCCCATTGCTAAATGTAGTACCATATATCCTGTCCAAATTTTTTTTGAAGCTAGTAAATGAATGTAAATTTTTTTTGTTTCTGTTTTTCTGCTGGTAAAATAAAAGTATACTATTGAGCTTTGTTGTGGTGTTTTTTTTCCTTCTACTTTTCTTTCTCTTTAGTTTTTGTGGGTGGTGGTTTGGGGAAAGTACAATATCTCTTATATTTTATTTCAATATGTATCTGTGCACCAAAATACTAATGCCCCGGTTCACATTGATGCTACTTTGAAATCGTGCTACTTCACTTGAAGTAGCACGATTTTCAAAGTAGCAAGGTCACACCTGAAATCAGCAAATGTAGTGCAGGAACTACTTTAGCAAATTGGTGCGGCGTCCACAAAAAAAATGTTGAATTGATTGGAACAGTGCCATTGCTGCCAATAGTCATGCGATTTGATCTCTCAAATCGTATGACAAATCGCTCCCATGTAAACCTAGGCTTCTGCACACCTGCAAGTAAATGATAAAGGTGGAATCTTTATATATAACAGCTGTGGAGAATTGCAGATAATGAATTCAGCTGGTGGATAGGCAGTGTTGTATGTGTCAGCTTTAGTTCACATTGGTGCGATTTGACATGTCAAAGCTGTGACAATTGCACTGTTTTAATTGGTGTGACTTTGGGGTGCAATTTGTATTGATATCAGTGCAGAAACCTGCACAGATGTCCCCCTGCAGTCGGGACTGACATGCGGGAATGAAAGTGTGTGATTTCAGCTGAACGATTTCCTCCCTCTGTCAGTGTGAACCAGGGCTCAAACTGGGCCTTTTGTTTTTGTCATTCACCTGCTGCTAACCTTCAGGTCTGGTATGGATATTAAGGGGAATCCCGGCCAAATTTTTTTTAAAAATATGGCGTGGGGTCCCCCTCAAAATCTATAACAGACCCTTCAGGTCTGGTATGGATTTTAAGGGGAACCCCGCACCAAAATTAAATAAAAAAATGGCGTGGGGTCCCCCCAAAAATCCATACCAGACCCTTATCCGTACCTTGAACCGTACCAGGCCACATGCCCTCAACATTGGGAGGGTGCTTTGGGGTAGCCCCCCAAAACACCTTGTCCCCATGTTGATGAGGACAAGGGCCTCATCCCCACAACCCTTGCCCAGTGGTTGTGGGGGTCTGCGGGCGGGGGGGTTATCGGAATCTGGAAGCCCCCTTTAACAAGGGGACCCCCAGATCCCGGCCCTCCCCCCTGTGTGAAATGGTAAGGAGGTACAAAAGTACCCCTACCATTTCACAAAAAAAGTGTCAAAAATGTTAAAAATGACAAGAGACAGTTTTTGACAATTCCTTTATTTAAATGCTTCTTCTTTCTTCTATCTTCTATCTTCTTTCTTCTATCTTCTATCTTCCTTCGGTTTCTTCCTCCATCTTCTTCTTCTTCTGGTTCTTCTGGTTCTTCCTCCGGTGTTCTCGTCCGGCATCTTCCTCTGAGCCGTCTTCTTCCCTTCTTCTCCTCGGACCGGAGGAAGAACCAGAAGAAGAAGAAGATGGAGGAAGAAACCGAAGGAAGATAGAACATAGAAGATAGAAGAAGGAAGAAAGAAGAAGCATTTAAATAAAGGAATTGTCAAAAACTGTCTCTTGTCATTTTTAACATTTTTGACAGGTTTTTGTGAAATGGTAGGGGTACTACCCCCTTACCTTTTTACACAGGGGGGAGGGTCGGGATCTGGGGGTCCCACTGTTAAAGGGGGCTACCAGATTCTGATAAGCCCCTGCCCGCAGACCCCCACAACCACCGGGCAAGGGTTGTGGGGATGAGGCCCTTGTCCCCATCAACATGGGGACAAGGTGTTTTGGGGGGCCACACCAAAGCACCCTCCCAATGTTGAGGGCATGTGGCCTGGTACGGTTCAGGAGGGGGGCGGCTCTCTCGTCCCCCCTCTTTTCCTGCCAGGTTGCGAGCTCAGATAAGGGTCTGGTATGGATTTTTGGGGGGACCCCACGCCATTTTTTAAAAAAATTTTGGCACGGGGTTCCCCTTAATATCCATACTAGACCTGGTCTGGTTAGGAAGGGGGTTTGTCAAGTGGTTAATATTCATACCAGGCCTGAAGGGCCTTGTATGGAATTTAGGGGGACCCCCACCCCTTTTTTTTTTTAAATTTTGGTTCGGGGTTCCCCGTGGGGAATTCCCATGCCGTTTTTATCAATGAACTTTTATGTGTATTGTCGGACCGGCAATTCATTAATAGACGCGAGTAGTTTTGAATGACTTTTTTTCCTTTGAAATGTCATTTTGCTGTCAGACTGTTCTAAACACGGGAAACATGCGCCCCTTTACAGGCATACTATAGACACCCCCAGGTATGAAATTTAAAGGAATATTACATTTTTATTGTTTCACTCAAAGCATTATTAAAATCACTGCTCCCGAAAAAACATTCGTTTTTAAAAAACACTTTTTATGGCAAAGAACTTGCATATAAGCCTTCAGTGAGAACTTTGGATTTTGCAGGTTCGAGCCCCATTGACTTCCACTATTCCAGCATATGTGATCTGACAGGCATTATTGCCGCAATAGCGCTGCTTTCCATTTGCATTAGCGCTGACTTTCTGAGAGTTGAAGTCTTTCTGGCCTTTTTTGAGAGTTATTTTTTGGTACTGCAGGAGAATTTTTTGGCACTATAGTAAATGACCCCCAGTGGTGTATAGATAATTGTGACAAGTAAAAGCGTGTCTTATAAATAGGTGTATAAAACACCAATGTGTCTATGTGTGTATAATACAAGATAAATTAAACTTATCTCATAAACACATCTGCAGCATGTTAACTATATAATAATATAACAATATAAATAAGTACAAATTATATGATAACGGTACAAAGGATGTCAAAGATGTAGTTTCCAGCTAAGTCCTAAATACACAGCATAATAAAGGGGTACGGTAATAATTAAATATGCAAAGTGTAAGATTTACATATGTGGCCAGACATGATAAAAGATAGGGTGGAAAGAAACCACCTAAATTGGAAACACTCCTGTTCATGTACGTAAGTAAAAATTGGAAATATTTATGCTGTCTCTTGTTGCGTCCAGCCCCGCTCCGCATATCTGTGGAAGAGCAATCCCGCTGTGTTTAGTGCATTATAAATAATCAAAGACTCCTTAAGCCAACCTAATATCTTTAGCTCATAGCTGTACCCATAAGAAACATAATACATGAAATGACCTAAAAAAAATTATATACAGACAAAACATCTAAATCTATTTAAAAGCACAGAATTCTATGTGCACTCATGAACACTGTCCCCCCATACCCTTAATCCAAAATCTGAACAATGAGGAGCAAAACATATATGTCAAAATGTAAAAGGGCTAGGAAAAGAAAAAAAAAAGGGGGAGTGGTGTGCATGTAAAATTAAAGCTGAACTCTAACTGTAAAAAAAGCCTCCGCCATATAGCCGACGGCAATAAAGGTAGATGTGAAAAATGAAATGGTAGTAGAAATGATACTGATGGTATTAACCCCATTACTCCAGAACTCAGAAGCAGTATAGAATAAATTAATTAATTGAAGATTTCCTAATTAATTGTTAATGTCTCATACAAACAGTTGTTCATCTGAACATAATGAAGAGACACGCGTCTATCTGTACAGCTCTAAGCGTGTATGGATATATACATGCTGTAGACTAAATGGTCATAATAGTCGCCACTAAACAGTATTAGTCTATATATATATATATATATATATATATAAATATATATATATATATATATATATATATATAGTGTATATCTAGTGAATTCATAAATAGCTAAAAAGATTATAGTTATAATGCTTTGCAGAAATGGAGCAAACTATAGCATGAAAAATGAGGTTAATCATAATAGTGGGACACGTCCCACTATAGGTTTAACCCCAATGGGATTCTGGTATTTAAAGAGAATATCCAGAACACTTCACGCTTACAAACTGTTCTGAATAAATCTCCTCCTCTCTTTGGGGTCACTATCTTCTCCACCCCTTGAATTACCAAACTGGTAACATCTTTATGATGAATAATTTTCCAGTGTTTGGCTACATTGGTAGGTGTATTTTTCTCAATATCATGTAGATGGTCATACAACCAATCTTTCAGCCTCCTTGTGGTGTGACCTACATATTGGATGTGGCACATCTCACATGTAATTAGATATACTAAAAATCTGGTGTTACAATTGATGAATATTGAGATCTCAAAGCTTCTACCATTATTGCTGGAACACACCCTATTGCCCTTTTTAATAAAGCGGCAATAATCGCATCCTTTCATACCATATTTGAAGTTGCCTTTAAAATGGAGCCAGTTAGACCCTGAGGGCTGACTGAGGAGTAAGCTGGGTGAAAGAGAGCTTCCCAACGTGGGTGCTCTTCAGGACATGGATTTAATGCCTTTTGAAAGGATATCATTGTAGATAGGGTCATTAAGTAAAATTGGGAGATATTTAGTAACTGTGTTCCTTTTTATGTTTGCCGGGGACCATTACCTCCAGAGATGCGGGGCCTCGATGGGAGCGAAATTTTCGCCCTCACTCGCCAACCTCTATATGGGGTGGTGGGAGAGGTTCCGCATCTTTGGATGTGATAGCCCCCGCCGTTTAGACACAATTTTCTTTTGTCAGTACATAGACGATCTCCTGTTCGTCACATCTGACGATCAGGTAGATCTAAATCAATGGCTTTTGTACCTGAATGACAACTCCCTTAATCTGAGATCTACTGGAGAACTTGGTAAGGTTTTGATGACTTTTTTAGATGTGAAACTAACAGGTTCAGATGGTACTGTAACCGTGAGCCTACATAGAAAATCCACAGGTGGTAATGCTCTTTTGAGAGCGGATTCTGCCCATCCAGGGCACACTATTAAAAGTGTGCCCTATGGACAATTTCTGAGATTGAAACATATATGCAGTACCTGCCAGCTTCGAGAAAGAGGCCATTGATATGACCCACAGGTTTATAGATAGGGGATATCCAAATGAATTACTGAATAGGGCTCTATGTGCAGTAGAGAATATTCCTAGAGATGCTCTGTTGATAGAAAATCCCAGAAAAAACAATAAAAATAATTCTCGCTCACATAAGAACACTCCGTTTTTTTCTATGCCTTTCAGTTTAGAGTATAGTAGAATTAAGAACACAGTTACTAAATATCTCCCAATTTTACTTAATGACCCTATCTACAATGATATCCTCTCAAAAGGCATTAAATCCGTGTCCCGAAGAACACCCACGTTGGGAAGCTCTCTTTCACCCAGCTTATTCCTCAGTCAGCCCTCAGAGTCTAACTGGCTCCGTATTAAAGGCAACTTCAAATGTGGCATGAAAGGATGCGATTATTGCCGCTTTATTAAAAAGGGCAATAGGGTGTGTCCCGGCAATAATGGTAGAAGCTTTGAGATCTCACCATTCATCAATTGTAACACCAGATTTTTAGTATATCTAATTACATGTGAGATGTGCCACATCCAATATGTAGGTCGCACCACAAGGAGGCTGAAAGATCAGTTGTATGACCATCTACATGATATTGAGAAAAATAGACCTACCAATGTGGCCAAACACTGGAACACCATTCATCATAAAGATGTTACCAGTTTGGTAACTCAAGGGGTGGAAAAGATAGTGACCCCAAAGAGAGGAGGAGATTTATTCAGAACACTTTGCAAGCGTGAAGTGTTCTGGATATTCTCTTTAAATACCAGAATCCCATTGGGGTTAAACTTTGAGTGGGACATGTCCCACTATTATGATTAATCTCATTTTTAATGCTATAGTTTGCTCCATTTCTGCAAAGCATTATGACTATAATCTTTTTACCTATTTATGAGTTCACTAGATATACACTATATACTGTATATATATATATATATATATATATATATATATATATATATATATATATATATATATATATATAGTCTAATACTGTTTAGTGGCGACTATTATGACAATTAATCTACAGCATGTATATATCCATACACGCTTAGAGCTGTACAGATTGATTGATTAGGAATTTTTCAATTAATTAATTTATTCTGTACTGCTTCTGAGTTCTGGAGTAATGGGGTTAATGCCATCAGTCTGAGCACTGACAGGCTGACCCCCCACCCCTTCAACCTCTGCAGCAATGCTGGCAGCACTCATACTTCTATTTCCCAAAGACAACCTCTGGATATGATGCTGAGCATGTGCACTCAACTTCTTTGGTTGACCATGGCAAGGCCTGTTCTGAGTGGAACCTGTCCTGTTAAACTGCTGTATAGTCTTGGCCATCATGCTGCAGCTCAGTTTCAGGGTCTTGGCAATCTTCTTATAGCCTAGGCAACTTTATGTAGAAAAAAGAACAATTGGTTCCCCTGGGGTGGGATTTTGAAGGCATTACCACAAAAAATGCATAAATGGTAGAAAAGATATTTTTATTACAAAGTGCAAAAACATAACACAAAATACACCAAAGTAAAATTGTTAACACACATAAATGATACATATAAACAATTGCATCAAGGATAACATGCATGTGACAAAAAATATCACACAAGGCAACAAAAACAGACCAATAATATAGGATGAGGTAGGTCTCACTAAACCGACGCATTTCAGAAAGTCCTTCGTCAAGGTTTGACAAGTGAGAATTATCATCCAATGCAAATGTTGTAAAGACATTCAAAGCAAACAATCAGGTCTGCTGTGGTATCCCAGGCCGTGTGCATATCCCAAAGATCCAATTATGGGTGGGTAGAGTACTGTAGAAGGTTCATGTAAAGAGTACCGTCCCCCTAGGTGCTGAAAAAACGCTACGTCCAAGTTTAGGCGCAGCGCCTATGCGTGGGCTGGGGTCCAAAAGGATCTTCGGACCTGGAAACTAGAGCCAAAGGAGACGCCTACAAGGGATAACGTAGGGGGGAGGAGGAGGGCTCACAGAACACCATGCTGGCTACCGGGCTGACATTAAAGTGGAGACTTATGGCAGCCCAGAGCGCAGCGTGAGTGCATCATCCACCTCCGATCACACGGATTGGACGTATCGTTTTTTCAGCACCTACAATGTACCCCTACCCATTCACATAGGGGGGCGGGATCTGGGGGCCCCCTTCTTAAAGGGGGCTTCCAGATTCCAATAAGCCCCCCCGCCCACAGACCCCCACAACCACTGGGCAAGGGTTGTGGGGATGAGGCCCTTGTCCCAATTAACATGGGGGAAAGGTGCTTTGGGGGGACCCCAAAGCACCCTCCCCATGTTGAGGGCATGTGGCCTGGTATGGTCAGGAGGGGGGGAGCTCTCTCATCCTCCCTTTTTCCTGTGGCCTGCCAGGTTGCATGCTAGGATAAGGGCCTGGTATAGATTTAGGGGGACCCCACGCCATTTTTCAATACATTACAGCCTCAAGCAATTTTAAATGTCATTTTTTCCTTTAGAAATGTCATTTTGCTGCGGTACTGTTATAAACATGGGAAAGAGACTAAGGGCACCCGCCAGGCACAAAATTTAAAGGAATATTTAATTCTTATTGTTTCACTTTAAGCATTATTAAAATCACTGCTCCTGAAAAAACTGCCGTTTTAAAAACTTTTTTTGCATTGATACATGTCCCCTGGGGCAGTACCCGGGTCCCCATACACTTTTTATGGAAATAATTTGCATATAAGCCTTTAACCACTTCAGCCCCGGAAGGATTTACCCCCTTCCTGACCAGAGCACTTTTTACAATTCGGCACTGCGTCGCTTTAACTGCTAATTGCGCGGTCATGCAATGCTGTACCCAAACGAAATTTGCGTCCTTTTCTTCCCACAAATAGAGCTTTCTTTTGATGGTATTTGATCACCTCTGCCGTTTTTATTTTTTGCGCTATACACGGAAAAAGACCGAAAATTTTGAAAAAAAATGATATTTTCTACTTTTTGTTCTAAAAAAAATCCAATAAACTCAATTTTAGTCATACATTTAGGCCAAAATGTATTCGGCCACATGTCTTTGGTAAAAAAAATGTCAATAAGTGTATATTTATTGGTTTGCGCAAAAGTTATAGCGTCTACAAACTAGGGTACATTTTCTGGAATTTACACAGCCTTTAATTTATGACTGCCTATGTCGATTCTTGAGGTGCTAAAATGGCAGGGCAGTACAAAACCCCCACAAATGACCCCATTTTGGAAAGTAGACACCCCAAGGAATTTGCTGAGAGGCATGTTGAGCCCATTGAATATTCATTTTTTTTGTCCCAAGTGATTGAATAATGACAAAAAAAAAAAAAAAAATTACAAAAAGTTGTCACTAAATGATATATTGCTCACACAGGCCATGGGCATATGTGGAATTGCACCCCAAAATACATTTAGCTGCTTCTCCTGAGTATGGGGATACCACATGTGTGGGACTTTTTGGGAGCCTAGCCGCGTACGGGGCCCCGAAAACCAAGCACCGCCTTCAGGATTTCTAAGGGCGTACATTTTTGATTTTACTCCTCACTACCTATCACGGTTTTGAAGGCCATAAAATGCCCAGATGACATAAACCCCCCCCAAATGACCCCATTTTGGAAAGTAGACACCCCAAGCTATTTGCTTTGAGGCATGTTGAGTCCATGGAATGTTTTATATTTTGACACAAGTTGCGGGAAAGTGACAATTTTTTTTTTTTTTTTTTGCACAAAGTTGTCACTAAATGATATATTGCTCACACAGGCCATGGGCATATGTGGAATTGCACCCCAAAATACATTTAGCTGCTTCTCCTGAGTACGGGGATACCACATGTGTGGGACTTTTTAGGAGCCTAGCCGCGTACGGGACCCCGAAAACCAAGCACCGCCTTCAGGATTTCTAAGGGCGTACATTTTTGATTTTACTCCTCACTGCCTATCACAGTTTCGGAGGCCATGGAATGCCCAGGTGGCACAAACCCCCCCCAAATGACCCCATTTTGGAAAGTAGACACCCCAAGCTATTTGCTGAGAGGCATGGTGAGTATTTTGCAGCTCTCATTTGTTTTTGAAAATAAAGAAAGACGAGAAAAAAAAATTTTTTTTTTCTTTTTTCAATTTTCAAAACTTTGTGACAAAAAGTGAGGTCTGCAAAATACTCACTATACCTCTCATCAAATAGCTTGGGGTGTCTACTTTCCAAAATGGGGTCATTTGGGGTTTTTTTTTGCCACCTGGGCATTCCATGGCCCCCGAAACTGTGATAGGCGGTGAAGAGTGAAATCAAAAATTTACGGCCTTAGAAAGCCTGAAGGCGGTGCTTGGTTTTCGGGGTCCCGTACGCGGCTAGGCTCCCAAAAAGTCTCACACATGTGGTATCCCCGTACTCAGGAGAAGCAGCAGAATGTATTTTGGGGTGTAATTTCACATATTCCCATGGCATGTTTGAGCAATATATCATTTAGTGACAACTTTGCGCAAAAAAAAATAAAAAAAATAAAAAATTGTCTCTTTCCCGCAACTTGTGTCACAATATAAATTATTCCATGGACTCAACATGACTCTCAGCAAATAGCTTGGGGTGTCTACTTTCCAAAATGGGGTCATTTGGGGGGGGTTTGAACTGTCCTGGCATTTTATGCACAACATCTAGAAGCTTATGTCACACATCACCCACTCTTCTAACCACTTGAAGACAAAGCCCTTTCTGACACTTATTGTTTACATAAAAAAATAATTTTTTTTTGCAAGAAAATTACTTTGAACCCCCAAACATTATATATTTTTTTTAAAGCAAATGCCCTACAGATTAAAATGGTGGGTGTTTCATTTTTTTTTTTCACACAGTATTTGCGCAGCGATTTTTCAAACGCATTTTTTGGGGAAAAAACACACTTTTTTACATTTTAATGCACTAAAACACACTATATTGCCCAAATGTTTGATGAGATAAAAAAGATGATCTTAGGCCGAGTACATAGATACCAAACATGACATGCTTTAAAATTGCGCACAAACGTGCAGTGGCGACAAACTAAATACATTTTTAAAAGCCTTTAAAAGCCTTTACAGGTTACCACTTTAGATTTACAGAGGAGGTCTACTGCTAAAATTACTGCCCTCGATCTGACCTTCGCGGCGATACCTCACATGCATGGTGCAATTGCTGTTTACATTTGACGCCAGACCAACGCTTGCGTTCACCTTAGCGCGAGAGCAGGGGGGACAGGGGTGCTTTTTTTTTTTTTTTTTTTTTTTTTTCTTTATTATTATTATTTTTTTATCTTATTTTTAAACTGTTCCTTTCATTTTTTTTTTTTTAAATCATTTTTATTGTTATCTCAGGGAATGTAAATATCCCCTATGATAGCAATAGGTAGTGACAGGTACTCTTTTTTGCAAAAATTGGGGTCTATTAGACCCTAGATTTCTCCTCTGCCCTCAAAGCATCTGATCACACCAAGATCGGTGTGATAAAATGCTTTCCCAATTTCCCAATGGCGCTGTTTACATCCGGCGAAATCTACGTCATAAAATGCTCGTAGCTTCCGGTTTCTTAGGTCATAGAGATGTTTGGAGCCACTCTGGTCTCTGATCAGCTCTATGGTCAGCTGGCTGAATCACCGGCTGCATTTTCAGGTTCCCTGTTGAGACAGGAGAGCCAGAGAAAAACACGGAAGATGTTGGGGGGGGGGGGCATTCCCTCCCACTGCTTGTAAAAGCAGTCTAGAGGCTAATTAGCCACTAGGATTGCTTTTACATGAAAGCCGACCGCTGGCTGAAAAGAATGATACCAAGATGATACCTAAACCTGCAGGCATCATTCTGGTATAACCACTCAAAGTCGTGAATGGCATACCTGAAGACAAAAAAATGGTTAACAATAAAGCACAGTAAACGGTAAGGTATAAAAAATTGCATACCTGAAAAGCAAACATGATAAAACATAATAACAATAAAACATTGCAGAATAGAATACAGTAAAAAAGAGCAGAACAATAGAGAGAGAATAGAGAGAGAGAGAACAATAAAACGACAACTATTTTTATTTTATATTTTTGTTTGTGTTTTTTTTTTTTACACTTTTTTTTGTAACTAACTATAATAACTGTAACCGGTTCCAGGTTCGGGTCTCTCAAAATGCGATGGCATCTCGGGAGACCCTGTGAAAGTGTGCCTAGTCTGTGCAATGCTGTACCCTACGCTAATACTCAACTAGTGCATGGTAGCGTTCAAAACATTCACCAATGCAAAGACCAGGATTGTCAGGACAGGAGGGACAATAATAGCGGGTGTCACGGCTATATCCGCGCTTGCTGCAGACACAACATATTTTTTGGGGGGTTCGCTGGGTAGGGGTACTCGGGAGGACATAAAGAAAATGCCTCTCATGCAGCCGACTGCATTTGGTTGGGGATGTGAATGGGGGAAGTACGGGCGCTGCAGAAGTGGTGGGTTCCCAATTAGGATTGGCGAATGCAGCAGGAAGGGCACTATGGGCATGACGGGCCTGTGTTTGTCTTTTTGGTGGCAGCGGGACACTACTTGTGCTTGCCACCTCACCAGCTTGAACTGCACTTATGGGACTCGCCACGTCACCAAGTGTTACTGCAGTGCTGGTTTGACTACGACCGGGGTGTACTAGGCCTCTGGTGCTTGCCAGTTCACCAAAACGCTACAAAAAAAACTGTTAGCGATCACAGGGATCAGGCCTGACTCTGCGAACGCTGCAGTTATGCGTTTAGAGTTTTGTAAGTGACAGTGATCGATCGATACTGCACTTGGGTGGGCTGGGCCGGGCCGGGCGGAGGGGCAAAACGCAGGTGCTAGCAGGTATCTGGGCTGATCCCGCTAACACTGCGTTTTTGGGAACCCTAAACTGCTGGGGACGCTAGTATAGATCTGATCGGATCAGATATTGATCTGTTCAGATACTATACCACTAAGGGAGGCGTATGCTGCGTGCGTGGGTGTTAGCGGTACTGGCGCTAATCTGACGCTGCCTGGGGCTGGTGCTTGCCAGTTCACCAAAATGCTACCAAAAAAACTGTTAGCGATCGCAGGGATCAGGCCTGACTCTGCGAACGCTGCAGTTATGCGTTTAGTGTTTTGTAAGTGACAGTGATCGATCGATACTGCACTTGGGTGGGCTGGGCTCGCCTGGGCGGAGGGGCAAAACGCAGGTGCTAGCAGGTATGTGGGCTGATCCCGCTAACACTGCATTTTTGGGAACCCTAAACTGCTGGGGACGCTAGTATAGATCTGATCGGATCAGATATTGATCCGATCAGATACTATACCACTAAGGGAGGTGTATGGTGCGTGTACGGTGCGTGCGTGGGTGTTCGCGGTACTGGCGCTAATCTGACGCTGCCTGGGGCAACGCATATCACCGCCGGGCGATCAGGGGGCTAAACCTTTATTCGGTAATAAACGGCGGGTGCCCTGACACTATAAAAAATAAACTAACTAACCAGCGTCACCCGTAACAGTTATACGGTGATCAGTGGTGAAAGGGTTAACTAGGGGGCAATCAAGGGGTTAAAACATTTATTAGATAGTATATGGGGGTCCCTGTCGCTATAAAACACTGACGGCGAACCTAAATATTTACGTCCCTAACTAGCGTCACCAGTGACACTAATACAGCGATCAGAAAAATGATCGCTTAGCGACACTGGCGACAGGGGGTGATCAAGGGGTTAAAACTTTATTAGGGGGGGTACTGGCGCTAATCTGACGCTGCCTGGGGCGACGCATATCACCGCCGGGCGATTAGGGGGCTAAACCTTTATTCGGTAATAAACGGCGGGTGCCCTGACACTATAAAAAATAAACGAACTAACCAGCGTCACCCGTAACGGTTATACGGTGATCAGTGGTGAAAGGGTTAACTAGGGGGCAATCAAGGGGTTAAAACATTTATTAGATAGTATATGGGGGTCCCTGTCGCTATAAAACACTGACGGCGAACCTAAATATTTACGTCCCTAACTACCGTCACCAGCGACACTAATACAGCGATCAGAAAAATGATCGCTTAGCGACACTGGTGAGGGGGGGTGATCAAGGGGTTAAAACTTTATTAGGGGGGGTAAGGGGGGTACCCTAGACCTACAGGGGGGTTACAGTAACTGTCCTAACACTGCTAACTGTCACAAACTGACACTATGCAGTAAGCAGGAAAAAAAAAAAAAAAAAAAAAAAAAAACCTGCTTGGTGTCAGTTTGTGACAGGGGGGGGGGGGTGATTGGGGGGGGATCGGGGGGCGATCGGGGGGGGGATCGGGGGTGTAATGTATGCCTGGCATGTTCTACTGTGTGTGTTTGTGTTGTGCACTTACTTACATGTCATCTCTCCTCGGCGCTGGAACGGAAACTGACAGCCGAGGAGAGATGACATCACATCCTCTGCCTCTGTGTACTATACAGAGGCAGGGGATGTTTGTCAGTGACTGGGAGCGATCGCGAGGGGGGGGCCACGATCGGATGGTCTCCCCCTCGTCTCTCATCGCTCCCAACCAAATGCCGACCGCAGCTGGCACCGGGGGGGGGTCCGATCGGACCCCCCACCCGCGGGAAGGCAATCACGTACTAGGTACGTGATTTTGCCTGCCCGTGCCGCTCTGCTCACGTATATAGGCATGAGGCGGTCGGCAAGTGGTTAAATTGAATTTTTTTTTATTTTCCACATTTGTGTCCCATAGACTTCAACGGTTTTCCCATCTTTGCACACATTTTTTTTCTGTTTGCATGTTCTGGTGCGAACCGAACCCGGGGGGGGGGGGGGGCATGTTCGGCTCATCCCTAACCCCCAGTCAGACCGGATCAGCAGCTCACTCTCACACACCCCTAAGCCAGTCCCTTAAAAGCTTCGCCGTCAGGGACTTTGTAAAAAGAACTAATTTTTTTCAGTTTTCAGATTCATCATCCCAACTTAGTCACTCAGAAATTGTAGCCTGTCCATACAGTGTTAATATCTGTGGTGCAAATTTGTAACCTTTTCCCATCAATAGTCTCCAAAACAATACACTCATTTTAAGTTCCAGTGTCACTAACCCTGTGTAAGCCAGCAACAGTGTTCCTGATTGCTGCCACACCAGTCATAGTCTCACCAAACCAGTGTAAGTCAGCAACAGTTTCCTGACCACTGACACACCAGTCTCACTGTCACCAAACTAGTGGAATTGGCAACAGTGTTCCTGATCACTGCCACACCAGTCCCAGTGTTACCAGACCAGTGCACCCATCAACAGTGTTCCTAATAACTGCCACACCAGTCTCTGTGTGAGCCATCAATATTGTTCCTGCTTGCTGCCAAATGAATGACTATGTCAGACCAGTGCAGCCAGATCACTAGTTACACCATACACCACCAATGTAGTCATCAACAGTGTACCTGATCATCCTCACATCAGTACATCAGTACCAGAACTAGTGCAGCCAGCAACAGTATTTCTGATCAACGCCACACTAGTAGAGTGTTGTCTGTTGCTTGTACTTACTATGGCCTGTCTGCTGCTGCCTGAACCAATCCTTTGCCTGTTTGCTGACAATGTCTCTGCCTGTGGCCTGAACTGACCCATCTGCACCTCCTACCGACACCAGTCCCATCTATCCCCTGCAGACCATTACACTCCTGGGAACACTGGAACTGTTTTGTTATTGCTTTTTTCAGCCTCCTGTACTTTCTGACCAATAAAAATGGCATTCCTGGAGCAGAGATATGCATAGGCAACACTTGTTTGGCTTATAGGAACGGGGACTGCTATAGGTGACGCTACACTAAGCTATATTCCCTAACCTGTAATCACACAATAAGTCTAAAATCATAAACAACACGCCAAGTCTCTGATAATTATGCTTATTGAAGCAGCGCTAAGTGTCCGTTGTTGCAAAACACTATATATAGAGCAAATGTTGAAGAGACAGGAAAGTTCAAAAATAAAGTTGTGGTCTGTGGGTATGAAGATGTGCGTAGAAATCCTTCCACCAGTGATGATCACCGCGTGAGGGGGTCACCCCCCGTGAGAATGCACTCACCACAATTTTAATAACCACAAGCCTTTAGATAATGATCTTTGAAAACCTCTCCGTTTCCTTGGTTCAACCACCAGGTGGTGCAATACCCTGTCTCCATGTATTCCTCTCTAGAGCAAGGCGCGGATTAATGTGAGGCAGAGGCGGTCATATTGTCCACACATTTTAGTTTTATATTCCCTAACCACTCATACAGAGACGACCATTGCAGTACACTGTTTTTGATATAATTGGTTGATTTATATGATGCACAAGATGCAGTGGTGTTTATTTACTAAAACTGGAGAGTGCAAAATCTGGAGCAGCTGTGCATTGTGGCAATTCAGCTTTTTCAATTAAGCTTTGACAAAAAAAGAAATATTGAAGCAGATTTTGCACTCTCCAGTTTTAGCAAATCAACCCCAATGTCTGGTACATAATCAGTCTAAACATTTAAAAAGTCTCACACATGTGGTATGGCTATACTCAGGTGGAGTAACAGAATGTGTTTTGGGGTGACATGTTAGGTATGTCCATATTGTGTGTAAAAGATATCATAAAATTTACAACTTTTTTACAACTGTAAAAAAAAATATATATTTTTCTTTCTGCATTTTCCAAAAGCTCATCATGGCTCAAAATACCTTGGGGTTTTTACTCTTCAAAATGTGGTCTTTTGTGGGTGTTTCTACTGTCCTGGTGCTCCGGGGCCTCCAAAAATGTGAAAGGTAGTCAGGAAATTAGATGCAAAATTTTTGTCTGTAGAAAGCCTGAAGGTGCTCCTTGGCCCCTCTGTGATTAGGCTGTGAGAAAGATTCACACATGTCTTATCTCCATACTCAGGAGGATTTGGAGAATGTATTTTGGGGTGTAATTCTAGGAATGCCCATGATGGCTGTTGGAAATATTTTAATAATTGACAATTTTTCAAAAGACTCATTATACATCTTAGAAAATATGCTGGGGTGTTTACTTTCCAAAAATGTGGCCATTGGTGGGTGCTGTCACTGTCCTGGTGCTCCAATGCCTCCAAGAATATTAGAGTCGAGAAATCAAAGGTGTAATTTATGTTCCTAGAACATCTGAAGGTGCTTTGTGGATTTTAAACCCCTCTATGTCGCTAGGCTGTGAAAATATCTCATGCAGGTGATATGCCCTACACTCAGGAGGAGGGTGTGTTTTGGAGTGTAATTCTAAGTATATATATGCAGTGTGTTAGAAACAGGGCTTTTTTTCACAATAGGTGCAGGAACCCCCCCTTTCCGAGTCACCCCTTTTCTCCGCCCTTACCCACCTCCCAGTACCGTCCCTTTTAGACAATATAGAACCAAGTATCATTTTGAGGTGCTAAGTAATTTGTATGGAATTTGGTAATGATGTCAAGTAATTTTTCCTATGCTCTGTGTGATAAATAACTTATTAAAATGACAACTCTGTTAAAAAGTAACAACGCATTTTATTTTTGTCTTTATTTTCCCCAAAATGATGACAAAAATAATTATAACTTCAAAACCTCACCATGCTAAATATCTTGGGCTGCCTACCTTCTAAAAAGAGCGTATTTGTACTGTCCTGGCATTTAAGGGGAAGGGGCTCAACAATTGAAATAGGCATTCAGTACAACAGGAATTATCAATTTTCAAATATATACCATAATTTGTTGTTATGGTTATGCAGTAATGTTTGTCTGTCAGCTTACCTCTCCATGTGTTCAGATTAGGAGGCCAGCCACCCTTACCTGGCTGCTTAAGTAATTTCTCCTCAAGCATGGCTCCACCACAGCCCCTATCAGGGAACTCTATATTAACCTGTGCACTGCAAGCCAGCTCTGCTGATCAATATTGTGTGTTTAGCTTTTGTGTGCAACTTGCCATGTCTTCTACGTCTGATTCCAGTTACCGATATTGGCTTGTTCTTGACTATCCTTACTTGCTTGTTACCCCAATCTTTGGCTATCTCTTGACTATCCTTACCTGCTTGTTGCCCCAACCTTTGGCTATCTCCTGACTATCCTTTGTTGTCAATGTCTGCTTCTTCCACTCTACCTCCCTGTAGTCTACCGTGAGCGTGAGCTGGGAGGCCTAGGGGTCGCGACCTGGAGCCAGACTGCAGCTAAATCCATCCCCACCACTAGGGGCTTCTGGTTAACACCTGCTGGCTCTTAGACTCCATTTTGGCCCACATTTATGAAGAAATATTTATTTATTTGCAAAGTTTTATAACAGAAACTAAGAATTTTTTTTTTAATTTTTTTTTCAAAAAGTAAAAAAAAATGGTAATTAAATATCACTAAAAGAAAAGCTATATCTTTATCAAGGTAATTATGTAAAATTTATTTTGGTACAGAGTTGCATTACTAATGAGTAATTTTCATTCAAAATGTGACAGTGCTGAAAACTGAAAAATGGCATTGACTGGAAGGGGGTGTAACATTCAAGTGGTTAAGATAACAAAGTAATACAATCTGTAATTTGAACTTTTTAAAATTACACTAAATTATGATTCTGGTATACAGTAAGGCATTGCAGAGGAAATAAAAATACATTTTACCGTATATACTCGAGTATAAGTCGAATTTTTCAGCACATTTTTTTGTGCTGAAAGTGCCCCCCTCAACTTATACTCGAGTCAAGCACTTTTCTGCAGCAAAAAATTTCATTTTCCGAACCGACTTTGGGGCCCCGTATCTCAGGGCCACTTGGAGCTAGGAACCCCAAACTTGGTGTGCAAACCCAGTGGAACTGGTACCACAACATATCCAAAGATGAAGTTCCTAGCACTAAGTGGCCCCAAGATACGGGGCCCCAAATTCGGTTCGGAAAATGTCATTCTCTGCTGCAGAAAAGTGCTTGACATTTTCTGAACCGACTTTGGGGCCCCGTATCTCAGGGCCACTTGGAGCTAGGAACCCCAAACTTGGTGTGCAAACCCAGTGGAACTGGTACCACAACATATCCAAAGATGAAGTTCCTAGCACTAAGTGGCCCCGAGATACGGGGCCCCAAAATCGGTTTGGAAAATGTCAATAGCTGTGCATTTCTCACCCTCGTCTTATACTCGGGTCAATAAGTTTTTCCCATTTTTTTTGTGGTAAATTAGGGCCTCGACTTATACTCGGAACGACTTATACTCGAGTATATACGGTAATTTTCTGTCCCCATTTTCCAAAAACTTATGACGAAAAATGACATCTTCAAGAGACTCGCCATGCCTCTTGGCAAATACCTTTTGTGGGTGTTTTCACTGCCCATGCACTTCAGGGCTTCCAAAAATGTAATATTTAGTCAGGAAATCATATGCATATGTATTACCTTTAAAGTCTGAAAGTGCTCTTTGAATTTTGGGCCCCTCCATCCCCTTACTCTGGAAGAGTGCCAGAATGTGTTTTGGAGTGTATTTCTAAGCATGCTGTGTGTGAGAAAAACCGTATCTTCTGGAAATGACAACTTTGTTGAAAAATAGAGTAATTAATGAGTATGGCCTCAAGTTGAAAACTAATATACAATGAGTAAAAGTACCATCATTCAGATTTGAATTGAAAGAATGAGGGGGTGGAGGTGCAAGAGCAATTGCTGCCACTGACCTACGCTAATCCATGCCTTTCTTCATTTTTTGATAAATTCTAGCTAAAAATTCTTACGAAATACTTTGGGGTGTGTATTTTCCAAAAAGGGTAATTTTGTGAGTGTTTGGAATGTCCTGGCATTTTATGCCTCAAAAAATTTGATTGTCAGTCAGAACATTAGGGTTCATAGTTTGGAGATTCTATATCTTTCACACAGACTAAATGATATTGACTTATTTCTACCAAAAGAAACAGATTTATTTATTTTTGTTGGTCTTTTTCCTTGATTTGGTATAAAAAATAGGCTTACCTCTAAATAGGCTTCTTTGTAAAAGGAAACCTAATTGGCTTACCTCTAAATAGGCTATGCCCACTTCAGTCTATCATGAACGCTGCTGCCAGGCTCATCCACCTCACAAATGGCTCAGTGTCTGCTATAACCCTCTGCTAATCCCACCATTGGCTGCCACTCAGTCACCGAATTAAATTCAAGATACTAACTATAACTTACAAAGCCATCCACAACCTGGCCCCCAGCTACATCTTTAACCTAGTCTCAAAATACCAACCTAATAATTCTCTTCACTCCTCCCAAGACCTCCTGCTCTCAAACTCCCTTGTCACCTCATCCCATGCTTGCCTTCAGGACTTCTCCAGAGCCTCTCCCATCCTCTGGAATGCTCTACCCCAATCCGTCTGATTTTCTCCTACTCTATCCACTTTCAGACGATCCCTGAAAACTCATCTCTTCAGAGAAGCCTATCTGGCCCCCACCTAACAACTGTACATTTATCTTCTCAATCAGCACATCACCCACAGTTATTACCTCTTGTATCTCTTGACCTTCCCTCTTAGATTGTAAACTCTAAGGATCAGGGCCCTCTGATTCCTACTGTATTAAAGTTTATTGTATTTGTACTGTCTACCCTCAAGTTGTAAAGCGCTACGTAAACTGTTGGCGCTATATAAATCCTGTATAATAATAATAAATAATAATAATAATTAAAAAATTGTGGTTATTAAATACCACTGAAAGAAAGCTCTATAAGTCTGAAAAAAAATATATAAATATATATATAAAAGTAATTTGGGTACAGTATTGCATGACCAAGTTACTGTCTGCCACAGCACTGAACATTTTAAAATGACCAGGAAAGGAAAGGGGTATAAAACGAATTGAAGGAATTTTAATTTCCTGAAAAAAGACAGACATTGCAATTTACTGTTAGCTTTAATCAGTATTGAACGTCTTACAAAGAGAAATGTGGCTCCTTGGGCGAACCACACATGCATAGTCCTAGTTCCACACATTATATGATGAATTAACACATGAAATATGAAAGAAATTGACAAGACTAATGGAAACAAATGCAGTTTGAATGGCCTCTCATTTATGAACACAGTTTCACATCAATTGAACGAGTTCATGATTTGAGTGTCCCATCTAGATGATATATCGACATCTGACAGCAATGGCCCTTCAGGCAGTCATAGTACAGACATGGCAGACTTAATGTAGCTATGTCCCAGCATGTTGTATGATCACAGTATACTGTATCCTCAAGGTGACAGGGGTTAATTCAGAATGTTAAGTCATCCTTGCAGGCTGCACTCTCATGCACTGTACATGAGTACTTAAAAAAAAAAAAAAAAGATTATAATCCATGTGTATTTTTGGTAGCACATAATGAAGACTATAATAATATTTTGAAATGAGTCGTCTATGGTTGGGGCTACGTGTGAGATTTTCATTGCCTTGATTTTGCCCATTGGTGACAGTTGCCTCAGTTGCAATCAATATATTGAAAATTAGGCAGATGTAAGCTAGGAGTTACATTTTCTATTAGCAAGCAATTGAGGTCTCACATGCATCTCCACTTAAAAAAAAAATATTTTTTTTTATAACATGGGCTTATACAATACATAAAGAAAATCCTCTACGCTTAATTAAATGTCATATTGATTAAAATTAGTTTACATTTCAATGTTTGAGGTCATTGAGTGAATGTGACAGGGGGAAGTGTCTTTACAGTGCAATCCAGTTATTTAGTCATTTTGAGAAATCTCTGCCTATTGGGCACAAACGATAGAGTAGCAGTAAAGGAAACTGTAGCGTTAAAGAGACCCTGTTTTTTTTTTTTTTACATGTATACTTTCTATAAATATTAAGGTCAGTAATTTGCCGGTAAATGACACTTTATAGCTGGCTTATATTTTTGGTTAAAAACCCCCAAAGGTCTCCCAAAATACTTAAGTATATATTTGGGGGGTTACATGTCACCTTTTACAAAGAAATTTCAGCTGGCATGAAGTTGTCAATTACCAGCATTTTTTTTTCTTTGTTAGTGTCAATGTTGGTGTAGTAGGTTGTATACATCCTACAGATGTGCCACGTTTTCCACTTTAATCATTATTGAAACCACTGCTCCTGACTGAATTTAATGACATTTTTATTTTTTTGTATTAGTACATACTGTATATATTCCAGGTCATTGCCCAACCACTCTGCCATGTGTTTGACAACCCATAATCTAATAGGCAAGAAAATGGCTGTAAACCAGGGCTCTCAACCTGGCAGCCCCCCAGCTGTTGCAAAACTACAAGTAGCATGAGGCATTGCAAGGCTGACAGTTACAAGCATGTCTTCCACAGGCAGAGGCATGATGGGACTTGTAGTTTTTCAACAGCTGGAGGGCCGCCAGTTTGAGACCCTTGCTGTAAACGATTTAGTGATTCAGCTCCTATTGATTTCAGTTTTGGTACCTAAACTTATGTTTGCTGAACTATGCTTGAGCCAGATTTGGGTACATTCAACTCATCAGCACTCAATATAGAAATCTTCTCTTCAGTGAAGTTAGGTTCTCTTCACCGTGCTGAACTTCCAACGTTGCATGGGTTAACTGCCGCGGGTCTAACATGAAAGTACATTCAAAAAGTCCTGATGACTGATCGTCCTTTCTGTCCTCTCCTCCATTCACAAAACAAATTGCATTGTTTTTCACAGAATGTAACGTTCTGCAATAGGGGAAAGGCAGATTAATGACAGTATCCATTCCCTGACTCAGAACCTGTTACGTGATGTGAAAACATGCAAAGAGTGTTGTGAATGTACAGTATATAAACTATATATGTGTTTACAAATGTTCAATTTAATCACTGGACCCCCGAAAGTTTTTGTCCCCTTCTTGGGGGCATTTTGTTACCACTCAGCACTGTATTATTTTAACAGGCAATTGCTCGATAATGTAACATCGTATGCAAAGTTTCTTTTACACAAATAGAGCTTTCTTTTTGTGGTATTTACCCATCACCCTTTTTTATTTTTTGCTACATAAATGAAAAAATACTGATGTTGCAAAGGGGGGGGACACCCGCCAGAGGGGTGACACCCATCGGCAGGGCCCAGGGCAATGCCACTGCATCAATGATCCAAACCTCTAGCGGCTGCGGGCTGTCTAAGCTGTCCCCGCTGTCTCACACACAGCCAAGCAGAGTGAAGCTGCCTTCCCCTCCTCACTGTTTACATCTACACAGCAGGAGGGGCATTGCTGTGCATGTCCCACGCTGATCTGATGTATGTACATTATAGGTCTGTATTGAAGAGGGGCCTGTACTGAAGGGAGGTCTGTACTGAAGGTGGGTCTGTAATGAATGGGGGGTCTGTACTTAAGGAGGGGTGTCTGTACTGAATGGGGGGTCTGCACTAAAGGGGGGTCTGTACTGGATGGGGGGTCTGCCCTGAAGGGGACATCTGCACTGAAGGGGCATTTGCACTAAAGGGGGCTGCACTGAATGGGGTGGTCTGAACTGAATCGGGGGTCTGGCCTGAAGGGGGATCTGCACTGAAGTGGGTCTGCACTGAATGTGGGGTCTGCACTAAATGGGGTGTCTGCACTGAATGGGGGGGCCTGCACAAAATGGGAGGTCTGCACTGAAGGTGGGGTCTGCACCGAAGGGGGATCTGCACGAAAGGAGGTCTGCACTGAAGGGGGATCTGCACTGAAGGAGGGTCTGCACTAAATGGGGGATCTGCACTGAAGGGGGTCTGCACTGAATGGGGGTCTGCACTGAATGGGGGAGTCTGCACTGAAGGGGGGTCTGTACTGAATAGGGGGAGTTCTGCACTGAGGGGGTGTCTGTTCTGAGGTAGGGAGGTCTGTACTGATGAGAGGGGTCTGTACTGAGGGAGGGGGGTCTGTACTGATGAGTGTCTGTATTGAGGGGGGACTATAGTTGATGGAGGGAAGTGACACCAGGTTTTTCCACACCGGGTGAAACCATCTCTAGTGACGCCACTGAATTGTGCAAAACACATGTTTTTCCTAGTTTCTGTTATAAAATTTTGCAAACAAATACTCTTTCTTTATAAATGTAGGTCAAAAAGGTAGTCTGCTACATTTCTTTAGTAAAAGTAACCCAGTGTATATTATTTAGTCTGCGTGAAAGAGTGTGTGAAGAGTCTTTGTTACTTGCTAACACTCTTTTGTATCCATTACTATTTGTCATGATGGACCAAGAAATGGACGTTGTACTGTTTTGTACTTTTTTGTTATCTCTGACATTAATACTAATTATTGGAAAAAAAGTTACAAAATATGGCATATATTGAAAATTGATTGATTCTGATGTACTGATGGCCTCAATCTCATTTCTTGAGTGACACATAGTGACACTGTACTACTCTGGGAGGGGGGATGGGGGGCTGATCAGGGATTTTTTTTACACTGTTATTGCTTATAACAGTGATGATCTGTGATTGACTGTGGCAAATCACATGGCACAGGGTGCCCAGGTATCATGTGATAGCTTTGGGCCAATCACAGAATCACAATAGTAAGCCATCCATGACAGTATTATTTACATTGCAATCATGTGAACACTATGATTGGTCATGGTGATCACATGATGCTCTGGCCACTCACAGCGGCTTGGTACTGAGCGATGTAATCCATTGTGTCCACTGGACACAGCAGTCATGAAACTGCACCCCTGTGCACCCCAGAGGGCAGGCCAGTGTGAATGTGCTCAGCAGTGTACCAGTACATTGCTGAGCCTGTATCTGCCACCCATTTGCAGTAAAAGTACTGCAGGCGGGTCGCAAGTGGTAAAAGAAATTTACCAGACCCTATTACAGTTTCCCATAAAATATATATAATAGTATATTTTCCATAAACACCGAGTTTTATTCACTAATGTAATGTTTACCTTTAACCCTTTTCACTGTTAGAGCTGTTTTTGTGCTTTTTGCACACATGTTTAAAAAAATAAATTTACCCTGGAAGATTAGTTAAAACTCCCAAACATTATTTATTTTCTGAAAGCAGACAGCCTGGAGAATATTTATTTTTATGTGACATGATATTTGTGCAGTGGTTTGTCAAGCACAACATTTTGGTAAAAAAATATAATAAAGTAAATTTTAGGCACACAAAAGCAAAATATTACGCAGGTAAGAGTGAAATCCAGGACAGCTGCACTCAAAAAAAAAAGATCCTCTTTATTAATGCATGAAACTCCAAAAGCAGTACACCACACAGTTGGGGAAAAGAGGAGCAAGGTTGACACGTTTCGAGGTTATGAGTAAGCGCTAACACTCTACTTTTCCCCCAGTGTGTGGTGGACTGCTTTGGGAGTTTCATGCATTAATAAAGATGATCTTTTTTGGAATGCAGCTGGGATTTTTTTCTTACCTGTGTGCTGCATGCGAGCTGGGTGAGCACCCTTCCAGGACAGGTGGGTGAGGAGTATGTAGCATGGACTGACCTGGAGCAGTGGCCATTTTCTGTTGTTGTACCAATATATTACCTAACTTTTTGGTAAAATATAAAAGATGAGGTTGCCCGAGTAAATAGAAAATCAACATGTCAATCTTTTGCATTCTCCCGTAAAAACATTCTGAACTTCGGTACCCTATATTTTCTGTAAGTCACACTTCAAAAACCCCGACAGGTCATCAGTATAGAGGTAACCATGAACCTCGCCCCTAGTTTTATTGCTCTCCCTCCAGCATGCACAGCGATCTGTACCATGTGTATGGCAAGCAGTGTGTTCATATGTAATTTGAATGCTTGGGTGTAACTTTATTTTTTGAAATTTTTTTGGTTTACTTTCACTAAAACTTTATTTATACCCCATAGGGGGAAAAAAAAGTCAGTCAAATGGTTAAAGTTGAACTCTGGAAAACTAAAAGCTCCTACCTTGTGGTGATACTGCCCCTGCCCCTGTCTTGATGATATCAGAGGAACTTGGAGCCCCAGAGCAAAGAAGAGAAAAAGGTACAGGGACCAATCTAGCAATGCAGAGGGGCCTGGGGAATGGAAGGTCAGGTAAGTAAAACTGCTTTTCACTGCCCCTTATGACATAAATGAACAGTGAAATCCCACAGTGCGGGCACAGCCCCACTGCAGGGGAGGGGGGCTTTCTAGTTTTCCATGATTCAGTTTTAAGTGTTTTTAATGTAATTTTTACATTTGTGTATGTTTTATTTACTATATTTCCATTGTTGCATTATGTGAGTATCCAGATTTGTCAATTCTATCTCTAGTGGCTGATCAGACACACTCTAAATGTCAAGGAGTAGGGGAAATGTCTGCAGTGCTTAAATATGTGCTGCTGTCTATCTCCACATAAATGTACTTTAAACCCAGTAGCTACAGTATATATTTACTTTGTAACCCCTAATAACCACCATAACCTCCTTTCCTATCAAACCACAAATCAAGTTAGTGGGATAATGAATACCAAACGTTTAAGAAACCAACCCCTGAGTTTCCATCCTAATACTACTATATTATATATATTATCATTATGCAATTATGAAGTACATGTGCAAAGAAACCCAATACAGGATTTCTTCAGTGTTATCTCTATGAGCTACACAGAAATGTTGCTTTTGTTTGGACGGTGGTTTGAGATCTTCCCATGGGTCACTTTTGTAGGAATTGGAAACACAAAAATGTTAGCAGTGTTTTGAAACCTTTCTTCAATAAGCAGTGCAAAATTACTGGAGCCTCTAAATATCCCACATGTCACATAAAAACCCAATGTTTTCTATTAGGTACTTTTTAAAAAGAAAAACATTAATATTTCTGCAATGGCATAATTGTAAAAAAAGACTTCTGCTGTAGTATTGGACATTCAGTGATTTTTGCACTGCCATTCTAGCTCAACTACAAGATCTCACAAATCTATTCTATTTATGAACAAACTATCATTGCCATGGTGCTCAGCATCTAATTCTTTGAGCATTGTTCCTGCCTAAGTGGACAGAGAATCCTAAGCCATTAACTTGCAGCTTCACAGCTGTATGTTCGATGGGATTGAATGTTCAGAGAATAGACATCTTAATGGAATTTCCATCCTTTAACCATTTGCCTGACAGAAGGAGGATTTACTTACCATATCACAGTTGTGCTGGAGGTCATTCTGTCAGACGCAGTGTTAAAAGGACCCCCCTCCTTTCTCTACAAACATAGCACAGGCCTAAATAAAGCAGAAATAATTGTTTTCACTTCACTGGTTCATAATACACTGAACATCAGAAAATCCCCAAAGACACGTCCTTATTGAAACGGCAACATGGCTATATGGTTTTATTGTTATGCTACCAAAAATGAATCTATTATTCGACTATTAAGTCACATAGTAACAGAGAAAACTATCATCTTATCAACTATTTCGATACTTCTTAGTACACAGGGGATTAAAGTTCCTCAATAGCCTTATTTCATTGCACAGTTCTTTATTGCACAATGAGTTGTAATCCGCAACAACAAGTGACTTTTAAATAGTAATTTTCTCAGAATTCTTTGTCAAAGTTCAGTGGATGAACTTCTTATCTTCTGCTGGCTTATTTTGATGATTTTCTGAACAATTTGTCCCAAAATGAGAACACTAAAACAAAGATGAAACTTAAATAATATTAAATTTGATTTTTATGTTCAGGATAAGTATTCTCAGAAATAAATACTTCTGTGAGGAACTGACTGGCAGGATTGTGGGTGGTGTGTATTTGTCACATGGGTTTATCACATACACACGGTGGTGTGGCACCATGTGAATTACTAAATTATGGGTTTATATAAACATTATGTGTAATCATCAGCAGCTGCAAAAAATGATCTTGCCTTTCAGTCATTTTGCACTGCTGCTGCTGCCTACACATTGTTGATGTTTGCATCTGACCCCTAAATTCACCATACAGCAGTGGTGGTGTATATGGCCCATTTACACTGTATGCATGTAAATGTTCCCACAAATGTTTACATGCATACAGCTTGAAATATCATGTCCCAGTTGAAGGCCTTCAGGTCGAAATGTGTAGGACTTGCTATACATGCTTCCCACATTGCTTTTAATTCTATTTTTGTGATCACTTTTATGCAACCATCTGTTACTTGATGAGCTGTATTTTATAAGGTAAAAAATCTTTTAACCTTTATGACCTGCACCATATGGAGCTCTTTTCTTTTCCCTTTTCTTTTTTTGGCCATATGGTTTAATGTGACAACGTTCCATGTTGTCACCGGTCCCTTGTTTGGACCCTCAATTGAATCCTTACCTGCTTTGAAGACTCAAATCCTGGAGATTTGGTGCCCATATCTGGATCCATGTTTGCTGATTGATCTAGCATCTGTTCCTGGAGTGATCCCTCTACAAGCTCCGACCATCTCCAAGCTGGTATCACCAATGAGTTTCTGGCTTTTGGCCAGTTCAAGCCCTATTGACCCACTGTTGTATGGCAGGTGGGTCCACCTTGTCTGGTAAGCAGTATCTTACCACAACCACTTATCAGATGAATGTTCATCCTGCTTTGTATATGCCACACAGTCACATTTTCTTCTACCTTGTCTTATCATCCATCACAGAGGATTACATCACAGCTATTTGATTTGACACTTTTTATGAAGTTTATTTTCATTTAGTGCTTGGACTTTATTATATTTTAGGTATCACATGCTTTATTGTGGTTTTTACCTTCAATAGATTTTGAACACTATCATCTTGTGTTTTCACCTTGGTTCACCATATCTGTGGTGTTCCTCCTTTTTTTTTGGCACATTTAGCACTACACTTTTTTGTATTTTAAAATATAGTCAGACCATATGCAAATTTTTCCTGTTTTGGCTTACTCAACCAAACACTGTAGACCAAATGGGCCCATAGCATTACAATACTGCTGTGTTCAGATCCATATAAATTATGGATCTGAATGCAGCATATTGTTGCCCTTCTGCAGGAGCAGAACAAACCTGCTCCGGCTATTCCTGGGTGTCCCTGTCTTGTGCATGGTTTACCACTGCAGATGCCAGTTAAGCCTGTGCCCCTTACAGTCTCTAATATGGTGTCAGCAAGGAACCTCTTTCCCCCACTTATCAATAAGGATGAGCAGAGTGATTTTGGTGAAATTGATTTTGGATTTGCCGCAAATGTTCCCCTACACAGAAACTGTAATTTCTGTGTAGGTGAAATAAGCTGCTTAGGTGAAATAAGCTTGCAAAAATGATCTCCCTTTTTTGTTTTTATTTTTATTTTTATTTTATTGGGTGTATTTAGGGTGATTTAGCATATGTATTTAGGGATCTAGTTAAAAATGTTTTTACACAAGATCTATACAACTTTCACCCAGGAGTCACACATTTTTCCAAATGAAATGAAAATATAACACAGCTGCACTAAGGTGTAAAAAAAAAAAAAAAAAACCCTTAAGCTGCTTACCTATACCAGTGTTAATATAAAAACACTCTTAAATAAAGAAAATCAGATAAGGCAGCACTTTAAAATGGGTAGCTGCGTTTTATACCCAATATATATACTAAGCAATAGGGATGAGCTTCGACTCATCCCTATTCGACTCGAACATTGGCTGTTCGCAAGTTCGCTGAACAGCGAACAATTTGGGGTGTTCGCAGAAAATTAGCAAGGCGCGGAACACCCTTTAAAAGTCTATGGGTGAAATTAAAAGTGCTAATTTTAAAGGCCTATATGCATGGTATTGTCATAAAAAGTGTTTGGGGACCCGAGTCCTGCCCCAGGGGACATGGATCAATGCAAAAAAAAGTTTTAAAAACAGCCATTTTTTCGGGAGCAGTGGTTTTAATAATGCTTAAAGTGAAACAATAAAAGTGTAATATTCCTTTAAATTTCGTACCTGGGGGTGTCTGTAGTATGCCTGTAAAGGGGCTCATGTTTCCCGTGTTTAGAACAGTCTGACAGCAAAATGACATTTCAAAGGAAAAAAAGTAATTTAAAACTACTTGCGGCTATTAATGAATTGTCGGTCCGACAATACACATAAAAGTTCATTGAAAAAACAGCATGGGATTTCCTCACAAGGGAACCCCGAACCAAAATGTAAAAAAGAATGGCATGGTGGTCCCCCTAAATTCCATATCAGGCCCTTCAGGTCTGGTATGGATATTAAGGGGAACCCCGCGACAAAAAAAAAAAAAAAAAAAAGGCGTGAGGGTCCCTCTCAAAATTGCAGGCTGCAGGAAAAGAGGGGGGATGAGAGAGCAGCCCCCCCTCCTGAACCATACCAGGCCACATGCCCTCAACATTGGGAGGGTGCTTTGGGGTCCCCCCAAAGCACCTTGTCCCCATGTTGATGGAGACAAGGGCCTCATCCTCGCAACCATAGGTGTGCACACAGGGTGTGCCATGTGTGCCTGGGCACACCCTAATCACCCTGTGTGGCGCAGAATCCCCCCTTTTTAGACCCCTGGTATTTCACCAAAGCCCTTCAAAAAAAAGTGAAAAGATTGTTTAAAAAATACAGTTATAAAAAAATTTAAAAATAAAAACTACTGACACCGTCCACTGCCCTATTGACACCAATTTCTGCCCTAATGACACCGTCCATTGCTCTACTGACACCATCAGTATATATACACATGCACACACACATATGTGTTTGAGCTTTGGGGTGCACACCCTAATGCAATAGGCTGTGCACACCCATGCCCACAACCCTTGCCCGGTGGTTGTGGGGGTCTGCGGGTGGGGGGCTTATTGGAATCTAGAAGCCCCCTTTAACAAGGGGAACCCCAGATCCCGTCAAGAACCGTCAGAAGACGAGAAGCATCACACAGTGGGATCCTCTTATCATGGATGCAGAGCGGCCTGAATACAAAGAAGGGAAGATGCCGTGGCAGAAGATGCTGGACAAGAACACCGGAGCAAGAAGCAGAGGATCGGAGGAAGAAGAAGATGGAGGAAGAAACTGAAGGAAGATAGAAGAAAAAAGATAGAAGAAAGAAGATGGAAAGAAGAAGCATTTAAATAAAGGAATCGTCAAAAACTGTCTCTTGTCATTTTTAACATATTTGACACTTTTTTTGTGAAATGGTAGGGGTACTTTTGTACCCCCTTACCATTTCACACAGGGGGGATCTGGGGGTCCCCTTGGTAAAGGGGGCTTCCAGATTTCGATAAGCCCCCCGCTCGTAGACCCCCACAACTACTGGGCAAAGGTTGTGGGGATGAGGCCCTTGTCCCCATCAACATGGGGACAAGATGCTTTGGGGGGACCCAAAAGCACCCTCTCAATGTTGAGGGCATGTGGCCTGGTACGGTTCAGGAGGGGGGGTGCTCTCCCATCCCCCCTCTTTTCCTGCGGCCTGCCAGGTTGAGTGCCCGGATAAGGGTCTGGTATGGATTTTTGGGGGGACCCCACGCCATTTTTAAAAAAAATTTTGGTGCGGGGTTCCCCTTAAAACCCATACCAGACCTGAAGGGTCTGTTATGGATTTTGAGGGGGACCCCCATGCCTTTTTTTTTTATTTTGGCACGGGGTTCCCCTTAACCACTTGTTGACCGGGCCATAGCCGAAGGACTGCTACAAGGTGGTCGGCTTTTTCAGGTAGGGCGTCCATGGACGTCCTCCCAGAATCCCACTCTCGCGCTCCCCCTGGGGCACGCACCCGAGAACATCCGTGACCGCCGGGTCTAGAGGACCCGGCGCATCACGGATCACGGTAAAAGGCCGCTGATCGCAGTCGTTTACCATGTGATCGCTCCGTCAAATGACGGAGCGATCGCATGTAAACAAACCGGCGTCATGTCATGACGCCGGTTCCTCTCTCCCCTCTCTGTGTACCGATCGGTACAGTGTGAGAGGAGAGAGGGAGAGAGCGGATGGCAGCAGCGCTGTGGGCTGGATCTGTAGTGCCCACAGTGCTGCTCTGTGACAAATACAGTCACATCCATCCATCCATGCTCAGCCATCCCTCCATACTCTAATGCCCTGCACTACTCTGCAATACCCAGCAATACTCTGCAATACTCTGCACTTCTCTGCAATACCCTGCAATACTTTGCAATACTCTGCAATACTGTGCAATACCGTGAAGAAAAAAGTTTAACCCTGCGCTTACCCAGCACATCAGCAGCTCACACAACAAATAAGGATTTTGTCTAAAGGTATAAGTGCACAAACAAGTGTAGCGCTAAAGATTTAACAAGCTTATGAAATAACACATATGCAAAAACGTGGAAACAAAGAACTATGTCAGTCCACAGTGTACAAAAAATACAGTCTCTAGCACTCTTCGGATATCTCTTCAGATGCACAAGACTGCTGTTAATCCAGAGGGTATATAGAGTTGCTTAATCACCAGGTGGATAACGCATGCAAAAGATTAGGTGTGACGAACCCTCCACACAGAAAGAGTGAAGGCTTACCAGAGGAATTGAACTCATAAGAACGTACGTTCAATGAGTCAATCTAGCTTGTATCACCAACAGGCAATAAAGGAAGGGACCTCCAAATTAAGTAGCAGCAAAACTCCAAACATGTCCAGAGCCGTGAAGGAACTCTCTCTATAGTAGATGGCAAACCTTCCAATGGATCATCTCAGACGAATAGCCCATATGAAATAAAGAGGGGGGGGCCACATAGCATAATACCGTTTGTAAAACAAATTTATTTAAAATAAGTAAACAACTTACATTTCTGTAGTAAAAAAGCGTTTCTAAATAAAAATTATGGCAGGCAGTGGAGTCTCCCTGAAGGGCCTGGTATGGAATTAAGGGGCACCCCCATGCCATTTTTTTTTTTAATTTTGGTTCGGGTTCCCCTGTGGGGAAATCCCATGCTGTTTTTTTCAATGAACTTTTATGTGTATTGTCGGACCGACAATTCATTAATAGCCGCGAGTAGTTTTAAATGACTTTTTTTCCTTTGAAATGTAATTTTGCTGTCAGACTGTTCTAAACACGGGAAACATGCTCCCTTTACAGGCATAATATAGACACCTCCCAGGTACAAAATTTAAAGGAATATTACATTTTTATTGTTTCACTTTTAGCATTATTAAAATCACTGCTCCCGAAAAAATGGCCATTTTTAAAACTTTTGTTTG
Organism: Lithobates clamitans; assembly: GCA_037952925.1. Lineage (NCBI taxonomy): Eukaryota > Metazoa > Chordata > Amphibia > Anura > Ranidae > Lithobates > Lithobates clamitans. The sequence goes on along the minus strand of JBBGZY010000008.1, from coordinate 2,896,206 downwards.
CATTGATCCATGTCCCCTGGGACAGGACCCGGGTCCCCAAACACTTTTTATAACATTAACTTGCATATAAGCCTTTAAAATTAGCACTTTTGGTTATTCATGTTCGAGTCCCATAGGCTTTAACGGTGTTCGCGTGTTCAAACAATTACAACTATTACAACAGTCACATTCAAAAAGACTTTTTCTGTAATGCTGAAGACATTTCATACTTTGCTTCTCCAAGCCACTTCTACAGTTTTAGTGAGTGCCAGTAAGATACCCTGGCAATTATATCCACACAGGTACCACATATACTTTAATCCAATCATGATGGAATTGTCAGGGCTGTGCTCAGCCCTTCCTTCTATGAGCTTGCCGCTCAGCTGTCGGCTAATTGCCAGCTCCTTTCTCTCCACAGTGACTCAGCTGTTGATGATCTGCTCGTCAGTCCTGGCTACTTAAAGCCGTCCAGTACAATTCATCTCTGCCTTCGCCTTTGGTCACATCTCAGAGACTTTCTCCTGCGTTCCTGTTGAAGACTTGCTCAGCTGATGTCCCTTCTGGCTCCTGATCCTGCTTGCTGTACTACTACATTGATCTCTGGCTCTCTGACATTGGCATTGGCTAACTACCCGATCTGGTTACTGAACTCTGGCTATGTATTGACTACGCTTACTCTGTTTACCTTTTTATTATTATTAAACAAGTATGATTAACTGTACTTCTGTCTCGGGTCTGATTCATGGTTTCTGACAGGAATGTGTAGATATTAATCGCCCAAGAACAGGATGGGGAGGGGTGCGAAAGCTGTGGTACTACTCTGTAGAGGTTACAAATTATCCTTTGTGTCAGGAAATCTTTTAATTTCTTGATTTACATAGTTAAAGGTGTGAATTTTTGTCAAATTGGCAGATAGAGAAGGTAAACCGTCATTATATGTTAAACAGAGATGATGTAAATGGCCTCTTTCATAATGTTCAAAATATGCACCTCACTGTTTTTCCTGTAAGTGTAGGTAAACCATTGAGTCTTGACTTGTAGAACTTGCTCTCCGATATTGGTCCATTCATTTAATGAGAGCAAAGCAACCTCTCTGCGCTGCATATACCAAGTTACTATGCTTGTCTTTTTGGTACTGGATATTTTGGATGAACAAACTTCTGTTTCAGTGTATTATGAATAAATACAAAATTACTCTTAAAGTGGAAGTCCATACAAAAACTAAAATCCCTGCATCTATAGACACCAGGGATCTAACACTAACCTCTCTATCCCTGTAAAGAAAATATGAGTATACATACCTTTTTGTAAGCCGATCTGACCCGCTCCGACCTGATCTCCAGTGGCGGAAGCTCTGCAGAGGAAACAGCGGACAATGGCTGTGAAATGAATGGGAAGTGACGTCACCCATAGAGTTACTATGGGGCTTCCATTGTCGTCCGTCTCCTCTGCACCCATCTCTACAGTGAAGCCGTGGCTCACAGCTTTGCTGGAAATATCTGCATCATATCTGCTGGGCCCTCAGAACACCCTGGCAGATCAGCTGAGCCAGACGTTCTCAAGCTACACGGAATAGATATTGAATCCAATATATCTAGTGGAGGTTTTTGTTAAATGGGGGGTTCCCAAAATAGATTTAATGGCAGCACCATTCAACTGTCAGGTGCATCAATTCTTCTCTTGTTTCTTCCATCCCCAAGACCTAGCCCTGGATGCACTCTCTCAGAGATGGCACTTCAAGCAAGTTTACCTGTTTCCGCCAATTGCACTGATTCTCAAGTCATTGCTGAAGTCATTGGAGGAAGGAGTGTCAGCTATTGTGATTGCTCCATTCTGGCTATTCGGCGTGTCTTCCAATCAGATGCCTCAAGCCCAAGACCTACTCCTTTGCAACGGCCGCACTCACCCCAACCTGGCCCGTCTGGCCTTGACTGCATGGAATGTAAGAAAGACAAGCTGCAAAGCCTGAACCTCTCTAGTTCAGTAATGTCCACCCTTATGTCAGCCAGGAAGGATTCTACCAATGCCACTTATTATAGGGTGTGGCAGAAGTTCGAATTTTTTTCGTTTCAACAGAAATTTTTTTTCCGTTCCCCCCACAGTGTCTAATAGTCTGGACTTCTTACAGTCCAGGCTTGATGCAAGACTTAGCTGCAACATCACTAAGGTTCAGGTGTCAGCACTTTCAGCCCTTACAGATACGTCATGGTCAAAAGAGCCTCTAGTAATCAGATTTTTGAGAGCGCCAATCAAGATTCGACCGCCAATCCGACCTTTGTTTCCGAAATGGGATTTGCCGCTGGTTCTGAGAGGAGTGCTGAAATCCCCCTTCTTCCCAGATACAGACAGTCTGTTATGGTATCTCACCATGAAAACAGTATTTTTGACAGCCTTAGTCTTGGCCAGACGAGTCTTGGACATTGCTGCCTTTTGCTACAGAGAACTATTCTGCACCTTCTTCCCGGACAGCGTGGTTTTACATCCTTCCCCAAATTTCCTTCCTAAAGTCTTGTCAGAGTTCCATTCCAATTGGGAGTCAGTCCTACGTGGATAGTAAAAACCATCCAAACAGCTTACTCTCTGGAAGGCTCCCCACTCAGGAGATTCGGGCACACTCTACAAGGTCAGTCTCATCCTTGTGGGCAGCTTGGTCCAAGGTCTCGGTGGACGTAGTCTGTAAGGCAGTGAGCTGGAGGTCACCTAATACCTTCATAAGGCACTATAAGCTAGATGTGGTCTCATCCCGATACACTCATATGGGGGCTTCTGTTTTGTCTACTGCCCTGTCAAGATATTAAAGTTTTCTGTAGCAGCTGGTGTTTGTGTCTTGTTTTTTCCCTCCCTGGAATTTGCTAGTTATATCCCACAGTGATGGCATGATGTAGAGCCAGGAAAACAAAAAATTGTTACCAAATACTTTCCGTAATTTTCCTTTCCTGGCTCGGCGTCGTGCCAGCACATTCTCTCCCTGGTACATCGTGAGCACTTTTTACGAGAACACCTGCACCAGGTACTGCTGGCCTTTATACTTTTATTCAGGAAGGTCCTATGGGGTTCAAGGGGGCAGAGTTGACCCGCAGTAAAGCCATGATGCCGAGCCAGGAAAGGAAAATTACGGTAAGTAGTTGGTAATGATTTTCTGTTGTCCATCAGTTGGCAAGATTTTTCTTTTGGCAGGTGTCAGGTGCAGTTTATCATGATTGACATGGATTTGCTTTGCTGGATGACTTAATAGAAGACAGATGTGTATGGTGAAACATTTTGTTTTTTAAAAGGGTATAGCCAGGTGCTAGCATAAAGTCAAAACAAAAATTAACAAAGGCGCCGCCATCTAAGTGTATCTATTTATTAAATGAGCACTAAAAACTAATTTTACATTGCACTCACAAGATAGAAGAAACAGGCAAGATAGAGAACAGTGACACCAGGACCGAGACAGAGAGCACTGACACCAGCACTGAGATAGGGAACACTGACACCAGCACCGAGACAGAGAGCACTGACACCAGCACCGAGATAGAGAACACTGACACCAGCACCAAGATAGAGAACACTGACATCTGGACCCAGTCATCATAAGTAAAAAAAATCTCCATAAATCTCCAGTCTGTTTTGTGACTGTATTGCATAATAGGGATGAGCCTGATGTTCGCCTGTTCGCCGAACAGCGAACATTATGCGGTGTTTGAGGCAAATTCAAAAGTCAAGGGAACACCGTTAAAGTCTATAGGACATTAACATGAAAAACCAAAAGTGCTCATTCTAAAGGCTTATATGCAATTTATTGCCATAAAAAGTGTTTGGGGACCCGGGTCCTGTCCCAGGGGACATGTATCAATGCAAAAAAAAGTTTTAAAAATGTCAGTTTTTTTGGGAGCAGTGATTTTAATAATGCTTAAAGTGAAACAATAAAAATGAAATATTCCTTTAAATATCATGCCTGGGGGGTGTCTATAGTATGCCTGTAAAGTGACGCAGTTTTCCCTTGTATAGAACAGTACTGAAGCAAAATTACATTTCCAAAGGAAAAAAGTAATTTAAAACTGATCGCGGCTGTAATGAATTGTCAGGTCTCGGCAATATAGATAAAACTCATTGAAAAAATGGCATTGTTTCCCCCCAGAAATAAAAAAAAATTGTGCAGACCCCCACAACCACCGGGCAAGGGTTATGGGGATGAGGCCCTTGTCCCCATCAACATGGGGACAGGGTGCTTTGGTGGGCTACTACAGAATATTGACATGCATTAAAAGGTGATAAAACAATATATTATATTTTATACTCCAGAGATAAAACAATATTTCTCGCACTCTACAAGACTCTGGTCTGGCCGCACCTGGAGTATACTTTTCAGTTCTGGGCACCAGTCCTCAGGAAGGATGTGCTAGAATTGGAGAGAGCCCAGAGAAGGGCAACAAAACTAATAAAGGGACTGAAGGACCTTAATAATGAGGATTAGTTACGAGCACTGAACTTTTTTCTCTCTGGAGAGGAGATGCTTGAGAGGGGATATAATTTCAATGTACAAATACAATACTGGTGACCCCACAATAGGGATACAACTTTCACGTGAAAGAGAATTTAATAAGACACGCAGCCATTCACTAAAACTAGAAGAAAGGCGGTTTAACCTTAAACTGCGTAAAAGGTTCTTTACTGTAAGAGCGGTTAGGATGTGGAATTCTCTTCCACAGGCATTGGTTTCAGCAGGGAGCATTTATAATTTAAAAAAAAAAAAAACTATTAAATAAGCACCTAAATGACCACAACATACAGGGATATACAATGTAATACTGACATAAAATCAAACACATAGGTTGGACTTGATGGACTTGTGTCTTTTTTCAACTTCGCCTACTATGTAACTAGTTAACTTTGAGTATAGGATTGTGTATATGGTATTGTATATTTTTTAATTTATTTTTTTTGTTCAACCTGACTAACTATGTAACTATGTAATAGGACCTGTGACAAAAAATGCATCAGGGAAATCTACTTTTTTTTTAAATGTAATATTTAAAGTTTAAATTGAGTTTAGGTAAATCTAAGTATGGAAAAAAAAAACACCCTTCACATTTCGGTGTTTTTAATAATCCTGTCCTGTTCCTGAGTTGGAATAGTGTAATATTTTGGAATACCAGTCTGAAATTTCTTCATATCATCAAATACACCATGCATTTTTAAAACTAAGTCATTGTTGCTTTCTTCTCAGTGCTGCCTTGGAGAATCAATAATACTTGGAAGAGTTATGCCCCGTACACACGGTCGGATTTTCTGATGGAAAATGTGTGGTAGGACCTTGTTGTCGGAAATTCCGACCGTGTGTAGGCTCCATCACACATTTTCCATCGGAATTTCCGACACACAAAGTTTGAGAGCAGGCTATAAAATTTTCCGACAACAAAATCTGTTGTCGGAATTTCCGATCGTGTGTATACAAATCCGACACACAAAGTGCCACGCATGCTCAGAATAAATAAAGAGATGAAAGCAATTGGCCACTGCCCCGTTTATAGTCCCGACGTACGTGTTTTACGTCACCGCGTTCAGAATGATCGGATTTTCCGAAAACTTGGTGTGACCGTGTGTATGCAAGACAAGTTTGAGCCATCATCCGTCGGAAAAAATCCATGGATTTTGTTGTCGGAATGTCTGATTGTGTGTACGGGGCATTAGAGGACAGACACACAACACTCCTCACTTCATAGTACAAACAGTGCCTATCCTAATTTTGTAATCTGCAGAAGTAGTCAAGAGCAGAACTAGTACTCGGCTATCTTAGCAATCCCAGCAGTTCTGTACAAAGCAACCTTTCAAAGTTTTTATTTGTTAACTATGGATGTTATACAAGTAATGAACATAATTGAATTAACTAGTTCATTATAAATGTATACACCTAAACATAATAAAGCTGACAAAACCACTATAGTTTTCCTTTGAAGGATTGGGAGCGAGCACGCATGGGTGCCCCCATGGAAAGGGGCCTTCCATGGGGGCACCCACCGAGGAGGTGGGGCCAGGAGCGCATTTTTGAAAAAAAAAGAGCCTTTAGTAACACTTTAAGCAAGAATAATCTATATATATATATATATATATATATATATATATATATATATATATATATATATATATAATGTATAAGAGTAGTAAATGTTTTCTGCCATTGTTAAGTAATCAGCAGTGAAAATCAGTGGTTCCCCTGCTCTTCAAATCTCTAAGGTAGAGAGGTATATAGAGTCTGGGACTATTTCTCTTTGTCTGTACATTATCAATACTTTTCCACAGCAGCTGCATCCATAATGAAATGACTACATTGTAATATTAATATGAACAATACAGTAACAGGAAAAAAAAGTTTCTCTATCTGATGGGTGAACTGCTGTGCCTCTGAGTGCTTATTTCCAGGCCACCAATTCACTTTAAGGACTGCTTACAAACATACACCAAGGGTGCACAAGGCAAACTTGAGATTTCGATGTAGCTACGTTGAAACATTTTCCGTCAAGGTTATTACAGCTGAGTTCTCCTTGTATGATATCAGTGAGCAGGCTGTCGTTGTTTATGCAGCTGGGAACCTTTCCCTTCCAGGGCTTATTGTGACTCAGGCGCTGGCTAGAATAATCTAAGCAGCATGTGACGTTCTATACAAGCACTTATGTGAAAAAATCAATATGGGTGAATTGGGTATTGTGTTATCCAACTGCTCCAAAGCCATGTCATTCTAGCTCTGCAGCCGTCCTACATTGTGTCCTGATGTTTATCAGACATATAATCTACAAACCAATGCACAAGCATAAAAGATGTTGCAAAGATTTTTTTCTTGGTGCTTTTGGTCTATAAAAGTCCTGCATCAGTTACATCTGGATCACATTTCTGACACCTAAAGCCACTAAGGCGTTAAAATTGTAAGTATAAGATCTCCTGAACTGTGTGTTCCACTTTAATCTATATTTTCACCTTGGGAAATGTCTGCCTCCTATTGATTTCACAAGGAAAAAATACAAGATAGAATACATTACACTTGGCGAGTGTTAAGATACAACACAATTGTGTCTTAAGCAGCTAGTGAGAGCTAATACAGCATAGATACATGGTTTGAAATTGAATGGCTATTAGCTTTTATTCTCATAATTCACTATCATGTTTTCTGCTAATTAATTGTACAGCAGTAATATAACATTAGCTGTTAATTAACGATTTCCTGTTCTTCCATTTGTACATCTATTTACCTATTCTGTTCCATTCTAGTCAGAAGGCAAAGATCAATATAATTAAGTGACAGACGGATTAAAGAAAAATGTACTTGTAGGAGTGTGATCGGATAGATCACTGTTAACATTTGATACATTAAATTTGTAAGGTAACCTTTAGACCAGAATAGTGAATAAGAGATAAGATTGTTTATTTGAAGATGTTACAATTGCAAAACTGAGGAATTTATCCACTTAAGGACCGAGCCTCTTTTTGAGATTTGTTTTTTACAAGTTCAAAACAGTTTTTTTTTTTGCTAGAAAATTACTCAACATCATACATTTTTTTCTAACACACCGTATTTGTGCAGCGGTCTTACAAGCGCACTTTTTTTGGAAAAAATAAACTTTTTGAATTAAAAAATAAGACAACAGTAAAATTAGCCCAATTTTTTTTAAATTGTGAAAGATAATGTTACGTCGAGTAAATTTATACCCAACAAGTCACGCTTCAAAATTGCGCCCGCTCATGAAATGGTGACAAACCTTACCCTTAAAAATCTCCATAGGCGACATTTAAAAAAATTCTACAGGTTGCATATTTTGAGTTACAGAGGAGGTCTAGGGCTAGAATCATTGCTCTCGCTCTACTGATCGCGGCAATACCTCACATGTGTGATTTGAACACCGTTTTCATATGCGGGCGCTGCTCACGTATGAGTAAAAAAAATGTTTTTTTTCCTTATTTATTTTACCTTTTATTTTTTATTTTTACACTGTTCTTTAAAAAAAAGTGATCTATCAAGGGGTGAATATGGCGCACAATGGAGGTAGCCGAGTACATATAACTAAAAATGGTGGGGGGAAGGGGGTGGGTTGGGGGTTCCTGAGAGGGGGAACTTGATAGTGGTAGTTAATGTTTCACAACAAGTTCAGGTATTAGTCCATGTAAGGATAAAATGATGCTGAATAAATGGAAGACAGCCAGTCTATAAAAGCAAGAAGAAGCTCTGGAACAATAAAAAAGAAAGAAGGATGGCGCCCTCTAAGTGCAGCATGTATGTTAAAAATATTTATTACAATAGATAAAAACACTCACATTTGAGTTGCTAAAAACCAGCATGTAAAGTAGTTTCATCCGCGTGCTCTCGGGAGATGTGGGTGTCATGGGCCAGTGGGGGGGTTCCTGGGATATGAGTCCTGTGACCTGGGTCCTGGTAGCTGTTCCGGTGGTACCGAGGGGTGAGGCGGGCGGTGCTTCGCGTTCGGAGCATGCGTGCTCCTTCATCAGGCTATGCTGGTGGCCATATTCAGTGTGGGAATTTATACCATAGGCAATGGGAGGGGTGGAGAGGTAATTGAGAGGAGGGCGGGACTATGTATAATGATTGGGCGCGTAGGTAACCATGGAGATGGGGTGTACACAATGTGGAAGGGGAGTGAAGGGAGACGGGGAGTGGGCGGGGAGTGAGGGGGGGAGGAGATATGCAAATTAGTATGTTGTAGTAAGAAGAACCACAGAAGAGGAAGAGGAATGTTGTATTGATCATAGTGGACGGGAAAAAAAAATTATATATATATATATTAGGGTTGTCCCGATACCACTTTTTTAGGACCGAGTACAAGTACCGATACTTTTTTTCAAGTACTCGCCGATACCGATTACCGATACTTTTTTTTAATGTCATGTGACAGTGTTTTTTTTTTGCTATTTTTTTTTGGGGGGGGGGGTGAACGTTGTATGTGTGTGTGTTTTTTTTTTTGTTTTTTTTTTTACAATTTTTATTTTTTCCAATAATATTTTTTTATTCTTTGTTTTTTTTTTTTTTTTTTAATCAGCCCTTTTGGGGGGCTTTGGTGAGATATCAGGGGTCTTAACAGACCTCTGATATCTCCCCCTTGAGACAGAGAATGAGACAGAGGATAGACATTCCCCAGTCCCTTTCTCTGCAGCGTCAGCTGCACTGAGAATCAATGCAGAGAAGACAGCAGCTTCTCTCCATTCATAAACTGACACATTGTAATCACAGAAGATTACAATGTTTCAGTTATGTGAATGGACAGAGTCAGCTGACTCTCTCCATACACAAAGGAAGGAGGAGGGGGACGGAGGAACGGAGGGGGAGAACGGAGGGGACAGATAAGGAGAGAGGAATGCAGGGGACAGATAAGGAGAGCATAAGGAGGGGGACAGATAAGGAGAGAGGAACGAAGAGGACAGCGGAGAGGCACAGAGGAAAGGAGGGGGCACGGAGGAGGATGCAGTGACAGTCAGCTGTGAGCGATCACAGCTGTATGTCACTAAAGCTGGTGAAAGCCGCTGGGGGAGAATCTTGTAACTCCCCCACGCGCCGATCACAGCTGACTTCTAGGTATCGGCGGAAGCATCGGGAGCATTTGCCCGAGTACAAGTACTTGGGCAAATGCTCGGTATCGGTGCCGATACCGATACTAGTATCGGTATCGGGACAACCCTAATATATATATATATATATATATATATATATATATATATATATACACACATATCTATATATATATACATATATATATATATATACACGTGTAAACACAAAGAACATAGGCGTGCGCAGCCTATTGTATTAGGGTGTGCACCTCAAAGCCCCAACACATATGCATTTGTGACATATTAACCAGCCTCTTCCCCACTCATCATCCTAAAACAATGGGGGGGAGAGGGGGGCGGTGAGCACACAGGGGGACCTGGGCAGCAGAAAGAAAAGTAACTGGGACAAGAGGGGTGGCATACATTGGTACCAATCCCCTGTATTTTCCTCCAGTGGCAGCTGAATATTGGCGAGAGGAAGAGGGGGAGAAGCCTACTTTCAGCTGCTGCAGAAGAAAATACAGATCGGTCCATTAATTTCCACTCCAGCCGCCTATCCTGTCCAGGTTCTGGGGGGTCGGCAAGTAATGATCGCAGCTTACCTGTCACCTGCTCACAATTGATGGGTTGGCAACTCCAGGATTAGGGTGTGCCCAGGCACACCTGGCACACCCCTTGCGCACGCCTATGACAAAGAACCATTTATAAAGGATCCCTTCACACACACATAAACATATATACACATTTAAATGACGCGTAAGATTGGGACAAAAGGAGGGGGGGAGTTTGTTTCCAGACGGGTATTTGGGAATGAGAGAAATGTTATGGGAAATACTGGGAAATAAAAGTAAAAATAATAAAAATATATATAAGTAAAAATAAAGATAAATATATATATATATATATATATATATATATATATATATATATATATATATAAATATAAATAAAAATACAAGTATAAATAAATAAAAATAAATATAAAAGTAAATATAAAAATAAAAATAAAGAAATTAAAAATAATTTTTTTAAAATAAAAATAAATATAAATAAAAAAAATAAAATAATAAAAATGGTATGTGTTATACACTAGGGCTATGTGGATAGGGGTAATGGGTGGGAGACAGGTATACACTCACACTAGTGTACGGGTATACCCATACACGTGTTCCACGTAGACTGTAAGTTAATGGGGTAGTGACTAGATGATGGATAAAACAATAAATGAGACAACAGGTAGGACAATGGATGAAACAATACGTGGTGAATTGAGATGAGATGATGTGATGAGGCAGGGATATGGTTGGGGTCACAGCAAAATGTTAATTTCAATGCCTTCATTGAGGCCTCCTGGCGATAAAGTGTCCAGTGTGTATATCCACTAGTTTTCTCTTTCACACAACCTTTTGTAGCGTTCAGCAGTAGAGAGGGTGGGTGGAAAAGACTCAATAACCCACATGCGTAGCCCTGAAGATGTTTGTCTATTATGTTCTTTAAAATGTCTTGGTACACTATGCTTGTCAATGCCCTTCTCTACAAGGTTACGATGCTCACTAAACCTTTTGCTGCCAGGCGTATAGTGCGGCCTACGTATAGTAGGCCGCAGGGGCATGTGAGGCAATAGACCACATAATCTGAACCACAATTGAAGAAGTCGGGGATGACATATAGTTTACCATTATGATGGAAGTCTTGTTGCCTATGTGTAACATGGGCGCATGTGAGGCAGAGGGGCTTCCTACATTGATACATGCCGTTGATGTTGAAGAAGGTTAACGGGGGACTGGCGGTGGGGCGTGCTGCTTTCACTTTGCTTGGTGCTATTTGGGCCTTTATATTCTTAGCCCGTCTGTAGGTGACCAGTGGTTTATCACTTATGGCGGGTTTTAGATGCGGATCCTCACGCAGAATGGACCGGTGTTTGGGGAAGATCTTTTCCATTTGCTTAAATCTGTTGTGGTATTGTGTCACAAATCTGACGGGTTGGGTAGTGTCGTCTGTACTGGTTTGTCTCTTGTCCTTCACGTTTTCACTGAGATAGAATTGAAAGGCATCTTCTATGATGTGGTCTGGGTAACCCTTGTCTTTGAATTTGGCTTTGAGTAGTAGGCCGTGTGTTTCATAGTCCTGTAGGCGAGTGCAATTATGTTTTAGGCGGCAGAACTGGCTTTTTGGGATGTTTTTAACCCATCGTGGGTGATGGCAACTGTTAAAGTGTAGGTAAGAATTCCCTGAGGTGGATTTTGTATAATTCTGGGCACAGATGGTGTTTTCATAGTGGAAGAGTTCCAGATCTAAAAAGGCCAGTTTGTTATTGTCTGTGACTGATGTAAATGATAGACCCATGGAGTTGTTGTTGCAGTGTTGGACGAAGGGTAGGATGGTGGTTTCTGGACCATCCCAGATAATGACAACGTCATCTATGTAGCGCCAGTAATAGACTACGTGGGGCGCATATGGATTATTGTTGTGTATATATTGTAGCTCCCAGTAACCCATGGTAAGGTTCGCGTAGCTGGGGGAAAAATTGGTCCCCATGGCAGTTCCTTGTGTTTGAATGTAGAAGTCTCCATGGGATTCAAAATAATTGTGGGTTAGGCAGAATTCTAATATTTCCAGTAAGAATTGGTTCTGACGTGGGTTGAGTGATGGATCATTGTTGAGGTAGTGTCGTACAGCTTGTAAACCAATGTTATGGGGAATGGACGTGTATAGTAAGACCACATCTAGCGAGAGCCAGCGGTATGTGGGTTCCCAGGAGTAGTATCGTAGCATGTTCAGAAGGTGGATGCTGTCTTTAATGTAGGAAGGTAGGTTCTGTACTATACCTTGTAGAAAATGATCAATGTAGATAGAGACGTAGCTGGTTACGCTTTCCATGGCCGCCACTATTGGTCTACCAGGAGAGTGTGTGGGGTCTTTGTGCACCTTTGGAAGGTGGTAAAAGTAGGGCCTTTTGTAAAAGTCGTGTTTAAGAAATGAGGCTTCGGATGCAGTAACTATACCATCCGCTTGTGCTCGATCTATTAGGTTGTGAGCTTCAATAGAGAATTTGGGTAAGGGATCTCCGGAAAGTTTTTTGTATGTGGATGTGTCAGATAGGAGTCTAGTTGTTTCCAGCATGTAGTCTGCACGGTTCTGGACTACGATACCACTTCCTTTATCTGCGGGCTTAATAAGCAGTTGCCTGTTGTTGGTGAGTGATTTAAGAGCCGTGCGTTCTGCTGGGGTTAAGTTAGATGGTGGATTGGAACATGAGTTGGACATTTGACACATTCGTAGTATATCAGCATATACAACCTGATAGAAGGTCTGGACGTAAGGTCCTTTGGCAAATGTGGGATAAAAGATAGATTTCGGTTTGAAATGAGTGTGTAAGATGGGTGGAGAGGTAGGTGGATGTTGAGTTAGAGATTCAATCTGGTCGTAAATGTAGAGATCTTCCAACTGGTCTAGGGCTATGAGTTCTGCGGGTCCTAGGGTGGAGGAGTCTTCTGTAGTAGTACTGCATTCAGCGTGGTCATTAGTAGTATATGGAGTAGTGTTTGGGGTAATGTTTGGGGTACCATTACCTTTCTTAGTGTCTTGAATGTTGAAATATTATCGTTTGATGGTGATATTTCTAATGAACCTATTGAGATCCAAGAAGAGAGTGAAAGGGTTGGGAGATGCTGTGGGGGCAAATGTGAGCCCGCGTGCTAGTAGAGATTTTTCAGGCATGGATAAGGTGTGATCAGTAGGGATGAGCCGAACACCCCCCTGTTCGGTTCGCACCAGAACATGCGAACAGGAAAAAAATTCGTTCGAACACGCGAACACCGTTAAAGTCTATGGGACACGAACATGAATAATCAAAAGTGCTAATTTTAAAGGCTAATATGCAAGTTATTGTCAATAAAAGTGTTTGGGGACCTGGGTCCTGCCCCAGGGGACATGGATCAATGCAAAAAAAAGTTTTAAAAACGGCCGTTTTTTCAGGAGCAGTGATTTTAATAATGCTTAAAGTCAAACAATAAAAGTGTAATATCCCTTTAAATTTCATACCTGGGGGGTGTCTATAGTATGCCTGTAAAGGGGCGCATGTTTCCCGTGTTTAGAACAGTCTGACAGCAAAATGACATTTGGAAGGAAAAAACTCATTTAAAACTACCGCGGCTATTGCATTGCCGACAATACACATAGAAGTTCATTGATAAAAACGGCATGGGAATTCCCCACAGGGCAACCCCGAACCAAAATTAAAAAAAAAAAATGATGTGGGAGTCCCCTTAAATTCCATACAAGGCCCTTCAGGTCTGGTATGGATATTAAGGGGAACCCCAGCCAAAATTTTTAAAAAAAATTGACGTGGGGTTCCCCCTAAATTCCATACCAGACCTGAAGGGAACCCCGCGCCCAAAAAAAAAAAAAAAACGGCGTGGGGTCCCCCTAAAAATCCATACCAGACCCTTATCCGAGCACGCAACCTGGCAGGCCGCAGGAAAAGAGGGGGGGACGAGAGTGCGGCCCCCCCCCTCCTGAACCATACCAGGCCACATGCCCTCAACATTGGGAGGGTGCTTTGGGGTAGCCCCCCAAAGCACCTTGTCCCCATGTTGATGAAGACAAGGGCCTCATCCCCACAACCGTGGCCGGTGGTTGTGGGGGTCTGCGGGCGGGGGGCTTATCGGAATCTGGAAGCCCCCTTTAACAAGGGGACCCCCAGATCCCGGCCCCCCCCCCTGTGTGAAATGGTAAGGGGGTACTTACCCCTACCATTTCACTAAAAAACTGTCAAAAATGTTAAAAATGACAAGAGACAGTTTTTGACAATTCCTTTATTTAAATGCTTCTTCTTTCTTCCTTCATCTTCTTCTTCTTCTGGTTCTTCTGGCTCTTCTGGTTCTTCCTCCGGCGTTCTCGTCCAGCATCTCCTCCGCGGCGTCTTCTATCTTCTTCTCCTCGGGCCGCTCCGCACCCATGGCATGAGGGGGGAGGCTCCCGTTCTTCTCTTCATCTTCTTCTTCATCTTCATCTTCTTCTTCTTCTTCTTCTCTTCTTCATCTCTTCTTCCTTCTTCATTTCTTCTGCGGGCCGCTCCGCATCCATGCATGAAGGGAGGCTCCCGCTGTGTGACGGCGTCTCTTCGTCTGACGGTTCTTAAATAACGGGGGGCGGGGCCACCCGGTGACCCCGCCCCCCTCTGACGCACGGGACATGACGGGACTTCCCTGTGGCATTCCCCGTGACGTCACAGGGAAGTCCCGTCAATTCACCGTGCGTCAGAGGGGGGCGGGGTCACCGGATGGCCCCGCCCCCCGTTATTTAAGAACCGTCAGACGAAGAGACGCCGTCACACAGCGGGAGCCTCCCTTCATGCATGGATGCGGAGCGGCCCGCAGAAGAAATGAAGAAGGAAGAAGAGATGAAGAAGAGAAGAAGAAGAAGAAGAAGATGAAGAAGAAGATGAAGATGAAGAAGAAGATGAAGAGAAGAGCGGGAGCCTCCCCCCTCATGCCATGGGTGCGGAGCGGCCCGAGGAGAAGAAGATAGAAGACGCCGCGGAGGAGATGCTGGACGAGAACGCCGGAGGAAGAACCAGAAGAGCCAGAAGAACCAGAAGAAGAAGAAGATGAAGGAAGAAAGAAGAAGCATTTAAATAAAGGAATTGTCAAAAACTGTCTCTTGTCATTTTTAACATTTTTGACAGTTTTTTAGTGAAATGGTAGGGGTAAGTACCCCCTTACCATTTCACACAGGGGGGGGGGCGGGATCTGGGGGTCCCCTTGTTAAAGGGGGCTTCCAGATTCCGATAAGCCCCCCGCCCGCAGACCCCCACAACCACCGGCCACGGTTGTGGGGATGAGGCCCTTGTCTTCATCAACATGGGGACAAGGTGTTTTGGGGGGCTACCCCAAAGCACCCTCCCAATGTTGAGGGCATGTGGCCTGGTACGGTTCAGGAGGGGGGGGGCCGCACTCTCGTCCCCCCCTCTTTTCCTGCGGCCTGCCAGGTTGCGTGCTCGGATAAGGGTCTGGTATGGATTTTTAGGGGGACCCCACGCCGTTTTTTTTTTTTTTTTTTGGCGCGGGGTTCCCCTTAAAATCCATACCAGACCTGAAGGGTCTGGTATGGAATTTAGGGGGAACCCCACGTCAATTTTTTTTTAAAATTTTGGCTGGGGTTCCCCTTAATATCCATACCAGACCTGAAGGGCCTTGTATGGAATTTAGGGGGACCCCCACATCATTTTTTTTTTTTTATTTTGGTTCGGGGTTGCCCTGTGGGGAATTCCCATGCCGTTTTTATCAATGAACTTCTATGTGTATTGTCGGCAATGCAATAGCCGCGGGTAGTTTTAAATGAGTTTTTTCCTTCCAAATGTCATTTTGCTGTCAGACTGTTCTAAACACAGGAAACATGCGCCCCTTTACAGGCATACTATAGACACCCCCCAGGTACGAAATTTAAAGGGATATTACACTTTTATTGTTTGACTTTAAGCATTAATAAAATCACTGCTCCTGAAAAAACGTCCGTTTTTAAAACTTTTTTTTGCATTGATCCATGTCCCCTGGGGCAGGACCCGGGTCCCCAAACACTTTTTATGACAATAACTTGCATATAAGCCTTTAAAATTAGCACTTTTGATTTCTCCCATAGACTTTTAAAGGGTGTTCCGCGGCATTCGAATTTGCCGCGAACACCCCAAATTGTTCGCTGTTCGGCGAACTTGCGAACAGCCAATGTTCGAGTCGAACATGAGTTCGACTCGAACTCGAAGCTCATCCCTAGTGATCAGAGAGGTTGAAGATTTTTACAGTCTGCGGAATTTCTCCCTCCTTTTTGTGTCTGTGTCTCCCCCCCTCTCCTACCTCATCGGTGATCTTTCTTTTTGGGCAGGGTTAGGGGTTGATCACTAAAAAGAGGGGGTAGGGGTGGGAGATATATGTTTATTGGTTGGACTGTAAATGGGGGGTGATGAGATGGCGTGGATACTGGGGTGGTCCATGGTGGGCCCAGATGCATGAGTGATCTGGGGCTGTGCGGTGCGTAGATTCCCAATACCAAAATCCAGAGTGGATGACTGGGGGTCCTCATAAGTACTGTGATCTGATATGGCACTGCCGGTCTGTGTTTCTTTGAGGGTAACCAGTATGGAAGGGATTGAGGTAAGGATGCCAGTGTGGGGTTTCTTCTTTATACTCTTGGAAGTTTTGGGTGTACTGGAGGAAGAAACTGGCACAGGGGGTGGTGGACGATGATGGTCCTCTTTTGGTGTGGGTGTGGGCTGTGGCCATCTGAAAGGTGCCGGTGGCCTATGTGGTTTATAAGGCTTGGTGGAGGGACCTTGACAGGATAAGAGGGCCGTGGTGGGCCTTGGTACACATTCCATCAGGGGGACTGGGGTGTGGTTCTCTTGCCCTGATGGGGTGTGGAGATTGGGGTGGTTGTTAACTTTGGGGGGGTGTATTGCATCTGGGTTTTTTCCAACAGTGGATCCTGTTGGAGTTGTAATCGTCAAAGTCTCTGCGTATCTTCTGTAATTTACATTTGATGAGGCAATCCTCTTGGTACTTAGTGTTAAGTTTCAGTTTTTTGTACCATGAGGTGGGTAAGGGTGTAATGTATGATCTTAGTTCATCTATAAGATTGCTTAATTTGGACGATAATGAGTTGAATAGGGTATCCCTTTGCTTGATGATGATTTCCATCCATTTTTGAGTGCAGAATTCGGATATGGTGGACCATTCAGCGGCTAAATCTGCGCTCAGAAATGAGCAAGTCTTTTGGTTTCTGAGACCTCTGGGAGAAATTTTGTAGTTCAAATACAGTTCCAAGAACTTATCCCACCATTGTTGGTTAATGTTATTGATGGTGTCCTCTATTTTGCGAAACTTTGCACATATGTGTCTGTATTCCAGACGGGGGATATTTGCTGATGGGAGGAAGTATCCATCTGGGAAGTGTGCGTATAAGTCATCTAATATGGTGTACTTGACTGATTCTATTTTTTGTATAATTTCCATGGTTACTATACAGCATAGGCTGAAGTATTAGGTATGTAAACTGGGGGGGGGGAGTAAATCACATGAACATAATGGGGCTGAAGATGAATGTACAATAATAATAATTGGCATAGATCCAGAGGCTGCGCATATATGTGAACTTCTTAAGAGGAAATAAATAAACGATCAAGGGATTAATATGGCGCACAATGGAGGTAGCCGAGTACATATAACTAAAAATGGTGGGGGAAAGGGGGTGGGTTGGGGGTTCCTGAGAGGGGGAACTTGATGGTGGTAGTTAATGTTTCACAACAAGTTCAGGTATTAGTCCATGTAAGGATGAAATGCTGCTGAATAAATGGAAGGCAGCCAGTCTATAAAAGCTAGAAGAAGTTCTGGAACAATAAAAAAGAAAGAAGGACGGCGTCCTCTAAGTCTATCTACATTGATCATTTTCTACAAGGTATAGTACAGAACCTACCTTCCTACATTAAAGACAGCATCCACCTTCTGAACATGCTACGATACTACTCCTGGGAACCCACATACCGCTGGCTCTTGCTAGATGTGGTCTCACTATACACGTCCATTCCCCATAACATTGGTTTACAAGCTGTACGACACTACCTCAACAATGATCCATCACTCAACCCACGTCAGAACCAATTGTTACTGGGAATATTAGAATTCTGCCTAACCCACAATTATTTTGAATCCCATGGAGACTTCTACATTCAAACACAAGAAACTGCCATGGGGGCCAATTTTGCCCCCAGCTACGCGAACCTTACCATGGGTTACTGGGAGCTACAATATATACACAACAATAATCCATATGCGCCCCACATAGTCTCTAAAACCCACCATAAGTGATAAACCACTGGTCACCTACAGACGGGCTAAGAATAAAAAGGCCCAAATAGCACCAAGCAAAGTGAAAACAGCACGCCCCACCGCCAGTGCCCCGTTAACCTTCTTCAACATCAAAGGCATGTATCAATGTAGGAAGCCCCTCTGCCTCACATGCGCCCATGTTACACATAGGCAAAAAGACTTCCATCATAAGGGTAAACTATATGTCATCCCCGACTTCTTCAATTGTGGTTCAGATTATGTGGTCTATTGCCTCACATGCCCCTGCGGCCTACTATACGTAGGCTGCACTATACGCCCGGCAGCAAAAGGTTTGGTGAGCATCGTAACCTTGTAGAGAAGGGCATTGACAAGCATAGTGTACCAAGACATTTTAAAGAACATCATGGACAAACATCTTCAGGGCTATGCCTGTGGGTTATTGAGTCTATTCCACCCACCCTCCCTACTGCTGAACGCTACAAAAGGTTGTGTGAAAGAGAAAACTACTGGATATACACACTGGACACTTTATCGCCAGGAGGCCTCAATGAAGGCATTGAAATTAACATTTTGCTGTGACCCCAACCATATCCCTGCCTCATCACATCATCTCATCTCAATTCACCACGTATTGTTTCATCCATTGTCCTACCTGTTGTCTCATTTATTGTTTTATCCATCATCTAGTCACTACCCCATTAACTTACAGTCTACGTGGAACACGTGTATGGGTATACCCATACACTAGTGTGAGTGTATACCTGTCTCCCACCCATTACCCCTATCCACATAGGCCTAGTGTATAACACATACCATTTTTATTATTTTATTTTTTTTATTTATATTTATTTTTATTTCTATTTAAAAATGTTTATTTTTAATTTCTTTATTTTTATATTTATTTTTATTTTTATTTATTTATACTTGTATTTTTATTTATATATATACACACACACACATATATATATATATATATATATATATATATATATATATATATATATATATATATATATATATATATATATATATATATATATATATATATATATATATTATCTTTATTTTTATTTATATTTCTATATATTTTTATTATTTTTACTTTTATTTATTTCCCATTATTTCCCATAACATTTCTCTCATTCCCAAATACCCGTCTGGAAACACACTCCCCCCCTCCTTTTGTCCCAATCTTACGCGTCATTTAAATGTGTATATATGTGTATGTGTGTGTGAAGGGATCCTTTATAAATGGTTCTTTGTGTTTACACACGTATATACATTGTACATGTTTTATTCCTTTTCCATCATTGCATCATTTCTTCTCATATATACCACCAATCTCTCCCTATAATTATATACCTATTTAATTATATACCATTTTCTGCATTTTTGTATTCCCTTCCCATATATGTTTACGTGTATATATATATATATATATATATATGTGTATATATATTTTTTTTTTTCCGTCCACTATGTCAGAGAACTCACAGCACTAGCTTCCGTCTCCATGCAGCAGCATCTAACGGCCATGCGCGGTGTCCCCGACAGATACGAGCGAGTTCCGGAGCGAACGTGCACAACCGCGCATCCGTACGAACGAGTGCACGCACCCGCACAGCCATACGAGCGGGTGTACGTTCTCACGCACGCACGTTCATGTCCACCAATCCCGGCGCTCGGCGCCATATATAAACAAGGTTCTTGCCTGACACTAGTGCTGGATCGTCTTCAGCTAGTTCCTGATTTCCTGACATCCGTGTGACCTGTTACTTTGCTCCTGATTACCTTCCTGACCACTCTCTCGGATCTCCCTTGTCTGCTACCTACCTTGCTGATTATACCGACTCTGGCTTGGACTATCTACTACGGCTCTGCCTCCCGCCTTTGTACCTCGCTGCCTGCCCGTTGCCGACCTCTGCCTGACCTTGACCACGAACTGTCTTCTGTTTTGGATACCTCGCTGCCAGTCCGTTGCCAACCTTGCCTGACCTGACGTTGCAGTTATCTCTGAACCCACGCCTTTCCGGCTTCTACTAACAGTTCTGGTGACCTATATTCCATCTAGTCTCCGGAGGATTCCGAATCTCCAAGTTCCAGTTCTCCAGCCGCAGGCACCTGCACCCTTCTGTGCCCCGGCACTCCCTGTCCTCACTACCAGGGGTGTCAGGACCAGAACCGTGCGAGAGGCCTCCCTCAACATTCAGACTCTGCTGTAAGGTACGTGACAGTACGATCCAGCCAAGATGGAGTCTGAAAGGGGGACCTCACCTCTAGACACTCTGTGCCAACAGATTTCGGCCCTTACCCAGGCAGTTCAGGGCCTACAAGATGGCTACCGGCAACTTGAGCAAAGAGTGGAGTCATTGTCTCCAAATCCCTCAACTCACCAGGCAGCTACAGCAGCTCGGTCTCCCGGTCCAGTGGCCTCAGCAGCAGCACCTGCAATAATGGTGCCACCCCTAGAGCCTCGGGTCCCCACTCCAGAGAGGTTTTTCAGAGATCGTAGCAAGTTCCGTGCCTTTAAAAATGCCTGCCAGCTATACTTCCTGCTACAGCCCCGTACCTTCTCTTTGGAGAGCACCAGGGTGGGGTTCGTCATCTCACTACTCCAGGGGGAACCTCAAACCTGGGCTCACCGCTTATTGGAGCAAGCCAGTCCACTATTAGACACTATGGACTCTTTCATGAATGAAATGGCCAAATTGTATGACGACCCTCAACGAGCTACCACTGCAGAGGCCAGTCTTCATGCTCTCCAGCAGGGACGTAGGCCAGTAGAAGATTATGTAACTGACTTTAGGCGATGGAGTTCCGATACTCAGTGGAACGCCGCCGCCCTCCGCTATCAGTTCCGCATGGGACTCTCTGAGGCACTGAGTTGGCCCGAGTTGGACTTCCAGACTCTTTGGAAGACCTGATCCAATTGTCCATCCAGATAGACCGTCGTCTAAGGGAACGGAGATCTGAAAGAACCAGTCAGATGCGACCCACCTGGATGTTGCCCAAAGTTCCTAGCAACCCTCCTATGTCCACCTCCCATGTACCTGCTGCCACCTCCGAAGCTCCGGAACCAATGCAGATAGGGTTGCTCCGCTCACCACTGTCACCCGAAGAGAAACAGCGTCGACGTCAGAACAACCTCTGCCTCTATTGTGGGGAAGCCGGCCACTACGCAAATATGTGCCCAAATAAAGCTCGTAAGTTTAATTATCTACCTCATGAACCTAGAACACTAACTGTAACAAGATCTCCTCACATTGCTGTCCCTGTTTCCTTGCAGCTTCCAGAAGGAACACTCCGGGTCCGGGCCATAATTGACTCTGGCGCCTGCAGCTGCTTCATAGACCGTACCTTTGCCCTACAACATGACATTCCATTAACACCCAAGCAACAGCAACTTTCCATATGACTTGCAGATGGGTCAAATATTAAATCCGGGCCGATTACGCACGAAACCCAACCACTGCCCGCCAGTATATCACCCAACCATCAGGAACTATTGTGCCTGGACGTCATCTCATCCCCATTGTTTCCAATTATTCTGGGAATGCCGTGGCTACAAGCCCATAATCCCCAAATCAACTGGGTTACGGGCGAAGTAGTGTTCCAGTCCAGCTATTGCCTCCAGAACTGCCTCAAGGTCCTCCACCATGTAACCCCAGTCCTCGGCTGTTTAAAATCTACGTCAGAATCCCAAGAACTGGTTCCATCTGTCTACCATAGTTTCCTGGATGTGTTTGATAAGCATAAAGCAGATACTCTTCCTCCCCACCGGGTTTATGACTGCCCAATTGAACTGTTACCAGGGGCAGAAAGCCCGTTTGGAAGAATCTTTCCCCTGTCAGAACCCGAACTCCTGGTCCTTAAGGAGTACATTAACGAAAACCTCAAAAAAGGTTTCATCAGACATTCCTCTTCTCCAGCTGGTGCTGGAATATTTTTCGTAGAGAAGAAAGATCATTCCCTCCGCCCATGTGTGGACTACAGAGACTTAAATAAAAAAACAATTAAGAATCGCTATCCTCTTCCCTTGATCCCAGAACTGTTTCAGAGACTTCGCTCGGCCCGGATATTCACAAAATTGGATTTGCGAGGTGCCTATAATTTGATTCGAATCCGTGAGGGTGATGAGTGGAAGACAGCTTTCCGGACACGCTTCGGCCACTTCGAGTATCTAGTTATGCCATTTGGACTCTGCAATGCACCAGCCACCTTCCAACATTTTGTGAACAACATTTTTAGAGATTTTCTGGACTCATTCGTAATTGTCTACTTGGATGATATCCTGATATTCTCAAACTCCTTAGAAACACACCGTGACCATGTGAGGCAAGTTCTTCTGAGATTGAGACAAAACGGACTCTTTGCCAAAGCCGAGAAATGTGAGTTTGAACGCCAGACCATTCACTTTCTCGGCCTGGTAATATCAACTGGTGGTGTAGCAATGGATCCTCAGAAAGTCTCAGCCATCATGTCCTGGCCACCCCCAACCGATAAGAAAGGAGTGCAATGTTTTATTGGATTCTCTAACTTTTATAGAAAATTTATTAAAAATTCTCCAGTATTATAGCACCCATCACACATCTTACAAGGAAGCAAAGCCGTTTTCAATGGACCACAGCAGCCCAAGCTGCGTTCGACAAATTAAAGGAGTTATTTACCTCTGCTCCGGTGTTGAAACACCCTGATCCTGCCCTACCTTATACCCTGGAAGTGGATGCGTCAGAGAACGCTGTGGGGGCCATCCTGTCCCAGCGCCAAGGGCCAAAATCTTTAATGCACCCTGTGGCTTTCTTCTCCAAGAAATTAGGTGCCTCCGAGAGAAATTATGACGTTGGGGACCGAGAGCTCTTGGCGATAAAAGCAGCCTTGGAAGAATGGCGGTATCTCCTAGAGGGAGCAGCGCATCCCATCTTGATCTTCACAGATCATAAAAATCTTGAGTATCTCAGGACTGCCAAACGCCTCAGACCCAGACAGGCAAGATAGGCCCTCTTCTTTTCCCGTTTCAATTTCCATCTTACCTATCGGCCAGGATCTAAAAACATCAAACCCGATGCGCTATCCCGCATGTTCACGGAGACTGTGGATTCTTCACCGCCAGATACGATCCTGCAAGCTGGAAATTTCTTACTAACCCAATCCAGTGTGATATCACAGATCCGTCAGGCATCTTTAGGGACAACGATACCTCCAGGAACTAACCTTCAAGAAAAAGATGGGCTCTTCTGGCATGGGAGTAAGATTTTTGTTCCCCAAGGTCTACGTACACACTAGTACACATCCATACCCCATACCTGGGGTTTACGTGCAGTTCAATTTTTCCTTGAGCGGAGGTTCCCATCTCTTGGACAGCAGAACGAATTCATAGGTGAAATTCTCACCTTTCTAGTCGAGCATAACTGCTTCCAATTCCTGGGAGCCTTCTACCAGCAAATAAGGGGGACCTCCATGGGAGCTCCGTGGGCACCCTCGTATGCCTGTCTACACCTGGGTATGTGGGAGGAAGAGCTAGTCTATCCCTCGTCAATGTACCTCGGCCACTGTCATATGTGGCTGAGGTACATTGATGATGTCCTCATGATTTGGGGTGGCTCTGAACATGAACTGCAGTTATTCATGGATGAGTTGAATTCCAACGACCGAAATATTAAGCTCACTTTTGCCTCCAGTTCTCACACCCTCTCGTTTCTTGATTTGACAATACAAGTTGACAATGGTCTGATTAAAACCAAGACCTTTAGAAAGCCCACAGCAGCAAATACACTTCTTCTGGCTTCAAGTGATCATCCCAAATCCCTTATTAAGGCAATACCAGTGGGCCAATTCCTTAGAGCTCGAAGAAACTGCTCTAACCAAGAGGATTTTGCTGCTGAATCAAGGGAGCTTTATAAAAGATTCAGAGAGAGAGGTTACTCTCATTCCTGCATCAGGGAGGTCAGAAGGAGGGCGACTCAGACAGAACGGCCAATACTCCTTAGGAAGAAGGACCCTGTGCTCCCTAAAGATTCACAGGGGCCCCTTAGGATTATCACCAAATATGGTGCCCACTGGGACCAAGTGAGGTCCATACTTAACCAACATTGGCATATCCTATCTGAGTCTCCCACCTTGGGCAAAATTGTTGGCACCAGACCACTTTTGACGGCCCGCCGTTCTAAAAATCTAAAAGATAGCCTTATACATTCCGAGTATACAAGATCACCCACCCCTAACTGGCTTACCCAATTACCTCCCTTGAAAGGTATGTTCAAGTGTGGTCATTGTTCGGTCTGTAAGTATGTTGAACGTACAGACACGTTTACCAACTCTGAGGGCAAAAAGCACTTTACAATAGATAACTTTATCAACTGTAACACTACCAGGGTTATTTACATGCTTACTTGCCCATGTGGGAAACACTATGTCGGTAAAACAAAGAGACAGTTGAAGGTCAGAATGGGTGAACATGTTCAGAGCATCCTTGCCAAGGATGATGAACGACCCATCCCCCTACACTTTCTCCAATGCCATGGAGGGAAGCCCGACGGGCTTTCTTTCAAAGGCATTTATAGACTTAACCTTCCACAAAGAAGGGGTGACTTCGACAGGATACTGTACCAGAAGGAGAAAATGTGGATATACAATATTAACAGTATGTATCCACAAGGGTTGAATAATGAGTGCAACCTTGCTGTGTTCCTTACACAGTAGTTCATTTATTACATTGTCCACTCTCTCCTTCTTATTGTTGGAGTGTTCTGTCGAAGTCTACCCAGTCTGTCATTATTTCCGTAATCACAGCATTAATAGCTTCTCCCTTAATCTCCTCCATTTATTTTCTAATCGTGCGTCTTATTGATAGTCCATCCAATTCTGGTTTGTTTTCCCTTTCCCCCTCTTTCTCCCCCCCCCTTCTTTTCTTCCCCCTCCTCTTTTCTCCCCCCCCCCCCCTCCCCCTCCCGTCTTTGTCCCCTTCCCCTTATTCCTCCCTCCCCCCCCCCCCTTTTTTACCCTCATAATTTCTTTAATACACATCTTTATTATTTTCTTTCTTCTTCTCTTTTTTTACTCCTTTGTTAGTGTTCTTGTTCTGTTATTGTTTTAATTTTCTCCTTTTTAAATTTTTTTCTTTTTTGGCTTTTACTTATGTTGTCACTTTTTCTTCTAACTTTCCTTCCTGTCTGCACGTACTCACGGACCTGCCCCTATTACGTGTGTGCTCTTAATTTCCTGTTTACGTGTGTGGCTGTCAGTGATTAATGCCGTAGCTATGACAACAAGACGCTGAAGCCCGTACGGGGTTCCGCCTTGATGCTTTATAAGACCATGAATTCAGCTACTGCGCATGCTCTGATGAAATCCGAGTCACGGATGAAACGCGTCAGCATGACGCCATCACGCTGTCCATAGCGCTCCTACAGACTTGCAGTCCCACCTACCAGCCTTGACACCATTGACCCAGGAACGTATGGGCTGCCTGAATCAGCCCGCGGGAACGGAACGAGGGGAGCTCACTGTGTGAGGAGAGTCGGTGTTGTCCGCTGCATTCACCTTCCTACCCTTCTCTATATATCTCATTCTCAAGACACCGCCATTGGATATCTACTGAGGATGACCTTCTAAAGGACGGAACATCGTGCAACTGGGAGTTGGTGAGAGCTCAACTTTCTGCTCCTGACGTGGATCGCAGCCAGCTCCGGGTGAGACCTTACCTGTTTATATCCCTAGCTGGGGACGGTTATTCCCTATGACCACCAGGTCTCCACCATACGCTACCCGGTCCATCCAGTAAGCCATCCAGCTCATCCCAGGCCCCAATTTCACCACTCCCCAGCCTCCTGTACCTTTATCCTCCGTCCTTTCACTATTTTTGGCGTCCAGTGTTGTGAACCATTACTGAATCAGAGAGACTTCCATTACACAGCTGTGTACCCCTGCAAATCTTCTCAGCTGTTGCTGAGCTAGTCCCTGGTCCCTCTGTCCCTGGCTCCCACCTGAATGGCCGCTCTCTCCCTCTCCCCTCCTCCTTCCCAGTGAATTGTTCTGGGTTCCCCGTTCCCTAGAGATCCCTGCTGGGCCGACTACGTCAGTTACCAAACACGCACTATCCAGGGAACCCTCAATGCTATTTGTTGCTGTTTCGTGGTATCTATGGACTCTAGCTAATCAGTATATCCAATTTATTTTGTAATCATCTTTATCATATTATTATGCATGAGTCTATTTATGTGGTGTGATTGGTTTGCTTGGTTAGGTGGCCATCTGCGTCTGTGTATGACCTAGTTGTCATTTTTAATTGGTGATGGTACCTGTTTTTACAGGATATCTTTTTCTGGATTGGTGTTTAAAGTGAGTTTTTTTCAATAAATAATATTTTTATGATCTGACCACTGCATGTTCCTCATTGAAGAATTCACCTTTTCCTCTGTTTTTTTGTCAAGGTCTACGTACCACCATTCTACAGGTCTGTCATGATTATCCCTTAGCGGGCCATTTTGGGGGTCACAAAACCATGGACTTAATTCTAAGGCATTTTTGGTGGCCCAACCTTGCAAAGGACTGTAGGATTTATGTAAACTCTTGCTTGACCTGCCTTAGGAATAAAAGTAACAAGAACAAAGCATGGGGACTACTGAGACCACTGCCCATCCCCGAAAGACCTTGGGATAAAATTGCAATGGACTTCATTGTCGAGCTTCCTCCTTCTGATGGATTTTCATCTGTCTTTGTGGTCGTTGACCGTTTTTCCAGGATGGCACATTTTATCCCTATGAAAGGGATTCCGTCGGCAGCCGAGACTGCCAGAATTTTTATTAAAGAGATTGTTAGACTCCACGGAATTCCCAGTGACATTGTTTCTGACCATGGAGTACAATTCACATTTAAATTTTGGAAGTCATTGTGTGAGACACTAGGCATCAAACTGAGCTTTTCTTCAGCATATCACCCCCAGACCAACGGGCAAACTGAACGCACCAACCAAACGTTGAAACAGTACCTACGCTGTTTTTCTTCTTTTTCTCAGGAAGATTGGGCCTCATTGCTACCCTTGGCGGAATTTGCATTCAACAATGCTACACACTCTACCACAAACCAGTCACCATTCTTCTCCAACTACGGGTTTCACCCTTCCTTTTTGCCAGTACTCGTACCAGACTCTCCTGTACCTGCTGTCCAGGACAGACTCAATTTCTTTGCTGCAAACAATAAGTTGCTTAAAGAAACTATCTCTAAGGCACAGGAAGATAATAAAAGATTCTTCGACAAGAAAAAAAGGGGAGAGTTGGAGCTAAAGGTTGGTGATCGTGTGTGGCTGGCTACTAAGAATTTGAAATTGGCATGCCCTTCTAAAAAACTGGGACCTAGATACTTAGGGCCCTTCCTAGTCAAGAAGAAGATTAATTCAGTCACCTACGAACTCGAACTTCCCAATTCATTCAGGATCCACCCTGTTTTCCATATTTCACTACTCAAGGTCGATGTACCAAATTCCTTTCCAGATCGGGAGGTAGGACCCCCTGAAGCTATAATTGTGAATGGGGAAGAAGAATTCGAAGTTGAAGCCATTTTGGACCATAGGAAACGGCAAGGGCAAAATCAGTATTTAATCAAATGGAGAGGCTTTGGCCCAGAAGAGAATTCCTGGGAACCTGAAACAAATCTCCATGCTCAAAGACTCATACGGGCCTTTCACCGCTCCCACTCAGAGGGTTCGGTGTCTAGAGGCATCCAGAGGCTGCCCTTAAGGAGGGGGCAATGTCAGAGAACTCACAGCACTAGCTTCCGTCTCCATGCAGCAGCGTCTAACGGCCATGCGCGGTGTCCCCGACAGATACGAGCGAGTTCCGGAGCGAACGTGCACAACCGCGCATCCGTACGAACGAGTGCACGCACCCGCACAGCCATACGAGCGGGTGTACGTTCTCACGCACGCACGTTCACATCCACCAATCCCGGCGCTCGGCGCCATATATAAACAAGGTTCTTGCCTGACACTAGTGCTGGATCGTCTTCAGCTAGTTCCTGATTTCCTGTGACCTGTTACTTTGCTCCTGATTACCTGGCTTCCTGACCACTCTCTCGGATCTCCCTTGTCTGCTACCTACCTTGCTGATTATACCGACTCTGGCTTGGACTATCTACTACGGCTCTGCCTCCCGCCTTTGTACCTCGCTGCCTGCCCGTTGCCGACCTCTGCCTGACCTTGACCACGAACTGTCTTCTGTTTTGGATACCTCGCTGCCAGCCCGTTGCCAACCTTGCCTGACCTGACGTTGCAGTTGTCTCTGAACCCACGCCTGCCCGGCTTCTACTAACAGTTCTGGTGACCTATCTTCCATCTAGTCTCCGGAGGATTCCGAATCTCCAAGTTCCAGTTCTCCAGCCGCAGGCACCTGCACCCTTCTGTGCCCCGGCACTCCCTGTCCTCACTACCAGGGGTGTCAGGACCAGAACCGTGCGAGAGGCCTCCCTCAACATTCAGACTCTGCTGTAAGGTACGTGACACACTATGATCAATACAACATTTCTCTTCATATAGACCGCCTTCTCCTTACCCCACGATCCATATACACACATATATGTTCTTACCACAACATACTCATTTGCATATCTCCTTTCCCCCCCTCCTCACTCCCCGCCCCGTCTCCCTTCACTCCCCTTCCACATTGTGTACACCCCATCTCCATGGTTACCTACGCGCCCAATCATTATACATAGTCCCGCCCTCCTCTCAATTACCTCTCCACCCCTCTCATTGCCTATGGTATAAATTCCCACACTGAATATGGCCACCAGCTTAGCCTGATGAAGGAGCACGCATGCTCCGAACGCGAAGCACCACCCGCCTCACCCCGCTCCCGGAAGTGAAGACGCAGGTCAGCACGGCGCTCCACGGAGGATCCATGACCGACATCCTGGCCGCCCGGAGGCTCTGAGGACCCTCGGCACCACCGGAACATCTACCAGGACCCAGGTCACAGGACTCACATCCCAGGAACCCCCCCACTGGCCCATGACACCCACATTCCCCGAGAGCACGCGGATGAAACTACTTTACATGCTGGTTTTTAGCAACTCAAATGTGAGTGTTTTTATCTATTGTTATAAATATTTTTAACATACATGCTGCACTTAGAGGGCGCCGTCCTTCTTTCTTTTTTATTGATAAAAGTGATCTTGCAGTGAATCCACTGCAGAGACCACCATTATCGGAAACCGGGCCGACGGCCGAAGAAGAGGATACCGGGGTTATGGCAGCTAGCTGCTGCCATAACAACAATGTTCCTCTTCAAAGTTAGGACGTATATCAGCGTGCGGCGGTCCAGAAGTGGTTAAGAACTAACAGAAATTATTTGTCTGACAGCTTAGGTTAGGTTTATATCTTATTTTGAGATTATTTAGATTTTTTTAAATACCATGGAAACATGTTGTTCACATATGCTAGCTATAATTGTGTCTGTAATGGCTTTGTTACTTTCTTAAAGAGACATATCAGTGTTTTATTATAGTGGACCCCTTATGGTGACCCTTTTTGAGAGATAGATGGTAATGTTTTATAATATAATGTTCTCACTCTTCTCATTAAAGGAAACCTGTATTGAGAGAAATATGTAGCCTGTTACTGTTGGGCCCTTTTTGAAAAATGCTAGTTGAATGGCTATCTTGCTGATCTCATAGCTTCAACGAGTCACTGATATACTTACTTGTCCAAGACAAGTAAGTATATCAGGTCATCTGACTTTACTTGCTGCATGCTTGTTCTGGATCAGTGGTCAGAAAGTATGGAGGCCAGAAGAAACGCAGTGAACTTTCTGGTATGAAGAGGTGCCTGGGCACTGCTTTGTCTACAGTCTCATAGCTCTATATCTGCAGTGTGAGATATAAGGCACTGTTGCTTCTGACTGCTAGTCTTAGGAGATCTGGAGTGAAGCTCAGTGATGTCACTACTTTGTTGCTGACTGTTGTTCTTGCTTAAGGTTAATCCATGAGAAATAATTTACCCTGCTTCTACCAAGATCGCTGCATCCACACAGAGAGGTTTGTGCTACGACATTTGAGAAGGTTACTTCAGAGGTTGCTGTTGCATGTAGTTGCTGATTGATCCTTAGCCTCTGAGAACATCACACTGGGATGCAACGCATCAAGCAGGGTTGGTGTCAGGAACCATGAATCAGACAGAGACAGAAATGCAATAAAAATCACATAATTTAATATAGTGGTAAAAATAGTACAAATAGTAAATGTAGTCAAAACATAGCCAGGGTTCGGTAACCAAATCGGTAGTTAGAACAAGACATGAAATCAGGGAGCCAGAGATCAGTGTAGTCAGAGCAGCAGACAGGATCAGGAACCAGAAGGGACATCAGCCAGGCAAGTCTTCAACAGGAAACCAGCAGAGAGTCTCTAGATATGTTGACCAAGCCGAAGGCACAGGAGATCTAATCCAGGCAGCCTAAATATCCAGCAGGGCTTGTTAACGAGCAGGATATGATCACCAGGTGAGTCACTGTGAAATGATGAGTGCTGGCAATTAACCAACAGCTAAGCAGCCTGAGCTCTGAGAAGGGAGTGCTGAGCCCAGCCCTGACAGTTGGTCCATAAACTACTGTCATTTTGACATATTCTAGTTTAAAATAGTTTAGATTCTAAAATTTCTACTGGGACACTTGTTATTTATCTAAAAAGTTATCCAGATGCTAACCAGTTTTTCAGATAATGGCTAAACCACAGCATAGTTAGTAAGCAGTGAATCCAAATCAACATGAGCAAAACATGAAACATGAGCAAAACCCCGTAGTAATAAGTAGTGGTTGAACTAGCAGCCAGTCCATGCTGCTTTCTGCCAGTGCAGCCTATAAATCAAAACTACCCATCCTCTCAATCCCCCCCACGTCTGTGCTCGTTCATAATTTTTTCGAGTCCATACCTCTCTTAATACAAGAAAGGACTTTGCTCGCTTTGGAAACTGCAGCTTGGCATTGCATGCTATTATTGAGCTAATGATCTACCAAAACCCCCAGATTCTCCACCATTGATTCCCCAAGTTGTACCCCCCCCCCCCTAGTATGTATGATACATGCACATTCTTAGCCCCCAAGTGCATAGCTCTACATTTATCAACATTAAACCTCATCTGCCATATAGTCGCCCAATTAGACAGTGAATTGAGGTCGGCTTGTAAATTGGAGACATCCTGTAAGGATGTTATTCCACTGCATAGCTTAGTGTCATCAGCAAAGACAGAAATGTTACTTTTAATCCCAGATCCAATATCATGTATAAAGATATTAAAAAGTAAGGGTCCCAGCACTGGACCTTGGGGTACACCACTGCTAACCTTAGACTATTCAGAGTAAGAGTCATTAACCACTACTCTCTGAATTCTGTCTTTTAGCCAGTTTTCTATCCATTTACAAACTGATTTTTCCAAGCCTGTAGACTTTACCTTACACAAGAGCCGTGTGTGTGGGGAACTGTGTTAAATGCTTTTGCAAAATCCAAGTATACCACGTCCACTGCCACCCCTCTGTCCAAGGTTTAACTTACCTCCTCATAAAAAGAAATCAGGTTTGTTTGACAACTTCTGTCTTTCATGAATCCATGATGGCTGTTGCTTAAAATATTTTTTTCCAGAAAGAACTCATCTATGAGGTCTTTTATTAAACTCCCCAGCATCTTCCCAACTATAGAAGTTAAACTAACAGGTCTATAGTTACTTGGTAAAGACCTTTTTAAATATAGGCACCACATTGGCCCTACACCAATCCAGTGGTACTATTCCCATCATTAATGAGTCCCTAAAAATTAGATACAATGGCTTTGAAATTACAGAGCTCAATTCTTTAAGGATCTGTGGGTGGATGCCATCTTGTCCAGGTGGTTTATCCACCTTTATTCTGTCTAAATATGTCTGGACCATATCCCTTTTGAGCCATTGTGGATCATTTACGGCTTTGTCACTACCACCCCCATTATGGACATGAGCTCCCCCATGCTCCTTTGTATACACAGAGCTGAAGAAAGTATTTAATAAATTTGCCTTCTCTTTGTCCCCAGTCACCCACTCTAGATTATTGTAAAGGGCCTACATGCTCATACCTGACCCTTTTACTATTAATATATTTGAAGAATCTTTTGGGGTTTGTCCTACTATCTTTTGCAATCTGTAATTCGTTTTGAGTTTTTGCGTCCTTGATTTCCTTTTTACATATTCTGTTATATTCTTTGTAACATTTAAACGACACTAGTGTTCCTTCATTTTTATATTTTTTAAAAGCTCTTTTCTTATTGTTTATAGCTTTTTTAACTTTGGCCGTGAGCCACAAAGGTTTTATTTTTAGCCTTTTAAACTTATTGCCCATGGGAATATACTTTGCAGTGAGTTCACAAACAGTCACTTTGAAGAATTCCCATTTCTGTTCTGTGCCCATTGATGCCAATATTCCCTCCCAGTCCAAGTCCTGGGGAGCAGACCTCATCCTTGGAAAATGTTCTCTCTTGAAGTGTTTTTATCTTTCCCGTATGTGTTTTTTGCTTACAGCTAACATCAAATGAAATCATGTTATGGTCACTGCTAACAAGATGTTCCTTTATATGAACATTAGTAATAAGATTGAGATTACCAGGTCCAACAGAGCATCATTCTTAGTTGGGGCCTCAATGAACTGGACCAAAAAATTGTCCTGTAATAGGTTTACATTTATATATTTTATTTTTTACCTTTAACTGTCCCAGCAGTGCCAGTACTCCAGCCAATTTCTGGGTACTTAAAATCCCCCATTATTATCACCGTCCCAGCCCTTGCATCCCTTTCCATCTGTGCAAGGAGCTGAGTCTCCACCTCCTCATTAACATTGGGTGGTCTATAACAAACTCCAATGGTTAACTTTGAACTACGGCCACGAGCGATCGCGGGCACAAGAGGTAAAACAGGGACGCGTGTGTGTAAACACACAAATCCCTGTTTTGTTAGGAGAGGAGATGCAGGTCATAAGTTCCTAATAGCTAGGAACCAAGATCTGTCCTCTTCTGTAGTCAGTCCCCTCCTCCTACAGTTAGAACACACAGTCAGGGAACACAGTTAACCCCTTCATCTCCCCTTAGTGTTTTTAGCCAAAATTGTGGCTCTTTCTTTGTTTATAGCGCAAAAAACAAAAACCGCAGAGATGATCAAATACCACCAAAAGAAAGCTCTATTTGTGGGAAAAAAAGGACGTAAATTTTGTTTGTGTACAGTGTCACACAACCGTTTAATTGTCAGTTAAAGCGACGTAGCGCCGTATCGCAAAAAATGGCCTGGTCATTGAAGGGCTGGGCTGGGCTGAAGTGGTTAACTGCAAACAACATGGGGGGGTTTAAAAAGAAAAAAATACCTGAACTCTGCTTTAAATGCACTTACATATGTTTGTAACATCCCCAAGGGAACCCCTTGGAGTCTGGGCCCTGAGAATCTGCCTTTTCTGCTCTTCTAACCCACAGACAGTGAACACCCGTTTGTCCCTTTAGTACAGTAGTAGTCTGAGCACACGCTGGTGTGATTACACAATTGCACCCTCCTACTTTCCGCTGTTCACTGTACCAAAGACTGGATAAAGAAATGGTATACACTAGGCATAATTTGAGAAATTTGAAGGAAAACAGGCAAAAAAGTCAACAAACGCAGCAGAACCAAAAACATAATAATAGGGATAATAATTATAATTTTCACTCTCAACTTTCTCTCCAGTGAAATTATTAAGGCTTATCATTCTTATAATTCTTGATGAAAATATAGGCAACATTTATTTTTATAGTGCAGTTATTAATAAACAAAACAATTACAAACACGTGAACCAAAAATGCTAAAACATTATTACTAACCCCCCGCCCCCCAAGTTAAATTTCAAAATTAAAAAATTGATCCGCTTGGTTCTACTGGGGTCACAAGGATTCTGTGCAAGGAGCTCCCCACGTTCTCATGCTGCAACTAGGTTGTTATAGGGCTGTAACCATCTAGTTCATCCCTGGTAACTAATGACTACAATTTCCTCTTTATGACCACTTTAAATGTTTTAGATGATTGAGCTGCCAAAGTTCAGTTTTGTAAGGTAAGATAAATGGACAAGCAAGTACAAACAGATAACCAAGGTGCTGGATCGAAAATAACAAAGTTTATTAAAAGTAGCAATTGACAATTAGTCAAGTCTTCACAAATACGTGGACAAATGTAAATTTGATAGAATGAAATAAAAGAAGATAAACACAAATATAATGCTTATGTTCCATTATTTCTTAAATACATAGGGACCAATAAATTAAAATATCCTGTCTAATGTGTTTAGAGTAAGTCAATAAAAAAATGTAAGAAACAGCCTAAGTCCACATACATGAGAGGCTAAACGTGAATAAATGAGCCATCAACCTTTTGCTGATGGATGAGGCTGCCAAGCAACGCACAGAAGCCCTTCCATTAATAAACAAGTTACTATATCAGGTTATATTGGAAGTGTATGCCTAGAATACAAGCCATTCTTCTTGTGACAGCCTATTCGCTATATATTTCAGCAACTCATGGTCTTCACTTTGGGGAACTAAACTAATAAATCATTGAAGTGTTGTTTTATTGTTTATACAGTATTTTCTGTGTCAAACTCATACTATACACCAGTGGAATATTTAGGTTTGGTGCTACCCTAGGCCTGAGTAAACTCGTGCACCCCCAACTCACACGATTTCAAACCTGCAATGCAGTCTGACTTCGGGGGGAGATTTGACAGACATCTGTGCGGGTTCATACACAGATGTCTATTAAAATCGCCCCTGAAGTCGCCAAAAGTAGTAGTACTACTTTTGGGAATAGCATGCCAAATCGGCCCAATGTGAATGTGGGCTTAAAGTGGGTACCAAGTGCAGCCTCATCAGTGCCCATCAGTGCAGCCTCACCAGTGCCCATCAATGCACCTTCACTAGGGATGAGCCGAACACCCCCTGTTCGGTTCGCACCAGAACATGCGAACAGGCAAAAAATTTGTTCGAACACGCGAACACCGTTATAGTCTATGGGACACGAGCATGAATAATCAAAAGTGCTAATTTTAAAGGCTTATATGCAAGTTTTTGTCATAAAAAGTGTTTGGGGACCTGGGTTCTGCCCCAGGGGACATGAATCAATGCAAAAAAAATTTGGGCAGTGATTTTAATAATGCTTAAAGTGAAACAATAAAAGTGTAATATTCCTTTAAATTTTGTACTTGGGGGTTGTCTATAGTATGCCTGTAAAGGGGCGCATGTTTCCCGTGTTTAGAACAGTCTGAGAGCAAAATGACATTTCAAAGGAAAAAAAGTCATTTAAAACTACTCGCGGCTATTAATGAATTTCCAGTCCGACAATACACATAAAAGTTCATTAATAAAAACAGCACAGGAATACCCCACAGGGGAACCCCAAACCAAAATTTAAGAAAAAAATGACGTGGGGGTCCCCCTAAATTCCATACCAGGCCCTTCAGGTCTGGTATGGATTTTAAGGGGAACCCCGCACCAAAATTGAACAAAAATGGTGTGGGGTCCCCCCAAAAATCCATACCAGACCCTTATCCGAGCACGCAACCTGGCAGGCCGCAGGAAAAGAGGGGGGACGAGAGAGCGCCCCCCCTCCTGAACTGTACCAGGCCACATGCCCTCAACATTAGGAGGGTGCTTTGAGGTAGGCCCCCAAAGCACCTTGTCCCCATGTTGATGGGGACACGGACCTCATCCCCAAAACCCCTGCTCGGTGGTTGTGGGGGTCTGCGGGCAGGGGGCTTATCGGAATCTGGAAGCCCCCTTTAACAAGGGGACCCCCAGATCCTGGCCCTCCCCCTGTGTGAAATGGTAAGGGGGTACAAAAGTACCCCTACCATTTCACAAAAAAGTGTCAAAAATATTAAAAATGACAAGAGACAAATTTTTTTTTTTTTACCTCAGAGGAAACCTTGAAAATATTTAAAATCTCAGAGAATCCCTCGTAAGATTAGTGCCATCAGTATCATTAGGAAAATGCCCCTTACATCGGTGGTGATAAGTGGTAAAAATGTCCCCCATACACGGGTGTCTAGAATGATACCTTGCAGTCATGCTGCTAGCTCTGTCAAGTGTTGTGGGACCCAAAATTATGCAGGTACTCTCAGATGGGAAGTCAGTTAGCCACAGCTCAAGGAACCCCTAGCCACCCCTGGAGAAACTTTAGGGTTCCAGAGAACCCTGGTTGAGAATGGCTGATCTACAAAATCACATCATTTGTTATAGTTATAGGCTTCTATCAGTTTACCAATTTTTAAGAAGGATTCCATTAGTTCAACTCCAGTCAACTTTTTTTGAATAGAGTGAGAAGGAAGATCTAAAACCTTTGTCAGGTTTTTATACTATTGAGTAGATTTTCCCTCAGTAATTACGTGAGAGGAGAAACTATACCCTATCCACAAAATTTTGACACCATCCCCCATTTATTTGTTACAAAAAAGAAGTGGAAAATAGAACTCCAAATCACCAAACCAGAGGTTGGAGTCAGGGAATGTTAAAGTGTCAGTACACAAAAAAAGCAAAATAATATTAAAAAAACAAATTATCTTTATTATTACTTAAAATAGTTCTCATTTATTAAAATTGAATCCATATCTACATGATAGATGTACATAACATATCACATATACAGCCTAATGGACCAACGTGTTAAAATCCAAAGCTTCTTCAGGGTCCACACCCTCAATAGAAAAACCAGCATTACAAAACATTATTACATACAACACATTTTTTACACATTTGATGTATACATAAATAAATATTTTAGCGCAGCTTCCTACTTTTTCTCCACCTTCACCTATGCCCATCAATGCAGCTTCACCTGTGCAGATCAATGCAGTTTTACCAGTGCCCATCAATGCAGTCTCACCAGTGCCCATCAAAGCAGCCTCACCAGTGTCACCTCATCAGTGCCCATCAAAGCAGCCTCACCAGTGCCCATCAAAGCAGCCTCACCAGTGCCCATCGATGCAGCCTCACCAGTGCCCATCAAAGCAGCCTCACCATTGCCGCCTCATCAATGCCCATCAGTGCCACCTCATCAAAGCCCATCAGTACAGCCTCACCAGTGCCCATCAGCGCAGCTTCTTCAGTGCCCATCATTGCAGCCTCACCAGTGCCCATCAGCACAGCCTTATTAATGCCCATCAGAGCAGCCTCACCAGTCAATGAAGCCTCACCAGTACCCACCAGCGCAGCCTCATCAGTGCCCATCAGTGCCACCTCATCAAAGCCCATCAGTACAGCCTCACCAGTGCCCATCAGCGCAGCTTCTTCAGTGCCCATCATTGCAGCCTCACCAGTGCCCATCAGCACAGCCTTATTAATGCCCATCAGAGCAGCCTCACCAGTGCCCATCAATGCAGCCTCACCAGTGCCCATCAAGATCAGCCTCACCAGTGCCCATCAATGCAGCCTCATCAGTGCCCATCAATACAGCCTCACCAGTGCTCATCAATGCAGCCTCACCAGTGCCCATACAGGTGGTGAGGAGGCAGCATATCGCTGCCTCAACTGCCTGTCAATTGCTGCATCGCATCCTTCCCGCAGGCAGTTCACACTGCCTTCTGCAAACTTCTGCGGATGTCATTACAAAGTTAATGACACCCTCAGATCAGTTCACAGATCACAGTGCAAACTGTGGATTCGTACAGGAATCGGATCTCATAGATGAGAACACCCATGCAATCTGATTCCAGTGTGGGGAAAAACAAGTCCCTGCCCCTTTTTCTGTGCAAATCCAATGCAAGTTCAGCCATACAACTGTATGGCTGAACTCGCATTGCTCAGACATCGCATGTGAACGGCACCTGTGGTGCGGGTGTGGATCACATGCGATGTCTGAGATCACACAAGTCTGAACCTAGGCCTATACCAGAACTAACTAACTAACTAACTAACTAACTAACTAACTAACTAACTAACTAACTAACTAACTAACTATCTAGGTAAGCAGCAGTTTACATGTGTCCATTGAAGCAGAGTAGAGAAGCACAGTCCTCCCCTAGCACCAAGGACACACAGGGTTAATTACTAGAGAGTCCAGTATTTCAGATAACAGGAGATAGGAGAAACAAAGTGGGAAAGCTGTAGTACAGATATGCTTTGGCATGAGGTTTGCAAGGAGAGACATTGAGGATCAGTATCTTACTCTCACCCCTTCAAAGTCAGATATTCAAAATGTACAGTAGCTGGGTCCGCTGCTGAAGCCACAATCTGACAGCTCCATGTGCATCTGGGATCACAACACAGGAGAATAAACTGACCAGCTGTCTCTCTACTCTCCCATCTGTGTGGAGGGGAGGGGGAGGGGGGAACTGTCACCACACGCTCTTTGAGAGAGGCGCTCTCCGAAAGCTGCAGCCAGCAACCCCAGCAGTGAATGGGCTGACTCTGGAGCAGGGTGGGGAGGCGTTTTCATGTGGGGGGCTTTTTTTTTTGCCCCCCCCCGCAAGGTGCCGCTCTAGGCCAAGACACAGTATTTGCTATTTTGAATGAAAAAAAAGAAAAACATTGGTAACATAGTATGTATATTTTACAAAAGAATACCTTGACTTGGACAGGTCCAAATTTTATCATGTCCACAATCTATACTGTGATGATGTCTTCATCATTCTACAACCTTGAGACTGATTACTAATGTGCATGGGAAGTCATAATATATATTTTGATGCATAGAAAGGCTTCTGCTGATCCTTGGTCATATCAAGGATAATTGGACACCTGCCCAAGTACAGATATATTGGGTGTAGGCCTCCAGAAAAACAGTCATAGTGGGAATTGCAGATTCAGCCACTAGACAAAGAAGCAGTAGCACCCACTAAGGAATCGCTACATTTTGATGCTGGAACTGTGAGGATTTGGTGCAAGCAGAATAAGCTCCAGGTGCATGATACAGGACATAAGGTAAGAATTTTGTGAAAGCTAAGGCAATAATTTAGTGAATAAGACTGTATGGGAGGTGGTTAACAGTTGACATGATAGTGGCTACGTGTTTAATGGAGGGGTTTCTTAGCTAAGCACACACCCCTGCCTGCCTGCTCTAAGAAGAGATGAATTCCAGGAAGTAAATACTACTTGAATAATCTGTCCTTACTTAAGATGGCTGAGGCTAGACATGCTAGGGCATGTTTTTCAAAGCAATTTCTCAACAAAAAAAAGCATGGAGACATGGATGGATGGGTAAGTTTGCTTTGAATATTAAAATCAAATTAAATAGTGTTTCCAGTTAAGTTACTTTAAGAACATATAGTGTTCTCCTGCAAGGAATCAAAGTGCAGGAGTTATGTTATGATGGGTTAGTGCACAGATCTAGAAGAAATACACTGAGCACCCCAAGTAAGAGTTCAAATGGCTCTTGTATTCTCTTTTGTTATATTTACAATAGGGAATATAACATTATATTTACATTCATTATTTACTTTTGAATAAAAATGTCATAGTCTAGGTGGGTTTACCTGATGCTTTCTAAAGAAGCAATTACATATAAAAAGCAAGAATGTAACTCTTTGTATTGAACACAAAATTAAGTGTTTAATATTGTTGGCAAAAGTGTTTTATTAAGATCTGTTCACATAGCTTACCAATACTTCTGAGGCTTCATATGCCAGAGAAATATTTACTTTCCTGTGTTCCACCCATGTAAGGTATATAATATTTGCAAGCCACAGAATACACAATATAGGCAGTCTTTTGGGCCATCACTTCACAGGTAGGTACAATTTGTGAGCAGCTCACAGAATTCTGATGGTCTAACTTGCCTACAATATAAGCATGTAGACTGAGAATGACTACTGTTTACTGTCATCTTTTCAAGATCATTAGTATTAGTAATAAAATGGCATGCTACCTTGTTGAAAGTGTTAGCAAGTTGCCTAATGGTCTCCAAAGTAGATAACCCTATATGTTGCTTGTATACACAGTGAAATTGTTAAGTGATTCTGTTGCTCGCATCAATATATTTTATGGTGTTATCTCATTTTTAGAGCACGACACTTTAGACTTGTATAGACTGGCTTTCTTTATAAATATTGCATTTTTTATTTGAATGCAGTGCCACTTAAATATATGTGTTTGAACGTAAAACATAGCTTGGGGCTGCTTTGGATTTTGTTTGTTTGTAACACAAACAGATCTTAATAAGTGCAAAGAAGGTCAAGCACAGCCTGAGAATGGTCACCCACACTTTCCAATTAAGCTAAGCAGAAATATGAAGATTTGTGATTACAGTGCACTTCAAACACATGTGAAATGCAAAAAACAAAAAACAAAGACTATCTACACCAGCCTTTCTCAATCTTTTTACCTCAGAGGAAACCTTGAAAATATTTAAAATCTCAGAGAATCCCTCGTAAGATTAGTGCCATCAGTATCATTAGGAAAATGCCCCTTACATCGGTGGTGATAAGTGGTAAAAATGTCCCCCATACACGGGTGTCTAGAATGATACCTTGCAGTCATGCTGCTAGCTCTGTCAAGTGTTGTGGGACCCAAAACTATGCAGGTACTCTCAGATGGGAAGTCAGTTAGCCACAGCTCAAGGAACCCCTAGCCACCCCTGGAGAAACTTTAGGGTTCCAGAGAACCCTGGTTGAGAATGGCTGATCTACAAAATCACATCATTTGTTATAGTTATAGGCTTCTATCAGTTTACCAATTTTTAAGAAGGATTCCATTAGTTCAACTCCAGTCAACTTTTTTTGAATAGAGTGAGAAGGAAGATCTAAAACCTTTGTCAGGTTTTTATACTATTGAGTAGATTTTCCCTCAGTAATTACGTGAGAGGAGAAACTATACCCTATCCACAAAATTTTGACACCATCCCCCATTTATTTGTTACAAAAAAGAAGTGGAAAATAGAACTCCAAATCACCAAACCAGAGGTTGGAGTCAGGGAATGTTAAAGTGTCAGAACACAAAAAAAGCAAAATAATATTAAAAAAACAAATTATCTTTATTATTACTTAAAATAGTTCTCATTTATTAAAATTGAATCCATATCTACATGATAGATGTACATAACATATCACATATACAGCCTAATGGACCAACGTGTTAAAATCCAAAGCTTCTTCAGGGTCCACACCCTTAATAGAAAAACCAGCATTACAAAACATTATTACATACAACACATTTTTTACACATTTGATGTATACATAAATCAATCTCATTGTGTAAAGGCAGAGAAAGGAAACAAATAGTTTAAAATATAGATTATTATTATTATTAATAATAATAATAATATTATTATTATTATTATTATTATTAAAATATAGATTCTCCCTCAGTTTCTGCCCAGCAGAGACCAGGACAAGAAATTAGGGGTAGTGGTGCCACTGTCACATGGTGACACAGACAGCAACACCTCACACACACACACTGCTAGAAATTTTTTTTTACTACTGTGGGTTCCCATAACTTTCTGTCCCTCTGTCGCCCTCCCACCTGAACAGGAAGTAAAGTGGGGTCTCCCAAATGGGGAGACATACAGCAATAACAAATTAACAACGGTAACTATTTCCTGCTTTGTCCAAAAACAAACAGCACAAAATTTTGTGTGGAGATAAAATTTAAAATTAGCATGTTCCCAGGCTTTGCACATTAAAGTATTGTATTTACACATTCCAAAGATGAAAGTATTTACATATTCCGAACAAACAGTAAAAAAACACTTCAAAACAAGTCATGTAGCTACTGAATAGGCATTGTGGAGAAATTTGTGATCAACATTCACAGACACAGAAATCTCACCTATTTTCTAAGAGCAAGATTTTGGCACCCAGCAGACCTTCAGATGTAAAACAA
Organism: Lithobates clamitans; assembly: GCA_037952925.1. Taxonomy (NCBI): domain Eukaryota; kingdom Metazoa; phylum Chordata; class Amphibia; order Anura; family Ranidae; genus Lithobates; species Lithobates clamitans. Next base: position 2,854,015 of record JBBGZY010000008.1, on the reverse strand, counting down.
ATAGCAGGTGTTTCTAAGCTGCTAGAATTGACTGAAACCCAACTTTAGAGTTTCTTCGCTGAATGCATGCTTTACTTAGTCGCCACTCTTCAGGAGAGATTGCATTATTGTTTGGGGAAAATTTTTCATTTTAAAAAAGAGCAAAAGATCTGAAACACTTTTCAACAACAGTGCTCAGTTAACTGTTTTACTTGACTCGTATCATTATAGAACCTTTCAACCTTGCTGTGGATATTGCAGCTGTATTTGATATATTTTCAGAAAGTGTTAATAACAAATGTTTACTCAAATTAAACTAGTACGGAGATAAGGAGTTATTATACACATTTACATTATGCTTGTTCTTTTAAAAAACTACAGCCGGGTAACTAGCATTTTCAAAGAGTCAACAATAGCAGCCCCATACTTCGCTCATTAAAGGTATTTTCACAGAATTCACTGTGCGCTATAGCAACTGCTGACATATCCTCAGTCTCTACTGAGGCCATGGGAGTTGGTTCTTAAAGGAGTTATAAAGGCAGAAGGTTTTTTTATCTTAATGCATTCTATGCTTTAAGATGAAAAAAAATTCTGTGTACAGCAGCCCCCTTCAGCCCCCCAATACTTACCTGAGCCCCATCTTTCTCCAGTGATGTCCACCAGTGTCTTAGCCATCCGGGACCCTCCTCCTGTTTGGCTGAGACACAGCAGCGGCGCCATTGGCTCCCATGGCTGTCAATCAAAGTTGGTTAGCCGATCAGGGGTGAGAGGGGGCGGGGCTGGGTCTGGGCTCCATGTCTGCATGGACACATTGACCTGTGACTCTGCTCGGGTGCTCCATAGAAAGCTGCTTGCTGTGGGGGGACTCAACAGGAGGTAAGGGCCAGGAGCAGTGAAGAGGGACCCTAGAAGAGGAGGATCCAGGCTACTCTGTGTAAAAATACTGCACAGAGGAGGTAACTATAACATGTTTGTTATTTTTTTTATTTTTATTTTTTTTAAAAGAGAGTTTACAATCACTTTAAGCCTACTAATCGGCTTGCACTATATCAAGCTGCCACATTAGCATACTGACCTGGCACTGTTACCCTACGGGGTAATATTTTGGCACAGACACCTGGAATGGGTTCTCTTTTTTGAACAGATTATCAGCAATTCCATCTAGAAAATTGTGCAGAAAATACTTCTATTGGTTGCTGTAAACAAGTGCTTGGTATGATATAATATATGATATTTCATGGTAATGTGCCTTCATAGTATGGTGTCTGAACATAATATTCTAACTGCCAACATGCTTTTTCCAGCCATCACTATCAGCTATGGCTAAATTTCAAAATGTGCACTGGGCTACTCAAAAGATTTAGGAAAAGCTGCAAACACTATAATCAGACAAATTGAGTGGATAGTGGGAATATTAAGCGCAGCACTAATCCATATTGTGTGTATATATTAAAAAATTGTGCAAGTATGCAAACAGTAGGTATAACACATTGACTGTGCAAAATAAAATAAAGTGTTAGGTGCAAACAGCAATAAATAAACCGGCAGTAAGAGTATCAAATTTTTTTTCATCGGTGGTGGAATCACAATCGATGGTGATTTCCTTACTGGATGGCGGCCTAACCATTAGAGGTTGAATAAATCTTAAATTTTAACACTGATTTCTACCTAAGCACTTGTGATTTCATTTCACCTGTTTGGACTGTTTTTTGTGTTTTCCCTCAGGGGTTGTTTATTCACAATGCCATTTCACATATGTAGACTTTTTAGCGATTTCAATTAATGAATTGTATTTATACTCATTTATTGCTGTTTGCACCTAGCCCTTTATTTTGCACAGTCAATGTGTTATACCTACTGTTTGCATACTTGCACAATTTTTTAATATATACACACAATATGGATTAGCGCTGCACTTAATATCAGCTATGGATGCCTAGCATGGCTGAGATGGACTAAGTGGGCTATGTATGACAAACTTGGGTGTTTTCTTTTGCAATTTGCATACTCACTCACAGGACTCCAAAGTAACAGGCTGTATTGCAGGCTGCATCAGAACCTGTAAAAGTTTGCTAGATAACTGTCTCAGACAAAAACTATCATAAAAATACTGGGCTCCAGAACAGCCAATGCTGCAGGCTTCACTGCATTAAAAATTGCCATAGGTAAATATGCAACAGTGCTTAAATATAAACAATGTTTAGGAGACTGCTATGTCACTAGCAGTCCTGCGCATGTGAATGAATTCAAATTTTAATCCACTCCTCCTCAGCATGGCGTAGCTGTGAATGGTGAGGGATAGGCAAAAACATTGCATGGCTACCATTGAATCCCAGCTATCTTAAATCATGGTGGGTATTGGAGATATAGTATTCTGGTAGTTGTTTTAGGAGGTCACCTAATTTTCATGTTAGAAGCTCTACCAGCTTGAAGAACTCAGAAGGAGAATGTAATTGGCTTATAGAACTAAAAAATACTACCATTAGTAACTATATCAAAGTTTCAGTAAAGTCTATTGTTCTTCTTTACCGTTGACCTTTCAACTGCATTAATACATTCCTGAAATGTCACAATTTATGGTAACAGCATAATTTTCCCCTAAAGCTCCATCTTTTATAATTAAAAAACAGTCCTTGAGCTCCAGTCAAGTGACTTTGCCTAGTCTGGGATGATGTAATCCGTCTACTGCATGCAAAAGGAAGCATTTCCACACTCTCCTCATCCCTAGTGATTTAATTGCAATACTGTTTCTTTGAAGTAAGTCAAGGTGAGAGGCTGCAGCAGGGACTGATCTATATCAAACATTTGAACTCTGAAAGCTGTAAGCGAAAAATGAAAGCCTCCAGATTTTTAGAGAAAGTTTTGGGTACGTTCAATTTTCACCTATTTGCAAAAAGGCGCAAAAGCCACCTGTTCCCCAGGAAGGGCCAATGGAGACACAGGGGGTGCCAGCACCAGTTTAGTGTTGAGGCGATCCCAGGCTGCTAGAGCATGAGTCGCCAATGGGGAGGTAAAGTCCGACAACCCCCTGTGTTCCTGAGCCAACCACAGAGCGTAAGACAGGTTTGTACCTGCCATGTATTTCTCCAGGGGGACCCAGAGTTTGGATTGAGTGTGGAAGTGCCAGTTGAGTCCCCTCTGGAGGACAACTGCCCTATAATACCTCTAAATGTCTGGTAGGCCTAGACCTCCTGCGACTCTTGGGCGGCTCAGCACTCTAAGTGCAATGCACTATTCCAGACAAAGCCTGATAGCATGCTGGACATTTGGGTGAAAAACCCTCTAGGCAAGGGGACAGGTATCATCTGCATGTAAAACAGTATTCGTGGGAGGATATTCATCTTTACAATGTTGATTCGCCCTAACCAGGTGAAGGCTGTTTTAGTCCAGTGAGCTAAATCCTTTTTCACTATTGCCATCAAGGGAGTTAATTGTAGGCATATAAGGTGTCAAATCTATCTGTCAGCTGGATGCCCAAATATTTTAGGGATGACTTAGCCCAAGTGAACGCGAAGGCTGCTTGTAACCTGCTAGCCAGGGAGGGTGGCAGCTGAATAGGTAGTTTGTCAGATTTTGTGTAATTCCTTTTAAAGTTAGAAAGTGTCCCAAAATGTCAGAGTTCTCATCAGGTTGGAAATGAGATCAGGGGGTGCATGAGGTGGAATAACACATCTTCGGCATATGCCGAGAGCTTGTGCTCTGTATTACAAACCATCAGTCCTTTGAGATCTACGCTCGCCCTCACCGTGCGTAGAAAGGGTTCAGGTACCAGGCGAAAAGAATTGGTGAGAGTGGGCACCCCTGTCTCATGCCGTTTCTGATCGAGAATCTGGGGGAGAGGAGTCCATTGACCTTGACCTGAGCACTCGGGTCAGAATACAAGGCCATGAACCACGTCAGCATATGCGTTCGTAGTCCCAGGGTCTCTACCACTGTGCGCAGATAGGTCCAGTAAACCCAGTCAAATGCTTTCTCTGCATCGGTGGACAAGATCAGGTAGGGAGGGATTTGTGGGGTCTGTGCCTAGTGGATAAGTTGTATTGCCCTAATGGAGTTGTCTCTAGCCTCCCGACCTGTGATGAACCCTGTCAGGGTGAACAATAAGTGGAACCAGGTGTTTCAATCTGGTCGCAAGGGTTTTCACTAAAATCTTAATATCCACATTAAGGAGGGATATAGTTTGGTTACTTTGGGGTATAGTTGGGCCCTTCCCGTCTTTGGGAATCACTGAGATATAAGCCAACAGTGGCTCCATAGGGATTGCAGTGCCTTCTGCTATAGGGTTGAAGTAACCACACATTGATTCTGACAGCAGGGGTAGAAATAACCTGCAGTATGCCTTGGTGAACCCATCAGGGCTAGGGCTCTTCCCAATAGGCAAGAACTTCACCGTTGACTCTATCTCAGTAGGGGTAATGGGGGACTTCAAGGTAGAACACTGCTCGTCAGTCAATGGGGGAAGGCCAGAAGCAGTCATGTAAGCTTGAATAGCAGTCAGTTTCGCTGCCTGAGCATCTGGGGTCTGGTCGAAGCCTAAGTTATAAAGGGTAGCATAATAATCATGAAACCCAGAGGCAATTTGAGAGGACCTGACTGAGAGTTCAACAGAGGATAGGCGCAACTTATGTACATACATCAGTGCACGTTTCCTCCTGAGAGCTCTTGCCAGCATTTGGCCACATTTATTGCCGTGCTCATAATATTTATGCGACATGTAATGTAATTGTTTACGTGCCTGTCGATCTAGTAAGTGTATGAATAGTTCTCTCAATTCAGTCAGTTTTGTCAGAGCCTCTGGGTCTCCGTCATATGTATGCTGAAGTTCTGCCTGTTGGAGGGCCTGAAGTACCCTGTTGAAGTCAGCTTGATGGGCTTTCTTGAGCTTGGAGCCCAAAGAGATCAGTTTGCCCCTCACCACAACCTTATGACCATCCCAGATGATCCCCTTACTAATACCTTCCATGTTATTCTCTTTAAAGTAATGGGTCAAGACATTTGTAACTTCAGAAACCACCACCGCATTGTCCAATAGGGATTCATTTAGTCGCTACAACCAGGCCCTATGGATACCCGGCAGCAAGGCTAGTGTGACTGTCACTGGGGCATGATCAGAAATAGTTATATTCCCGATAACGAAGCCTGCAGCAGCTCTAGAGTCAGATTGTCCACACAGAGAAGATCTATACTGGTATATACATCATGTACCTTCGAGTAGTAGCTATAGTCCCTGTCTGAGGGGTGAAGTACTCGCCAGCTGTCTTTTAGATGATGAGTCTGTAGGGATCAGAGAAAGTGTTTAAGGAAGGCGTGGGAGTGAGAGGGACGCCGGTGTGATGTGTCCAGCAATGGGCCTGAACTAATGTTAAAGTCACCCCCATAATCAGAGAGCCTTCTCTGAAGTCCACTAGGCTATCTAGAGTTTTGTCTATAAAGGTAAGTTGGTTGGTATTGGGGGCGTAGATAGTAGCAAATATGAACTTCTGTCCTGTGATAGTCTCCTTTAAGAAGACATACCGACCCTGAGGATCCACCCTGTTCCCTGTTACTTGGAAGGGGCAAGATTTGTGTATAGCAATAGCCATGCCCCTGGATTTTGAGACCGGCGAGTTGCTCAAGAACCACTGGTTATACAGGTAGTAGGCAGCTTGGACATCAACTGGGGGGTGAAGTGTGTCTCCTGCAAAAAAACACCTGAGTCCCCAACCACTTCAGTTCCCACCACAACTCGTTATGCTTGCATGGAGAACAGAGACCACGTACATTGTAGGAAGTTACTCTAAGAGACGCCATAGGGGGTCCGTGGGACAGGTGAGTTGTGTGCTATGATGGGAGGCATGGCGTGAAAGGTGAAGCAGGAGGCAGTTCCTGTAAAGAGGTATGGAGCAAGAGAAAGGAAATGAGGGGGAGAGAAGAAGAAGCGGTTAGAAACATCAGAACAGACAAAAAACAGAAAAAAACATAACATGTCATTGGTAAAAGTACCACATCATGAAATACCTGGGAGGCTAGTGTCGGGCATGACTCCACTAGGGAGAAGCCCCTGGAACCTGTCCCCATATCCCAAAAGGGAAATATACCAAGTAAGGTACGGACTACGTGGGGAACATGGACCAACATGAGAGGGCAGGTTGTGAGGTTTAGCCCCTCTCCACCACCACCCCTTGGCTGTTTGTCTGCTGACAAGGGGGGAGAGCACTTTGGCATAACTGAGGGGTTCAGTTTTAGGCTAGGGCAGCCACTAAGGGGTGTGATAAACAGGGACCGAAGCCTCAGGCCCCCTCCAAAAGGCAACAAGGAGATCATTGTCCGTTTAACTAGTATAATCATATGTGCCACTAGGGAGTCAAACAAAGGTACACATCTTGGTGGAGTCCATATCCGGGCCTAAGGGAAGGGCCTAAACCTCTCCCAGAGAGCAAAAAATAGAAAATAGAAAAAACTAAGAAAGGCAAAAACATATATGGGGAGAGGAATGCGGGAGAGTGCCCCTTCAGTCCCTTGGAGACGCATGGCCTGGGGGAGAGGCAGAGGGTGGATGCCAGCGGTCCCTCTTGTGACTTCTGCATTTGACTGGCAGCCAGGGCTGAGGGAGTTGAACAAGGGGGTATTCCTGTGGTCCTCTCCAGTCTGGAAAGTCAACTGGTTCTAGCCCCAGGGTAGTCAGGAAGTGGGGGATGTCATCTTTGGTACGCAGTGTGACTTCTCTGCCATCTTTGGTCGCTTGAAGATAAAAGGGGAAGCCCCATTAGTAAGACAGGCCTGCTTTTTGGACAGTTTTTAGCAGGGGGTGGCATGCTCTGCGCTCCAGGGTACCTGGAAATGTCCCGATAAAAGAGAAGATGCGCCCCATTGAAATCAAAGTACGGTTTCCCACGCATTTTTTGCATAATCCGGTCCTTTAGTGTATACTTGTGAAGTTTACAAATGACATGTCTAGGGTTATCCACATCTTGGGAAGGTAGCCCGAGGGCCCTGTGGGCATTATCTATCTCAATGGGAGCTGTAGCAGGCAACCCTAGGATTTCCCTGAATAGGTCCTCCAGAGTAGGGACAATATCTCTAGGAGCCGTTGCTTCCGGCAGGCCACGAATGCAGATATTTGCCCACCAGCTGCGGTTCTCAAAGTCATCCATTTGGCACAATAAATTTTCTAATCCTGGGTGTTGCATCTGTCCTGGAGTATAGAGATGGCAGGCAGGGCCTCATCAAGTCTCTGTTTCAGGTTTTCCACCCTGACTCCCAGTTGATTAGTATCAGTTTTGAGCTGGGCTATGTCTTCCTTAAAGGCCTTCTCAACCCTGGTGGTTAATTTCTCTAAGTCATCCCGGGCGGGGAAGGACCAGATGTGGCGTTTAATATCCTCATCCCCTAGGAAGTTCATCATGTCAGTGCCCCTGTTGTGTGAGGCCGAGGATGCTGGGGAGACTGGAGGGGCAGAGTCACTCACCAATCTCGGAGAGGGTATCTGGGACTCCACGAGTTGCTGCTGCTGGGCAGCGGCTTGCTGCGCAGCCTTAGTAGCTTTCGGCGTTGGTGCCATCTTGAAGCCTCATGTTCTGGTCCGCGGTTTCTGCTAGAAAGCGTCTAGCTGCTCCTGCTGGGTCACCTTCTGTTTATTCTAGAGATCATATGCTTTCATTAAATATATAATTTTGGGGGTCTTTTACAAATTCTTAAATCTGTAAGGGAAAAATGAAATCCTACAGATTTTTAGAGAAATTTGGATATTTACACTTTTGCATTTGTTCGATTTTCACCATTTCGCAAAAAGGCGCAATTTAAAAGTTACAAGTATTTGTTATTTATTAAATCAATACAGGCTAAGCTTTTATATTTAGTAATCATTTTGTAAAATGTGCTGTGTTTTTATCTGCTAATAATAATTTTAATGTATTTTTAACAAAAATATTGCTTTGATAAACATTTGCGCAAATATCATTGTGCCCTAAAAATCAGTATCACCCTTTTTGTATTCTACTGGTCATGTGCTTTCAGAAAATATATGGTTTGGGGGTCTTTAACAAACTCAGAAAGCTGTAAGGGAAAATAAAAAAAGTAATTCAAAAATTGCAAAGATGGCCTGGCCACCTGAGGTGTAAAAATGGAGCACAGGGCCTGGCAGCGAAAGGGTTGCAGGTTACAAGAAGAAGCATTCTTTCCCAGATACCAGAAGGCCCATTTCTATCCCTATGCTAAAAGAAATTTGTAGAGTTACAAAAATTGTATGCCTCTTATGCCCCGTACACACGGTCGGATTTTCCGATGGAAAATGTCCGATCGGAGCGTGTTGTCGGAAATTCCGACCATGTGTGGGCTCCATCGGACATTTTCCATCGGATTTTCCGACACACAAGGTTGGAGAGCAGGAGATAAAATTTTCCGACAACAAAATCCGATCGCGTCAATTCCGACCGTGTGTGGCCTGTTCCGACGCACAAAGTGCCACGCATGCTCAGAAGAAATTCCAAGACGGAACAGCTCGTTCTGGTAAACTTAGCGTTCGCAATGGATACAGCACTTTCGTCACGCTGCAATGTTCAAAATGGTTTAATACAGCGCACTCTTTTCTTCTTTATAATGTGACAAGAATATATTAGTTTTGCTGCTCATATTCACAAACACTTCTCACAAACTTATTTCGTTACTATTTATCGTGATTCCCTCAATATATTTTGATTTCTCACATCTGACAACATATTTTTGTATATTTTTTATATATTTTTTGGCTTTAATGTAGATTCTTTTTTTGTGTTTGTATTTTATTTTTATTTTTTTTGCGATTTTGATTTGTACTCCCGAAAATTTTTGTGTGTGTTTTTTGTGACAAGTTCCCACAACACCATTGATATGTTGTTCTATTTAATCTGTAGGAGATTGTTTGGTGTTGTTGTCCCTTGTTAATTTTACATTTTATGTTAGAAATGTACCTGAATCCTCACCAACAAACTGTCCTTTTTGGATGAAAACACACACAGGAGAGTAGAATTTACCTAAAAAATGTTATTAAGGGCTCACAACTAAACAAAGAGGGAGGCAACGCTGGAGAAACTGCAGAAGTGGGTGAAGCCTTGTACCCCCAGGGCACACATCAACTTTTTTTAAGCAAAATTGGTGGCCTGAGGAGTCCATATCTAAGGGAGGGCAGTCTGGTCCAGAGGTCCCAGAGATCCGGAAAGCAGCAGATGACATCTGTGTCCCCAGGCTGTGGTCATACGAGAGACTGCATCTTCTGTCATACCAGACTGAACCCAGGCCATCACTCTTTGGTCTTCCTTCCACGCTTCCTTCCACGCTGTGGCTCTGGTGGTGGAGTTGTGGCAGCAGGAGGAGGAGGAGGATCGTCCATCTCAATGACACCCATCTTTGGTGTTAGTTCACCACTCACCCCCTTACGTAGGACTTTATACAGAAGGTCCTCACAGAGCCTGCGTTGACCCTCCTGCACGCCCTGCAGTTTGGTGGCAGCCATGCAGGCAAAGGCCTCTTCAGGAGTTGGTAAGGCTCTGAGGGACGCAGAAGCCTCCTGGATCAGCCTGAACGCTGAATCCTGCACGGGACTCGGAGTGGCCTTCCTGGCTCGTTTATGTGGCAGGCGGAGGGGAGGGACCTGAGACTCAGTCAGGCTGCGACTGGTCCCAGGCTTCTCCTGGCTGACACTTAGCCCCGCCTCCTCCTGGCTGCCACTAACCCCCGCCTCCTCATGACTGTCACATTCCACAACCTCCTCCTGGCTGAGGTCTTCCTGTGTATGAAAAAGGGACATAGTTTTAGTATTGTTTTCATCAATCACACACAATTTTCACCTCCTGACTGTTGCAAATTGAATGTTAACAAATATAACAGACTAGTATTCTGAGCCCAGCATTTTTCATTCTTGTCCCAATTTTAGGTGCCCACTACTGTGTATTGATATGTAAAACACTTTTTTTAATCAGCAATTAGTGCTCAATAATAACATCTAGTAAACATCATTTTTTTATTGCCCAGAAATCAGTAGAACAATACTATACCTGACTCCAGCTGGGTTCCTCCACTTCTTCCTGGCTGGAAGGCCCAGGTTGGACATCGGAAGCCTCAGCTGGGATGGAAGGAAGCGTGGAAGGAAGAGTGGAGAGGGATTCCCTGACTTCAGTGTGGTCTGACAGAAATCGCAGTCTCTCAAAGTACCACAGCCTGGGGACATAAACGTCATCTGCTGCAGCTCCAGATCTCTGGGAATCCGTGACCTCAGATATGTGCTCCTCAGGCCACCAATTTTAGCTTTTAAATAAGGGATGGTTGCTGTGGGGACCACCGGCTTCACCTACTCCAGCAGTTTCTCCAGCGCTGCCTGCCTCTTCTGTTTGTGATTATAGTGGGGGTGTCTCACCTGCCACAGCTGTCTATGAACAGGGGCAGGAAATTGTGGTCGTTGAACCCATCCATTTTCTCTGCAAGACACAACACAAGACAAACCCTAATGTCAGGCAAAACTCCCCTAATCTTGTTACAATATAGGCTTCCATTTCGAAGCAGTATAGGCTCAAGTTTAGATCTTACCTTCGTTATCACGATCGGCGTCTCCGATGCTCCTTCCTCCGCTCACAGATCGTACGTAATACGCACGTGTGTTACGCTTTATACACACTGCGCATGCGTATAACTCCGCCCGCCCCTGACATTCTTTCTAGTCTATTCCCCGCCCCTTTTCGTTTGGCGCAGTGGGGGAAGAGCACATGGCGGATAGACAGCAGGTGCGTGCTAATTGTAGCAACGAGGAGGAGGAGGAGGAGGTAAGGCCGGAGCCTGAAACGTCCCGATCCAGAAGGAGATTTAAGGACTCAAATATGTCCTTTGGGGAGATGTTGGAAATGGTGGACATCCTGAAGAAGGCTGACTATGATGGAAAGTATGGGCCTTACCCCAACCCCAATATACGAAAGGCCAAGATCATGGCGAAAGTGGTCAGGAGTCTGCAACGGAATTTCGGGGTACGACGATCGAAAGATCAGCTCAGGAAGCGGTGGTCGGACCTGAAATTACGAGAACATGAGCAGTACAGAAAGATCTGGAGAGTGCTGCAAAAAAATAAGTAGTTGTGCTGTGTTTCTATTCTTTTTGTGTTTATTACGTTCGTGCTGCTCCATGTGCTTTTAGGAACTGTTGTACAGTTTAAAATGGCAACTTTCATGTTCATGGGCACAGTATTCGTTCGGATCCAACATTTTTCGTTCCAACTATAAAATACCATTGTTTAGCCCATATGCATTTGGCCACCATTTTGACGCCCTATACTTGTCTTCAAAGAATTGGGTTGTGTAGATGGTTTTGTTACTAGAATGAAATGCAAACTAGATTCTGTGTAAGGAGAGGACACTGAGCAGCTGTTTACACATCTGGACACTGGAGCACTAGTGTGGGACACAAGAACACCCTTTTTATTAGGGGGGGCCACACAGGTGCTCCAGTGTATACTATAGGGGTGACTCCATCTGGGAAGCTTGTACCAAACAGGTAAAGTATTGCAGCTTGACAAAGGACACTAAAAAAGCTACATCTTGGAACTCTGCTAAAATTGACAATTGTATCCCACTTCCAAGCAATGTTTCCTATTTATAGTTCTGACATTAAATATCTGTGTGCTAAGTATACCATTTTTGTTTTACATAGGGGATAAAAGACTCGGAGGACACCCCTCATCTGAGGAGACCAGAGCCCCCCCCCTCTGGAAGAAGGTGAAATCCCCCCAACACAAGCTGAGCAGGAGGATGAAGACGTGGTGGAACTAGTCACCACAACAGGTGAGTGTCTGCGACCACAGGCTCAGATAAGAGATGGATGGCGGCATATTTTTTAGACCTAATTTATTTTGGGGTTCCTCTCTTTTTAGGTGATCGTGAGGTTGTGGATCCAGATCCTTTCACATCCGAAAGTGCCCAGATCCTGATCGGGGAGATCATGGGATGTAATTTACAATTGGAAATCATCAAGAAAAACATCAATGATGTTATTCCAAAATATAAAAACATCATTGATGTTTTGGGGCGAGTTTAAAGCCCCTCCAAATCACTTTCTTCTTTTGTGTGCTACAATGTGCGAAATGTTTTTGTGATTTTTCCCAAAGCCAAATTTGGAGGATGCACACAGTGTGTCAACATGTGCTATCTGCCATCACGGGAGATCAATGGACGCGTTTTGGGGGTGCAACCCCTTCCTCAATTATAAAGTAGCTGAGAGGAAGGGCTTGCTCCCCCAAAACACATCCCTTGATCCCCCGTGATGGCAGCTAGCACATGTTGACATTGTGAAATTTGTGTGCATCTTCCAAATTTGGCTTTTCCAGGGGTGATTTCACCCCATCTGAACGCAATATCAAACACAGTTCCTAAATACTCATGTCTGATATTGCCTTCAAATTCGACCAAATGTGACCTTTGTAAGTTCAAGATTTGTGTCTTTTCTTGTTGGTTTTACACAGGCCTGTTTTCTATAAAATGGACATTTTGATTTTGGATAATGCCACCACAAAAATTGTTATACAACAAACATGTTGGTTTGTTGGAAAAACCTTTGGTAAATGCACATGTGATTGTGCAGGTATCAAAAAGATTGTTAATCAAGAATGTGTGGATTATTGTCTCAACGCTAAAACACTTTTGGGGTGATGTAATTGTTGTTTTATGAGAAAATGGGGGTTATTTCCTAAGGGCAAATCCTTTTTGCACTACAAGTGCAGTTTCAGTGCAGTTGCAAGTGCACTTGTAGTGAAATGTGTTTTTGCATTTAGTAAATAACAGCCAACAGTGCTTTGTATAAGGTTACACAATCACGCCATTTTCTGCACTCAAAACATTTCTGTCAGGGTCAGCTAAAACAAACACAAGCAGTAAATGTCCACAAAGAATTTTTTTGTTTTTTTTATTATAAAAAGGCTTCACAGATTGTCTGGAATATTGATAGCCCCCCTACCCGCAAAGAACTCCAGGTAGCGTAACCGGACATCACGGGCACTCAGGGAGGGCAAGCCAGGACGGCCACTTTCAAGCGCCGTCAGTGTGGTTTGATGTATGATTCCGGCCTCAGGCCCAACTGAGCCAGCATAGTTGGCCGAATGTTTCCTTAAAAAGTTATGGAGAACACAGCACGCAAGTATAATATGGTTCAGTTTGTACTCCGCCATATGGATGGGTGTCATAAATAGGCGAAACCGGCTGGCCAGGATTCCAAATGTGTTCTCCACCACTTTTCGGGCTCTGGCCAGCCGGTAATTAAAAACCCTCTGTTCCGGGGTGAGGGTCCTCATTGGGAATGGCCGCATCAGGTGGTCCCCCAGCGCAAATGCTTCATCAGCAACGAACACAAATGGCAGTCCTACAACATTGTCCTCTGGAGCTGGCAAGTCCAAGCTGCCATTCTGGAGACGCCTGTAGAACTCCGTCTGGGCGATGACTCCACCATCGGACATCCAGCCATTCTTCCCCACGTCCACATACAAGAAGTCGTAATTAGCCGACACCACCGCCAACATCACTATACTATTGAACCCCTTGTAATTATAATAGTACGACCCCGAGTTGGGTGGTGGGACGATGTGGACCTGTTTCCCATCAATTGTCCCTCCGCAGTTAGGAAAGTCCCACCGCTGGGCAAAGTGGGAGGCCACAGTCTGCCATTCCTGTGGCGTGGAAGGAAACTGTTGAGGAAAAAACAATAAACATTACTATTTTTACTCTGAAACATGGCAAGCAGATTAGACACAAACATTATGGGGAAACCTCCAGATAGCATTTATTAAGGGGAATTTAACAACGCCAAAGTATAAGGTACACCTATCATATTCCCCCTCCCCCCCCTCTCATGGGCCATTTGTAACATTATAGGGGGTGTGTGGAAATCTAGGACAGGTAACCATCTTCACTTCATTGAGAGATGAATGCCTAAATACAGGGTATTACTTGGAACAGACCCTCCTTAGTTACACTATTGGCAGACCACTGGACAGGTAAGAAGTGTCATAATACAAAGATATAAATACACATTGTACACATTTGAGGACATTTGGACATTCTGCTATTACCTGTCAAGATAATAATAGGATACAAAAACTTTAAACAGTACCATTTGAAAGTATACAGGCAGGCCCTTGCACTACATGCTTTGGGGAATTCATCCATAAATCTGACCAGTAAAGAGGTGGGTATAGTGTGTATGGGTTTGGCAAAGTCAGCAGATAGATGATTGAGGATAGATAGAGAATTGGGATCAGCTGACTTAGCAGTTGGGGGAGGGAGGGTTACTAAAAATTATTTGGGGACACCACAAAAAAAAGCCTCTGGCACTCTGCCTGAATTTAAATCAAAAATAACATTTCCAAACATTTTAGGGGGTGTTTGGGGTAAAGCACTACTATGGAGCTGATAAAATACATTGTTAAGTGACTACATGAGGTGAATATAGCCACGAGTCTGAAAAAGTGCGAATCGTCTCTCACTAAACTTTTACTAACACAAGATTAGCAAAAGGAGCCCAAAGGGTGCCGCGCTTGGTTCTGAAGCGGCCTTTTCTAGTCTCGACGTACGTGGTGTACGTGACCGTGTGGTTGGCGATCGGAAATTCCGACAACTTTGTGCGTCCGTGTGTAGACAAAAAAAGTTTGAGCCAACATCCGTCGGAAAAAATCCTAGGATTTTGTTGTCGGAATGTCCGAACAAAGTCCGACCGTGTGTACGCCCTATTAGGTTTTGAGTCAATATTATTTAAAAAAGCATTTGTATTAGCATTTTTTGGGGCTATGAGAATATCGTAATTGTTACCCAAAAACAAAAAGTCTGTGTCTGGCCTGTTAGTCCATCATATGATGGTTTACAGCAGTGGTAATCAACCCTGTCCTCAGGGCCCACTAACAGGCCAGGTTTGCAAGATAACTGAAATACATCTCAGGTGATATCATTTGCTGCTCAGTGATTGCAGTATTCTAGTCTGCATCTCCCCAAGGTAATAAATACAACCTGGCCTGTTAGTGGGCCCTGAGGATAGGGTTGATGACCACTGGTTTACAGGACAGCACTAAATATATTTATTTTTAATTCTAAAACAGATAAAATAGGTAAAGGTTTGTGGATCCTCTCGACAGTTGTGGAGACATTGAAATTTGTCCAGGACAGTAAACAATTATCTATCAATTAGACCACCATATGAAGAGACCTTCTTGGTTCATTTGGATGGGTCACCCCTTAATTCAACATGGTTTTAATAAAATGCATGAAAAAGTTAGGACAATCATTTAATTTAACCTCCCATTCTTTTAGGATTGGAGCAGCAACAAAAGCTGCAAAGATGGGCCTTGAAGAAGCCATAATTAAAAAGATAGGCAGATGGGAATCTCACAGATTTCAGATTTTTAGACCTAATCTCTCTCTCTTTGATTTTTTGTATGTGATAGAAGACATATTAGGATCCTGGGCCACTCCTTTATTTTTTGGGCTAACAAAAGAGCTAAGATGTGTTGCTATACACCTAAACTATCAACGGACCCTGAGAAATTTCAAGTGCTATGGAAAAAGAATTTGTGGGCTGCAATGCTTTAATTTGTTTTTTTCTCTATCCAGGTTATTGGAAATGTGGCCAGTCCTGGATATACTAGTTGTTCACCTGGAGGGAAATTATGTGGGTAAAGTTAAAAGCCTAGCTCTTATGTTTGCAATGAAGTGAAATCTTCATAGATTTAAATTATCTTCCCTGGATACCAAAATATTTTTTTCTGAAATGGTTCCAAGGCTCATATGGCTGGAGGATATACAATTTAAAAACTTGGAGAAGATCAGATGTTGTGTAAATAGATCCATAGAAAAACTCATGCCACTTATTGTTGTTTTTTTTTTTATAGGCATAGGGATTTAGAAGGAGGTTTTAAAGGTTTATATAGGGCAGATGGAGTCCATCTGTCTGAGATATGTTTGGACACATTTAACGTTGGTTTGCAGAATAGTATTGAATTGGCAGTGGTGGTGGGGTAAGCCGGCCTTGATATTTCAAGCCCGCCACATGGGGACTTGTGTTTATTGATATGCGGTATTGCTCGAGTCCTGAAGACTGAGCTGTTTCGTACTTTATATTTACAAGTTAAGAATTTTATGTATTAATAAAAATAATTAAATGTATTTTAATTTATTTAAATACTACACCAATAAATGTGCCGCGGCCAATTATATACCAAGATTCGGCGTTGAGTGTCTTTATTTATTAGAAATTAATACTGTTGATATTCATGGATGGAGAGGTGCGGTCTACATTCCCATGGACTGAGAGGGCTTAAGCATTTAAGCCTGAACAGCATGGCATTTTGCTGCCCCCCTTCCAGCTTTTTTGTTTAAAAAAAAAAAAAAAAGGGGTCACTTTAAGAAAAATGTATTTGACTCTTAGGTGGGAAAAACAGGGACATGTAACATTGGGGAATTTCCTGGAATGTCACATGACCATAGTGGAAATTCCCTGAGGGTGACATGAGCAGCTGGAGTATTCTAGGAAGGGGGCTCTCTATATAAAGCGGCCCCCATGGGAATATTCAACAGTTGGTCAGAAGTCAGCAACAAGCTCCCCCCCAACCCTTTGTCGCAGGCGTGTTATGTGATTCGGGGGGACTTGTGTTTATTGATATGCGGTATTGCTCAAAAACTGTCCTGAAGACTGAGCTGTTTTGTAATTATTATTTACAAGTTAAGAATTGTATGTATTAATAAAAATGATTAAATGGATTTTAATTTATTTAAATATTACACCAATAAATGTGGTGTGAAATAGGGGGCGCTATAAAAAAATTAAGTGTTGATAAATTGCTAGACAGTTAAAAACATACACACATAATCAGCATCAAGAATAAGTAAACCACAATATGTTGTTGTGCTAAAAACAAAATTGCTCAAATAATTCGATGTGTAATGATTGACATTCACAATATAAAGTCCTTAGTGCAAAAGGTAATTAGAATACATTCGTGATAATTAATTGTCCCAATCCAGTGAAAAGATTAGAGCAAAAAAATAGTGAAAAAACAAAAACAAAGAAAACATCAACAATCTTCATAGATGCAACAGAATCTTATTGATGATATAGAGGTTCCGTCACCAAAGAGGAAGAGATCACCTTGGAATAATAGATATCTGCTTACCAGATACCAATGACTCCTTTAACTAAAAAGAGAGTCATTAGTGCTTGTACAGGATTGTGCCTGTTCACATGAAGGGCTGGATGGCTGGGTGGTACTTTAGGCATAGATCCCTCCCATCCCATTCATTCAGGATAGAAAATATAGGAAACAAAGAGGAGTCTCCATAGCGTAAAACCGTTTAATAAATATAAAAAAAGACAATAAAAAAGCCAAATGGCTGCTTACATTGATCGGTGCCTACCCGGCACTGGGACTGCTTGTATGTCAGGGTAAATGGTGTCAGAGACCCATCGCATCACATCATGTGCGGCGTGCGTTCCACCCAGTACGCATAGTCAGCCAGAAGAACCGGGTGTAGGTAGACCAAAAAAATGGACACGTGACCACGTACCGCTCCGACGTACGTTTCGTTATGAATGTCTTCAGGGAAGAATAAACGTGCCGTGGCCAATTATATACCAAAATTCGGCACTGAGTGTCTTTATTAGAAATTAGTACTGTTGGTATTCGGGGAGGGAGAGGTGTGGTCTACATTCCAATGTGGATATCCCAATAAGCTCAATAAGCTCCCATCAGTAGACGTTTCATTTATATGCCAGCTCCCATTGTGTAAATCGTTCCTCACTAATAGGAAGTCGATTGTAGGGTGGAAAGGATCCCAAAGCGAGGCTTGAGGTGCAGATGGAAGGCAGTGTGTAGTGATGACGACACTGTAATGAGCCACATTTCTGAGCCAGCGAACTGAAAATGACCCGGTAGTCATGCTCCTTTGTCAAGTTATAATGCAGGGATAAGGGATCAATATATAAATATAATTGTGAATTATTTATGATTACAAAAGTAGACAACGTGAAAGCATATATTTTTATAATTTAAAAAAAAAACTATATGGGGTATCTTAACCTATATTAATTAGTAGTTATAGTTACATGTTAACAGTTATATATCTTTCTACTGTATATGGGAGACTAAGAAAAAATGAGGGGGGGGGAGCAATGACCAGTGTGTAATTATTTATTATAGGTACAAACATACACACATATGTGTATATACACACATATATACAGTATGTGGTCATTGCGGAACCCACCATATTGGCTAACATGAGACAAATGTTTTGTATTATTATGGGGGAAAAAAAGGGGAAGTCGAAATATATATATATATATATATATATATATATATATATATATATATATATATATATATATATATAAACATTATAGATTTTTTCTGTATTAGTACATCTATTACAGAAGTAATCACTTAGTACATCTATTACAGATGTATAAACAGTACTGTACTCACTGAACAAAAACCCGCCACCCCCTGTTTGTAAAAGAAAAAAATTAGATGTACAAGGATCTGAAATAAGTGAGAACGTTTATTAGTGGTATAAATATAAAAGATGGTTATATCACAAATATAAGAAGAGGGGGGGGGGGGGGCATCTAAAAACAATAATTATGGCTACTACACAGTGGCCTCAATCTCAATTCCCTCATTGAGGCCTCCTGACGAGAGAGTATCCAGGGAATGAATCCAGAATGTTTTCTCAGAATGGTAAATCCAGAATGTTTTTATAGCGCTCAGCCTCAGAGAGGGACCTGGGCATTTGTTCAATAATCCAGACCTGAAGTCCAGCTGTAGATTTCTGATGGAATTCTAAAAAGTGTCGGAAGAAAATAGTAGTGCAGGTGTCCAGTCAAATGAATGCGCTGCCTTAACATAACACAAGTTATTGTGTGATATAGCAAGTGTTAATTTGCAGATTGACCAATTAACCCAAAATGAAAAGACAATTGTGATGCTTGGTCCACTTTAAAGCCTAAGTTTATTTACTTATTTTTTTTGTTTCAGCACAAAGGGCTGTATTTACATTTACATTTAATGAGAAAAGTAACATGTGCTGGTGCTGGCTGAAGTCTTCTCCCCCCCCAATCCAAAGTAGTAATCTTCCAGTTCTGTAGAGGTTAATACAAATGCAGGAGCTGTCACAGACACTCGACATGAGTGCCAACTATGTTCACTCTTTCCACCCCCCTCCTCAATTCATAGAATCTGTACTATCATTTCCATGAATGAAAAGCGCTCTATAAATGGAGGATGGGCAGATAAATGTAAGGTCTGTCTCCTCCATTCATACAGTCTTTTTCATTTGTGGAAGCGAGAGTACAACTTCTATGACTGGAGGAGAGGGATTAAAGGATGGGCATAGTCGACACTCCTAATGAGTGCCTATGACAGTTCCTGTGCTCGTTTTAACCTTAGGTATGAGGGTAGGAGAGAGGAAAGAGAGGAAATCTGTAAACTTCTGCATGTGCAATAGTAAAAACATTTGTGTAGATTGGGCATGCACATGGTTTTCGCGTGATTAACATTTGCAATGTAGCATTAAATAGTTTCCCTTTGTTGTTGGCCTTAGCAGTATGCAAGTCAAAGCTAGATGTCCTTGCTTCACGACAAGGTATTGACCAAAATGTCAAGGTGCTATCTGGAAGCTGTCACTAAATGGCTTCCTCTTCTGTATCAAGGCAATCCCTGCAGTTGCAGTGCTGGAAACATGAATAAATAGAAATAAAAGAAAACAATTAAGTTTGTGCAAATTAAACAGAACCAGTTCTTTTTCTGAACATTATTAGAATAGTGACAAGCAAATGTCCCTGTTGGATGCAATCATTTTTTTCTCTTTTATGTTATACTGGTTGACAGTCTAAGCCAGGTGATATCCTAATTTGTGTTTCAATACAAAGAAAGTAACGCGTGTGAATGGTATTTTGTATCTCAGGGTCAATTTCTTAAAGCTCAGCATCACATGTCTATTCTGTGAATGTAAGAAAATACCCTCCAGCAACACAAGGCTTATGGGAAATTACTCATTGGCAGCTGAAAAACATCTATTTTTCTGATAACAGCTTGACCTCTTGTAATGTTGTTTTCAGCTTGAAGGGTTGCAATAAAAATAAGAAAATCACATAAAATAGTCTCTATTATGTTGGTGTACAGAAATTCATAAGCAAAGCATTCTGAGATGCTCATGCAGGTTATCTTTCTTTGAACTAATGTTAAACTAATAATTATTCAATTTTTTTCTGACGATGAAACCATAACAAAACTTTCTCGAAATTAGTCATTGATATGAATGCTTTGGTAAAATGTAACTGATATTTATTGCTGATGTCCTTTATGGCAGTTGGAGCTGAGGTTCTGTTTATTCCCAACACCCTCTTCTACCATCCTCCTAAAAGCATTCTGTAGTGGATCAGAAGGCAGCAGAACAGCGGCTTTTAAGAGTTGATCCTGCCACCTGAATGCATGTTTAATGGCTTTTCTTGTAATGAAAAGGAATTGTGTTAGGGCAGCCTACTCATTTTGTATTGCCAACTCACAAGAATGGACAAACAATATGGACATGCAACATTTTTCCAATGCAGCACACAACATTGCATGGTACTGTGTGTTGTGGTATGCTACAATGCATGTGCATCAGAACTGCATTGCCTCAAATATAATGGCACCGCAACGTGCTAACACATGTAATATTACTGCAACACACTGCATTGGAAAAGTGTGTTTTTAGCCCTTATTATGACCAGCAGCATTTTATGCACATCTGCATTGATATTGTGGTAAGTTGGGATTCATGAAGCCTTGGCAAAATTCAAGTCCAGGATTATTTTATAGACATGAACACAGACTGTAATTTATTGACCTTTTTATGGCCCGTTACCTGTAGAAATCTCAGTGGGCACCTTTTACACCATATTTTCAAAAGTATTGGGACACCTGTCTTTACATAATAAATGACAGAAGTTCCGCGCTTAGGAAGGTGAAAACAAACGGGACTGCTGCCCCCCTAAAAGTGAAAATCACTGAGGTGAAATCCAAGCTACAAAATTATAAATTCTAAACAGGAGAATTGGCGCTGTCCTACTGTATATGTATGAGTAATAATACTTCTAAAGGCTACACAACGAAGTGTTGGCTTATAAACAAAAATATCATAAATAACCAGAGAAAATTATTGTGCAAAAAGAAATATAAGTGAATCACCTGTGAGGTGAACTAGAAAGAAAGTGCAGAGTGTTCTAAAGTGCATATAAAATCGCATATACAAAAAATATATATATATCAGGGATATCTATATCTAAAAAGTGATCCCTATGTATAAAAGTGCTTGGGGAACCGAATCCAATACAATTAGTGTAAAAGGCATATAATAAACACAGTTCTAATGAAGGCAATCAAAGCAAACCACTTCAAAGGTGTATAAACACAAAAAATGGATAAAAAACAGTCAATAATAAGTTCTTTAGAAAAAAATGCAGCAACAGTTCTAGAAGTGTGTCCCACTGGTGAAGGAGAAAAGTAGTCACAGCTTTCAACCGTTGGTGTTCCGACCTTCACTGCACCCCCACTCGTGTGTACACTTACCGGACTGCCTAACCCCTGCAGGGGTAAAAGGCAAATGCAGACAGTCCTGCGATGGCAACACCGGAAAGTGGTCCTCCATTCAAGGGTGCTATATCCTGCTCCGGCGTGAAGTCAATCCCAATGACAGGTATCCGTGCGAAGTGAAAGCAAAAAACACTTCATAGTGTGAATCCATAAAAGGTAGGAATTTTATTGAAAATCCATAAGAATAAAAGTAAAAGTACAATCCATAAACTGGAGCTAAAACACGAAGCTAAAACACTGTGCAGATGACCGACTCGCAGCCGAGGGGCAGCGTGGTGAGGCGTGCGTTCCACCGCCCGACAGCTGAAAGCGGAACTGACACAGGCTGGAAGAGAGCGGTGCTGACGTGTGCGTATCACGAGGCCACGCCTTACGCGTTTCGTCATCAAGACGTCATCTCAGGCGCGGCCATCTTGGTGCTCCACACGTCTAAATAGGGAAACGGAGGTGACACTATAGCCAATCGGATGCTTGAAAGCCGCCCCTTTGTCTCCCCATACGAAACCATCCAAATTGCTGGTCTGGCGCCATCATGTGATACAAATATATAATGGTTTTTGGGCGCCTCCGTTTAAAAAAATGTAACACAAAGAGAGATGTAACACAAAATAATAATGTGAGTAAGTCTGAAGGGTAAACAGTCAACGAGGGGATGCTCCCTCATATCAGATGCATTTAATATTACATATCCCAACATTGTGTGACTCCAAATAAAAAGGGGGGACAGAAAACGATGAATAAATGGGAGAATGGAGGTAAATACAAAACGTATTAATAAAAATATTAAGGACGTGTAAAAATCTTTATTATAGAAAATTTTTTAAAAAATTATTCAAAAAAATAGGGGGTCTCAAAAATTCTTGTTAATATTTATAAGCAACTCAAAAGGGGGTGTAATGTGCCAAAAAAGGTTTTTGGTTGGGGGCCGCAATAAAAATGCATATAAAAATACATATCCAAATCTATTACTGTAAATCCACAAAAATACATATGTAATATAGGCCTACATAGAGAATATCTCAACTCATAATCAAGGCCTATGGAATATTAAAAATATTTAAAATTATTTAAAAAGGTTCAAGAAATGGTTCAAAAAATCTACATACATAAAATTGATTAAAGGCCTGTGTTCTAATCTGTGGTGCTAATTTTATTCATAATAACAAAGGGGATCCATGAAAAAACTATGTGAAAGATAGGGAGGAAAATACAACATAGTCGCTAGTAGGAACAGAACAAGGGCCTATCTAGTAATGCATATGTCTATGTGTCTATATGAAAAAATAGGGAGGGGAATACAACATAGTCGCTGGTAGGAATAGATCAAGGGCCTATATAATAATTCATATGGAGGGGTACAGTGTGAGCCATATCCAGTGCACATGGCTCACTAACGTACTAATACAAATAGTTGAAGTGGATCTGAGTGGAATTGTAAATGAGAATATATAACCCGGGGATCGATCACAAAGTGGTGAATTGAAAGTTTATACAGAGACTGAAAAAAACTGGTGAAATAGAGACCCTTAGAAATTGGACAAGAAACAGTTAAGATCTATCTCTACGTTCAAACCCCTGGGGACAAGGCAATCTAAACGATGTATCCACCTCGTTTCGTTTTGCGATATCAGTATCCTCTTACTACCCCCCCTCCAAAAAATTCCTACCTTTTATGGATTCACACTATGAAGTGTTTTTTGCTTTCACTTCGCACGGATACCTGTCATTGGGATTGACTTCACGCCGGAGCAGGATATAGCACCCTTGAACGGAGGACCACTTTCCGGTGTTGCCATCGCAGGACTGTCTGCATTTGCCTTTTACCCCTGCAGGGGTTAGGCAGTCCGGTAAGTGTACACACGAGTGGGGGTGCAGTGAAGGTCGGAACACCAACGGTTGAAAGCTGTGACTACTTTTCTCCTTCACCAGTGGGACACACTTCTAGAACTGTTGCTGCATTTTTTTCTAAAGAACTTATTATTGACTGTTTTTTATCCATTTTTTGTGTTTATACACCTTTGAAGTGGTTTGCTTTGATTGCCTTCATTGGAACTGTGTTTATTATATGCCTTTTACACTAATTGTATTGGATTCGGTTCCCCAAGCACTTTTATACATAGGGATCACTTTTTAGATATAGATATCCCTGATATATATATATTTTTTGTATATGCGATTTTATATGCACTTTAGAACACTCTGCACTTTCTTTCTAGTTCACCTCACAGGTGATTCACTTATATTTCTTTTTGCACATTAATTTTCTCTGGTTATTTATGATATTTTTGTTTATAAGCCAACACTTCGTTGTGTAGCCTTTAGAAGTATTATTACTCATACATATACAGTAGGACAGCGCCAATTCCCCTGTTTAGAATTTATAATTTTGTAGCTTGGATTTCACCTCGGTGATTTTCACTTTTAGGGGGGCAGCAGTCCCGTTTGTTTTCACCTTCCTAAGCACTTCTGTCATTTATTTTGTTTGTCACCTTTCTGGTGTACCTTTCAGTTGTGCTGCTATGGATATTTTTGGTTATATGGGAAATAGGAATATCAACCTTACAGGGATATTCAGTCAGGAGCAGGTCAATATTATGCAAGATATGACCAGTCTCTTTAAGCAGCTTAAACACTTACTTGAGAAACAACTCAGGGTATGGTGGGATATTGCCACCCTTGAAACATATATTGGCGAGAATATGACACCAAGAAGATTAAGGTGGGATTTAAACCCTAACGATAATTTAAATGATGTTACTCTTATGGAGGATTGGTTTTCCTTCTTTTCTAAATGTGAGAAGGAACTCCTTGGTAATATCATAAAAAGGAGACAATTAAAAATGAGGACGATTGAGGTCAACATTAATGAGATAAGAACATTGTTATTACCTTTCAATAGTCAGAGCGACTATAAGGTCAAAGAATGGGAACTGCAGGAACATATCAAAAAATATGATGCGGACATTCAAGCCAAAAAACAAAAGAAATACAAAAGGGACGTCCTTGATTATACCAACAAGAAGGTTTATAAATGGCAGATTGAGATGGGAGAAGCAAGTGTTGATTCAGATGAATTATCCTTGGATGATCAGTTTTCTGATGAGATTATAGAGGAGGGCACTCAGCCCCTGAATACCCCTCGCCGTACGAGGTTTGAAAATACCACCCCCAATAGGAGAGAAGTTCTTCCTAGAACCCCTATTTCTCCTTCCAGGTACCCGGGTAATAGGAGAGATGATTATTATGGATGACCTCCAATGAGTCCAAGATATAATGTACCCACCCGCAACCGGTTCTCCCCCCTTAGGTATGGGAGGCAACGGACACCATGGGATTCTAGGAATAGGAGAGAATACCCAGAAGAAAGGGATTTTCAGCAGGGAAGACCACGAGAAAGGCCCCCTGGGAGATGGAATGCGAGAGTCCAATATCATCCATCCAGTTGGAGAGGGACATGGCGAGATTCGTATGGTCCCCGGAGACCCCAAAGAAGAGACCCACTGCCCGGCACATACAGGATGCAGAGGACGAATGGACATCGAGATCAATTTTCCCCACAACATCCACGTATGAATCCAGAGGATGGAAGGAATACGATCCTGGAGAGAGAGCCAGAACATCAATTCAGAGGTTACGAAAGAAACAGAGAGGGAAACAAGGAGGCAAGCAGAAAAAGAAGAAGGGAATACTAGGCCAGGGAATCTACAATTTAAGTGATGCAACCTTTACGGATGATGAAATCAGGTTATTGGATCTAGGACTGAAATATGCACCAGAAAAAGGGATTGATAAATTTGAGGTATACATCGATTTACAAAAGTTTATTAGGAAATTAAAGATTAAGAAGTACTACGCTCTGAATAAAAAAGTTAACGCGACCACCGTGACTGGTGGCTATACCCACACCGCACTGAGGAATAACTCCATTTTCAACCCTAAGGTCCCGGGGGACCAATGTATAGGTGCATTTAAACGGATGGTCGAGAATGACCTAGCCAAAATGAGCACAAGAAAATCTAGGAGTTCCCAGATTTGGAAGACGATCAAGGACATCGGTAAAAGGAAAGAGGTAGTAATAAGACCTGCCGATAAGGGAGGTGGTCTCGTGATCTTGAAAAAAGAGGAATACGAAGAGGAAATGAGGAACCTACTGGGAGTTGAAAACACTTATAAAAAATTAAAAAGCAACCCCAAATCACAATACCTAAGAAGTCTGAAAAGATTGGTAAAAAAAGGTGGCGATATGGGCATTTTGAATAAAAAAGAAGCTAGGTACCTGGTTCCGGACGCCACAAAAACTCCTGTTATTTATTATTTGCCCAAAATACATAAGCGGTTGAGCAAACCACCGGGTAGACCTATTATTAATGGATTGGATTCTCTGTTTTCGAGACTAGGAGAATACATTGATCAATTCCTGAAACCACTAGTAGCAAAGGGCAAATCCTACCTTAGGGATAGCACCCAGCTCATTAACGAATTGAGAACGGTCACTGGTAGTGAACATTGTCTTCTGGCAACAATTGATGTCAATTCGTTGTATACCAGTATCACACAGAAGGATGGTCTAAGAGGGGTTGAGAAAGCCCTATATGAGGGTTCGGACCTCAAACATGAGCAGATACAATATATTCTGGAAGGTTTGGAATTGGCAATGGGGAGTAACTACTTCTGGTACCAAAAAGATTTTTATGTACAGAAAAAGGGGGTTGCTATGGGCGCCAAGTATGCGCCGAGTGTGGCGAATTTATTTATGGATTTATTTGAAGAACGCTACATTTATAACAGCAGAAGACCCGAGATAAAGTTTTACCGACGGTATATTGACGATATAATTATCTTGTGGCAAGGGGACTCTAAGGGTCTCTATTTCACCAGTTTTTTTCAGTCTCTGTATAAACTTTCAATTCACCACTTTGTGATCGATCCCCGGGTTATATATTTTCATTTACAATTCCACTCAGATCCACTTCAACTATTTGTATTAGTACGTTAGTGAGCCATGTGCACTGGATATGGCTCACACTGTACCCCTCCATATGAATTATTATATAGGCCCTTGATCTATTCCTACCAGCGACTATGTTGTATTCCCCTCCCTATTTTTTCATATAGACACATAGACATATGCATTACTAGATAGGCCCTTGTTCTGTTCCTACTAGCGACTATGTTGTATTTTCCTCCCTATCTTTCACATAGTTTTTTCATGGATCCCCTTTGTTATTATGAATAAAATTAGCACCACAGATTAGAACACAGGCCTTTAATCAATTTTATGTATGTAGATTTTTTGAACCATTTCTTGAACCTTTTTAAATAATTTTAAATATTTTTAATATTCCATAGGCCTTGATTATGAGTTGAGATATTCTCTATGTAGGCCTATATTACATATGTATTTTTGTGGATTTACAGTAATAGATTTGGATATGTATTTTTATATGCATTTTTATTGCGGCCCCCAACCAAAAACCTTTTTTGGCACATTACACCCCCTTTTGAGTTGCTTATAAATATTAACAAGAATTTTTGAGACCCCCTATTTTTTTGAATAATTTTTTAAAAAATTTTCTATAATAAAGATTTTTACACGTCCTTAATATTTTTATTAATACGTTTTGTATTTACCTCCATTCTCCCATTTATTCATCGTTTTCTGTCCCCCCTTTTTATTTGGAGTCACACAATGTTGGGATATGTAATATTAAATGCATCTGATATGAGGGAGCATCCCCTCGTTGACTGTTTACCCTTCAGACTTACTCACATTATTATTTTGTGTTACATCTCTCTTTGTGTTACATTTTTTTAAACGGAGGCGCCCAAAAACCATTATATATTTGTATCACATGATGGCGCCAGACCAGCAATTTGGATGGTTTCGTATGGGGAGACAAAGGGGCGGCTTTCAAGCATCCGATTGGCTATAGTGGCACCTCCGTTTCCCTATTTAGACGTGTGGAGCACCAAGATGGCCGCGCCTGAGATGACGTCTTGATGACGAAACGCGTAAGGCGTGGCCTCGTGATACGCACACGTCAGCACCGCTCTCTTCCAGCCTGTGTCAGTTCCGCTTTCAGCTGTCGGGCGGTGGAACGCACGCCTCACCACGCTGCCCCTCGGCTGCGAGTCGGTCATCTGCACAGTGTTTTAGCTTCGTGTTTTAGCTCCAGTTTATGGATTGTACTTTTACTTTTATTCTTATGGATTTTCAATAAAATTCCTACCTTTTATGGATTCACACTATGAAGTGTTTTTTGCTTTCACTTCGCACGGATACCTGTCATTGGGATTGACTTCACGCCGGAGCAGGATATAGCACCCTTGAACGGAGGACCACTTTCCGGTGTTGCCATCGCAGGACTGTCTGCATTTGCCTTTTACCCCTGCAGGGGTTAGGCAGTCCGATAAGTGTACACACGAGTGGGGGTGCAGTGAAGGTCGGAACACCAACGGTTGAAAGCTGTGACTACTTTTCTCCTTCACCAGTGGGACACACTTCTAGAACTGTTGCTGCATTTTTTTCTAAAGAACTTATTATTGACTGTTTTTTATCCATTTTTTGTGTTTATACACCTTTGAAGTGGTTTGCTTTGATTGCCTTCATTGGAACTGTGTTTATTATATGCCTTTTACACTAATTGTATTGGATTCGGTTCCCCAAGCACTTTTATACATAGGGATCACTTTTTAGATATAGATATCCCTGATATATATACATTTTTTGTATATGCGATTTTATATGCACTTTAGAACACTCTGCACTTTCTTTCTAGTTCACCTCACAGGTGATTCACTTATATTTCTTTTTGCACATTAATTTTCTCTGGTTATTTATGATATTTTTGTTTATAAGCCAACACTTCGTTGTGTAGCCTTTAGAAGTATTATTACTCATACATATACAGTAGGACAGCGCCAATTCCCCTGTTTAGAATTTATAACCTGTCTTTACATGCACATGAACTTTAATGGCATCCCAGTCCGTAGGGTTCAATATTGAGTTGGCCCACCCTGTGCAGCTATAACAGCTTCAACTCTTCTGGGAAGGCTGTCCACAAGGTTTGGGAGTGTGTCTATGGGAATGTTTGACCATTCTTTCAGAAGCGCATTTGTGAGGTCAGACACTGATGTTCTCCCCAAAGGTGTTCTATCGATTTGAGGTCAGGACTTTTTGCAGGCCAGTCAAGCTCCTCCACCCAAACTCGCTCATCCATGTCTTTATGGATCTTGCTTTGTGCACTGGTGCACAGTCATGTTGGAATGGGAAGGCCATCCCCAAACTGTTCCTACAAAGTTGGTAGCATAAAATCACACAAAATGTCATGGTATGCTGATGCCTTAAGTGTTCCCTTCACTAGAACTAAGGAGCCCAACCCAATCCCTGAAAAACACACCTCAATCCCACCTCCACCAAATGATTTGGACCAGCGCACAAAGCAAGGTCCATAAAAAAATGAATGAACGAGTTTGGGGTGGAGGAACTTGAGTGGCCTGAACAGAGTCCTGACCTCAATCTGATAGAATGACTTTGGGGTGACATAGAGTGGAGAATGCGAGCCAGGCCTTCTCGTCAAACAACAGTGCCTGACCTCACAAATGCACTTCTGGAAGAATGTTTAAACATTCCCATAGACACACTCCTA
This sequence comes from Lithobates clamitans, assembly GCA_037952925.1. NCBI lineage: Eukaryota > Metazoa > Chordata > Amphibia > Anura > Ranidae > Lithobates > Lithobates clamitans. The sequence goes on along the minus strand of JBBGZY010000008.1, from coordinate 2,824,783 downwards.
AAACTTGTGGGCAGCCTTCCCAGAAGAGTTGAAGCTGTTATAGCTGCAAAGGGTGGGCCAACTCAATATTAAACACTACGAACTAAGATGCCATTAAAGTTCATGTGCGTGTAAAGGCAGGCGTCCCAATACTTTTGACATTATAGTGTATGTATGTATCAGTATCTTTACCATCTGAAGTGTTTGATTAAGTTAACCCACAACTGCTCTATTTACTAAAATGTAAAATACTATATGCGCACAAGACACAAATTCTCAGAAATTAGTTTTCAGAAAAACAAAATAAAATACTGAATGCTGAAGAATTGGTTTGTGTACTTGCATTAAACTGCCCCTCTCCACTAGACATTTTTTTGGCTTTGATCTGATAAACTGGCTTGTCTGATTTTGTTACATGGCACGAGACTGTGCACTGTGCACACTGCTGTATGTTATAGATAGTGTACTTCTTTTACTGCATAGTAAATACCCTGCCAGTGTCTGCTGTCAACCCAAACTCACCAGGCAATAGAATGCATTATACTCCTTCTTTGTCCAAATGCCCACAATTTTGCTAGTTTATCTAAATCGCTAACAAACATTATAACTCTATAACATTCTATGCAACCATTTAAATGTAAAGGCATAGTTCACTATTACCAGAAAACTGCCTATGCAAGTCAGGGGTGCCTGGAGGTAGAAACAAACTGTGCAGCTTTGACCAAGGTTGAACACAGATCTTGCTATAAGTGTAGGCCATTTACATAATGTACCTCATGAAGCCTGGCTGAAAACTCCCAGAGATTGCATCATCCCATCCTTCCTTGTTGGTTGGACATTACTAAGAGACTTTTAGATGTTAGTGTTCACCTCTACCATCACAGGAGCAAGCTCTTTCTCTGATTCAACTGTCAATATTCCCAATGCACATGTTTCTGGATAAGGCTATAGGATAATGAGTGAAACAACCAGCAGGAGTCTGGTAACTTCAAAGATCAATGTACATATTTGCCAAAATACCATGGATCTTCAAATAACATCTGAAGGGTTTTATTCAAAGTGTTCACATCACAGCAGAAGGACCCCAGGACCCCACAGGACCCCTTCGTCAGGCAACTATAGCAATGACATTATTCAACTTTGTCAAAGCTGCACTCTTTTTATCTACATCCACCTCTTACATGCAAAGGCAGTTTTTTGGTAAAGGTGAACTATGCCTTTAAGTTTTCTTGGTCTCCAGTTGTCACCAATAGTGCATGTTTTTAGGGTTTTCCAATAAAGACAAATTTTTGTAACTTTCTATTATTATCCTAAGAAAACACAGTAATCATTAATCTTGTACTTTGGCACTGCTCTATATGTTATCTTCCAACACTCCCTACAGTACACAAACACCAAATTTCCAAATCACTGCATGATATTCTGGGGTGGGTGGGTGGGATTTATTATAATATAATATATTTTTTGGAGAAAAACTTCAAGATTTATTCATGTTCTGGTCAAATAAAGAAATGGACAGAGACAAGAATAATTGCTAGCCCGAGTGTATAGTATATAGTATAGCTTTACATGCATTTATTTTTGAAAGATGTATGGAGGGTTTAATTTACATAATAAGATCAGGTCATCAAATGAAGGCATTGTTTAAAGAACAAATATGACAATGCTTATAGTTTATGTGTGTAGATGATCATCTAAATGATAAATCTCATATACTCAAGGTTGTTGGAAAATAATTGATCACAAACCTGAACTGAAAGATAACTAAAAAATGAAAGCAGAACTCCGGGATGGGAAAAAAAAAAAACATTACTACACCCCCTACACAAAACACTAAACAGTTATTACATTTGTGAAATTCCTTACCATTGAAGAGAAAAGTTGAATTGATTTTTCAGGAAGTCCTCTCTGTAATTCAAAAAATGCAGCATCTATTCTGCCAAGGAGGAGGTGTTAGACCAAGGATTACATCATATCCTCTTCTCTTTCTCTTTAACACTATAACTAGACTACACTTTCCATCATGCTTTGGGAAATACAGTGAATGTGGGAGGGTACACTAGGCCTGTACTTGTTAAATGTAAACAAGCCCACTTCAACATAAATCACACCCCCTCATTCTGCAGCCAGACAGCTATACTACTCAGTAAAACACAGCAGGATAGGTAGGTTACAGCCTTATAAATGCAAAGTATGTTTGTGCTCTCCCCCTTCAGCCACAACAAGAGATAAGCATATTGCCCTTACTTGCTTTATGCAATCATTACCGAACTGTAGACACATGCCCAAAATTATATATTTTACATGCTGTACTCTGCTGCAATTCGGTATTATAAATATTCCTCTTCCTGCTGTAGCTTTGAGATCTTTCTAATCTGTGCTTGTATGATGTATATGAGCACATCCCTAGCCGCAACACAGAAAGAAAGATGCCAGGCCATGCTGCTTTACATTGACATGTGGCACAAGTAAATGTCGGCATGAGAAAAATACAAAAAAGTGCAGCGCTAACTTACTAATCAATAACACAATAATGGTTGAACCCTCTAATGTATGAAGATCGCAATAGACTTCAATATTACCAGAATACAGGTCTCTGTGATATGTGACTTCACGTATAATACACATCAAAGTGAAAATATAAGACATAAAAAATAAAACTTTGCAGGAAGGTGACAGTAGGGCAGTGGACGGTGTCCTTGGTGTACCCTAATCCCCACTGCTGACTCTGGCTTGTGCTCTGGCTATGCCTTTACCTGCTGGCTTGATGTCTTGATATCTCTGCTACCTGTTTGATCTGGAACTTGTCTTGGACTCTAACTTTGATTCTTCTTGTTGAATTGGTACCTCTGCTGCTTGATAGTTGCTTTCCCTGAGTACGAATACGCTTCCTGTTCTTATATGTTCCTTGCCAAACCTAAGAAACAACGTTCTGCCCAGCTCCAGTCTGAACCTCTCCAGCACCTCAACAGTATCCGGGGAATTTTTATTAAAACAAAAATCAACAAAGAAAAATTCCCAGCTCATCTTCCAACCAACCTGCAACAAACCAAATGGTCCTGCCTAACAATTCACTTTAAATCCAGGGGTTTTTATTTGCACACATTGGAGCACATATATTATAATGGATAGATTAAGGGCAGGTATGCCTGGAGGGAGCTCACCCCTCCTTATAGGTATTTGAGTGTACTGGACACCCAGCAATAGCACCATGGCAGCAAAGGTATCCAATGAATCCCCTCACCAATTCATCAAAGGTAAAAACAAATGCCAACCACCCCAACCTATAAATGGCTTTTGCAGCAAGAAGCACATGGAGAGTCTTTATGTCATCCGCTGTATTCAGACCCACCTCAGGCATCAAGCCACTCTTCATCCTGATATACCCTGTCACCGACTCCAGGGGGTATTGTACAAGAGGTATAAAGGAAGCCCTCTAAACAACTAGGCCTTAACCAAGAATGCGACACGCTCTCTTTGTTTGTCAATCTACCTCTCTCCCTTTATCCATCAATGCACCTCTCTCTCTTTAATCATCAAAGTGTCTCGCTCACTCTCTGTCCATCAAAGCATCTCTTTCTCTCTCTGTCCATAAGTGTGTGACTTTTTCTGTCCATCAATGCACCTCTCTCTGTCTGTCAATGTGACTCTCTGTCTGTCTATCAACGTATCTCTCTTTCTATGCATCAGTAGCCAGTGTCCATTCGACACAACTTGTAATTGGCACAGTCTACCAATTTTGGTATATGTGAGTTTAAATGCTTTGCAAGGAATAATAGAATTCAATGGCCTGTGTTCTCATGCATTTAAATAGTTACAGAGCTTCATAATAAATTCTTCTAGCCTCATAATCTACAAAACATAGTGCATTATGTCATACTGTATACTGTATAAATATATGGTTTATTTTAATCTTTATTTTCCCTTATAGAGTGACATTTTTCAAACTATTCATTGGTATAAATAAAGGAATTAAAGCACTAGGTTACTGAAAAAGTTTACAACTCAGGAGTCTATTTTATGACAGAAAATGGGCAGAACTGAAATGTAATGTACTGCTGGCTGAGTGTACATGTTAGGTTCTACAGCAGAAAGAAGTCAAGCTTTTACAATACTCACAGGGATTATGTTTACAGAGACATGAGATTCACTCTAAAGTGCCACCACTTTTATTTTACACACTAAAGGCTTCTATTGTGAAAGCTGGCATCATTCCCTGTTCTGTAAGCTCTCCAACAGAACAACTAGCATGTTAGTAAAATGTAAGAGAATGTAGTTCACTAAACCAGATTCCTGGCATTTCCAAGCTTCCTTTATCTATGGATAACCTTAACATTCACAGGGAAAAATGAAAGGGTTTTTAGTGCTGTGCTGAATTCTAGGAATTCTAGGAATAGATTGTGTGCAATCAAGACATAACAAGGATGGATAAACTCATCGAAGGGGAAGAAAAAGGGGACCTATAACAAAATTACTTACCTGCTTTAGCCATACATCGCTCTGGACTGGAATCATTTAACCCAAAAGTGAGTGATAGTCCCAAGAACTCCACTGAGACTCTAAAGATGTGTACTGTACACAAATTTAGGCCTCTACCTATTCCTCCAAAAGCCTGTTTAGTCCTTTAGAAAGACTTCCATATTCCATAACATAAACTTCACCTAATTTCCAAAGCTCTGTAATTTTTTGGAATCTAAGAGATATTTTGGTCAGTAGATATACTAAACAGAATCCATATTTTACAACTTGTTTATTACTTTCTAAATGATACCCATTTTGATGTTATAAAAATCCTCTATTTTTTTGTTAATTTGTGAATTTGTGTAGGATGCATAATGCTGAGAACTATGTCAAGGAACAAACCTTAAAGCGGTATTAAACCCAAAACCAAAAATGTAATATATTGCAGCTATTGCTATTCTCTCTGTTTTCACATGGTGATCTGGTCAGTAACACACCTCCTGTATTAGTAAGACACAACTTTGGATGAATGAGAACAGGAGGTAGACAGCAGCATTGACAGTCTGGGGGAGGGGGGGGGCTAGTTTTAAATATATTGGCAGATTTAAATACACTAACAAATTGAAGCCAAACTCCAGGTTTTGCATAAATAAATAAAAGCGGATCATTTTATTCACCCCTGCCAGTGCTAAGTGGTTGATCTCATTCATGTAAACTGAATGCATACTGATACATTCTGCTGGAGAAAACAAACAAACTTGCTGGCTGGCTCAGATAAAAATAGAAAAAAGAAAGCCTAAAAGAGGAAACTAATACAGCCATCACCCGTATGAATTGGTAACCTGCAATATAATAAATGTTTGCTTCTTGGTTTAATACTGCTTTAAAATAGTGACTATGTTCAGACAAGTTTATATACTGGCAACTTTATATGATTCTCACCTGTCAATAGGGATGAGCTGAACACCCCCCGGTTCGGTTCGCACCAGAACATGCGAACGGACCGAAAGTTTGCACGAACGTTAGAACCCCATTGACGTCTATGGGACTCGAACGTTCAAAATCAAAAGTGCTCATTTTAAAGGCTAATTTGCATGGTATTGTCCTAAAAAGGGTTTGGGGACCCGGGTCCTACCCCAGGGGACATGTATCAATGCAAAAAAAACTTTTAAAAAGGGCCGTTTTTTCGGGGGCAGTGATTTTAATGATGCTTAAAGTAAAAAAAAAAAAAAAAGTGAAATATTCCTTTAAATACAGAGAAATTGATTGGGGGTGGGTGGCGCTACCTTATCAGGGTAACTTGATTTACAATTTAATGAGCCTCAAAGGAATCAGGAAAAGTATAATAGTAAATGCACCCCCTTAATCCCTCTTTAGGTGGTGGATCTAGATGTCCAGCGTTACCTGAGTAGACTGTGCTAGCAGGTCATTCTCATACCTACATGCAGGTGTGCACCATGTGGTTAATCAACACAGGTTAATTAGGTGACAATTGATAAAAAGTCAATAGTGACAAACCAAACCTACATAAAGTAAATAAAATTAAATAAACCACAGTACAAAATTATATTATTCCCCAAATGTGTCTAAATGTGCTTATAAGCATAAAAGTGAATTTGAATAGTCCCAACATTAGACATATAGTGCAGGATTGCACATTAGATAATATAGAACTGGTGAAAAGTTAATAAAAAATGATGGACAACTTTGTGGAAAAAATAGATGAAAAAAATAGTGTAAAAAGTGTAACAAAGTCCAATAGCATGAAGTGAAAAACGTCTGTGATAGGTGACTTTCGTGAACACAGCTGATCAGATCCAGTGACTTGCGGTGCTCCCCCTCAAAGATCCCCACTCACCAGCTCCCTACACCCCTGCAGGGGTAGTAGGCATGTAGTAGTAGGCTGCAATAAGATGTGTATGGGTCCTCAGGGTATGCCGCTCCCGCTGTAAGGTATCCTTCAGTATATCCTGCTGAACCTCCATTCCTTTAAATATCGTACCTGGGGTTGTTTATAGTATGCCTGTAAAGTGGCGCATGTTTCCCGTGTTTAGAACAGTCCCTGCACCAAATGTAATTTTTAAAGGAAAAAATCTCATTTAAAATTGCTTGCGGGTTTAATGTAATGTCGGGTCCTGGCAATATGGATGAAAATCAGTGAGACAAACGGCATGGGTACCCCCCAGTCCATTACCAGGCCCTTTGGGTCTTGTATGGATATTAAGGGGAACCCCACACCCAAATTAAAATAAGGAAAGGTGTGGGGCCACCAGGCCCTATATACTCTGAACAGCAGTATACAGGCGGTGCAAACAAGACAGGGACTGTAGGTTTGTTGTTAAGTAGAATCTGTTTGTCATTTTGAACGGGTACATTTTTAACGTGTTTAGCTCCAGCCAAAAAATCTTTTTTAAGCTTTTTGGAAAACATAGGGAAGGGTTATCACCCCTGTGACATTTGTTTTGCTGTCTTTCCTCCTCTTTAGAAGATTTCACCTCACTTTTTGTCCCAATGACAAATGTTTTTTGAGAATTTGGTTTTTTTTGTGGAACAAGGATTGGAAAGCATCAGTGGAAAGGAGAAATGTTTTTCCCATATTAACTCTTACAGGAGAGAATTTCCCTTCCTAGGGGTAGATTTCATCTCACTTCCTGTTGTCTCCTTCCATTTGCAAGTAGGAGTCGTTTGTAAGTTAGATGTTTGAAAGTAGGGGCCTGCCCTATATACTCAGCAGAAATTTGGGCCTTAGGTGTTGTTGTGGTCACAACAATGTAAGCCCTCACAGGGCCCTGCTGTGAAATATTAGATCAAGAATTGTAATTACATGCCCCTGTTGAACAGGGGCAGAAAAACTGGGCCTTTGGTGGTGCTGGTGCCACAACACTGTAAGTCCTCACTCGCTCTTGGTGGGTGCAGAAATGGGCCCTGCTGTGAAATATTAGATCAAGAAATGTAATTACATGCCCCTGTTGAACAGGGGCAGAAAAATTGGGCCTTTGGTGGTGGTGGTGGTGGTGCTGGTGCCACAACACTGCAACCCCTCACAGACACTCTAGTTAGAATGCAGGAACAAGCCCTGCTGCAAAGTATTGCATCAAAAATTGTAATTACACGCCCCTCTTAAACAGGGGCAGAAAAATTGGGCCTTAGGCACTGGTGCTGGTGCCACAACACTGCAAAACCTCACAGACACTCTAGTTGGAACGCAGGAACGAGCCCTGCTGCAAAGTATTGCATCAAAAATTGTAATTACACGCCCCTGTTAAACAGGGCCAGAAAAATTGTGCCTTAGGCACTGGTGATGGCGCCCAGAACCAAAAATGTTCTTACAAGCTATCAGCGTGATGATTGAGGAGGAAGAGGATAATTACTCAGGGATAGTCACTCAGCATCAGCATAGGCAGTCTTTGAAGGGATCTGAGATTTCAAAAAAAATTATTCGGTTACATCAGCATCAGGTGCTTGGTAGCTGGTGGTGATCCAAGACTGATTCATTTTTATGAAGGTCATTCGATCGACCGAGTCGGTGGACAGACGCACCCTGTGATCGGTTACCACGCCTCCAGCAGCACTAAATGTGCGTTCCGAAAGAACGCTGGATGCAGGACAGGCCAGTAGCTCAATTGCATACTGTGCAAGCTCTGGCCAGTGATCCATCCTCAAGACCCAGTAACCCAGAGGATTTTCAGTGGGAAAGGTGTCCAAGTCTGATCTTGCCCCTAGGTATTCCTGCACCATGTAAAACAGACGCTGGCGATGGTTGCTGGAACCGATCATACCTTGGGGCTGCGAACCAAAAAAATTGTCTGAACGCATCGGTCAGACGGCCACCTTCTCCACCGCTCCTTCTTTGACTGACCGAAGCCTCAGCAACACGTTGTCCAGAAACAGGAGTTTGTAACCTCCCAGTCTCTGGGAACGCGTTGCACAGACCTTTCTGCAAGGCCTCCTGAAGATGTTTCATCCTCTGCTCCCTCTGCGATGGCAAGATAAGGTCCGCAACCTTACCCTTGTAACGTGGATCAAGGAGGGTTGCCAGCCAGTATTGGTCTTTCTCCTTGATACCACGAATACGAGGATCCTTCCGCAGGCTTTGCAGGATCAGGGAGGCCATGCAGCGTAGGTTTGCTGAGGCATTCGGTCCGGAGTCCTCTGGGTCACTAAGGACGACATGGTCCGCAGCCACCTCCTCCCAGCCATGTACAAGTCCATGTATTTCTTGGGACTGATCCCTTAAAGACTGCTGCTGATGCTGAGTGCCAGGCTCCACCTCCATACTGACACAATCTTCCTCCTCCTCCTCCTCCTCCTCCTCCTCCTCCTCCTCCTCGTCCTCTTCCTGTGTGATCGGTGGGCACGCAGGAACACTGTCTGGATAAAGGGGGCCTTGAGAGCTAAGGAAGTCCTCCTCTTCCTGCCTCTGTTCTGCCTCAAGTGCCCTGTCCATTATTCCACGCAGCGTGTGCTCCAACAGGTGGACAAGGGGGACAGTGTCACTGATGCATGCACTGTCACTGCTCACCATCCTCGTGGCCTCCTCAAATGGTGACAGGACAGTGCATGCATCCCTGATCATGGCCCACTGGTGTGGGGAAAAAAAACAAGCTCCCCTGACCCTGTCCTGGTGCCATAGTCGCACAGGTACTCATTGATGGCCCTCTGCTGCGTGTGCAGCCACTGCAGCATGGCCAACGTTGAGTTCCACCTGGTGGGCATGTCACAGATTAGGCGGTTCCTGGGCAGGTTAAACTTCTTTTGGTGGTCCGTCAGCCGAGCACTGGCATTATATGACCGGCAGAAATGCACACAGACTTTCCTGGCCTGCTTCAGGACATCCTGTAAGCCCGGGTACCTGCCCAAGAACCGCTGCACCACCAAGTTAAGGACGTGAGCCAAACAGGGCACATGGGTCATTTGTCCCTGTCGGAGGGCAGAGAGGAGGTTGGTGCCATTGTCGCAAACCACAATTCCTGTCTTAAGTTGGCGGGGCGTCAACCACCTCTGAACCTGCCCCTGCAGAGCTGACAGAACCTCTGCCCCAGTGTGGCTCCTGTCCCCCAAGCACACCAGCTCAAGCACCGCATGGCATCTTTTGGCCTGTGTACTTGCGTAGCCCCTTGAACGGCTACAGAGCACCGCTGGTTCCGAGGACAAAGCACAGGAAGAGGACATGGAGGAAGAAGAAGAGGAGGGGGTGGAGGAGAGAGGTGTGTCACAATCATTAGCATTTTGGAGGCGTGGTGGCGGAACAACCTCCAACACTACTGCACCTTGTCCTGCATCCTTCCCAGCTGCCAGCAGAGTCACCCAATGCACCGGGAAACTTAGGTAACGTCCCTGTCCATGCCTGCTGGACCATGAGTCAGCGGTAATATGCACCTTACCGCTGACCGCCCTGTCCAGCGAGGCATGGACATTGCCTTCCACATGCCGGTAGAGAGCCGGAATCGCCTTCCGTGAGAAAAAGTGGCGTCTGGGTACCTGCCACTGAGGAACCGCACATTCCACAAACTCACGGAAGGGGACAGAGTATACCAACTGAAAAGGCAGCAGTTGAAGTGCTAGCAATTTTGCCAAGCTAGCATTCAACCGCTGGGCATCTGGATGGCTGGGAGCAAACTTCTTTCGGTGGTGCAGCAGCTGGGGCAGGGAAATTTGCCTGGTACAATCTGACGTCGGTGTACCAAAAGCAGATTGCCCACAAGTACTTGGCTGTGACACACCTAATTCTACACCTTCATTCCTCTCAGTGCAGGTCTCAGAGAGGACTGAAGGTATAGTGGGGTTGGAAATGTCAGCTGATGAGGAGCAAGGAGAGGTCCTCTTTGTTCTTTGGTGTGGGTCATTTAGATACGCTTGCCAACGAACTGCATGGCAGGTCAACATATGTCTGGTCAAGCATGTGGTACCCAAGCGGGTGATATTTTGGCCACGCGAGATACGCTTGAGACATATGTTGCAAATAGCAGCGGTGCGATCTGATGCACTCGTCTCCAAAAAGGCCCACACCAAAGAACTTTTTGAATAACGCGCAGAGACTGCAGCGCCCTGCACATGTGGAGCTTTGGGGTGTGATGCAGTCAATGTGCTGCACTTAGGCTGGCCCCTGGAGGGCATCCTGCCTCGTTGGTGATGTGCCGCCTCCTCCTCCTCCTCTCTGCTATCAGGCACCCATGTTGAGTCAGTGACCTCATCATCCCCTCCCTCCTCATCACTGGAGCAAACCTGGCAGTATGCTGCAGCAGAGGGAGCATGACTGCCAGATTGCTGTCCTTCTTGGGCACCCCCTCTGTCCGTGCTCATGTTACTGCCTTCATCGAGCTCAGTATCATCATCAGAGCCTTCCAAACGCTGGGCATCCTCCTGGAGCATGTACCCAACACTGTGGTCAAACAGTTCGAGGGACTCCTCAGGAGGACATGGTGGGGCTAGAGAAGGAGTCACTGATGACATTGAGCCGAGGGAAGAGGCCGCTGCTTTGCCAGACAAAGTACCCTGGGCATGGGTGAGAGAGGATGAGGAGGATGAGGACGGCTTGTTCATCCACTCGACCAAGTCTTCCGCATGTTGCGGCTCAACGCGACCAGCTGCCGAAAAAAAGGCCAAGCATGTCCCAAAGCCACGTGCTGATGAGGATGCACCGTCTCCACGACCAGCACTAGACACAGAGCCTGCTTGCTATCTCTTATTGGCTTGTGACTGTCTGCCTCTCCTTCTTGGCCTTCCAGACATACTAATGGCCTGTAGCTGCACTAAGCTGGGATATATATATATATATATATATATATATATATATATATATATATATATATATACTGATACTGCAGCTAGCAAAATCAACTGCCTGCCCGTAGTATGAGAACACCACCAACATTCTACAGGTAGCCTTAGCTGAACACTGTGAGGTGGACGCACCCCACTAACTTGTAGGTTTAGCTGAACACTGTGAACAGGATGCACCCCACTAACTTGTAGGTTTAGCTGAACACTGTGAGCAGGACGCACTGCACTAACTGTAAATAGTCTAGCTGCCTGACTGTGGTACTAATAGGATCAAAAGAACACCAGTAATTTTCTTCAGGTAGCTGTATATACTATAACAAGACAAGCCTGCCTGTCAGTAAGAAGATAACAGGAACGGATCTAGCTGAACACTGTGAGCAGGACGCACTGCACTAAACTTGTAGGTTTAGCTGAACACTGTGAGCAGGACGCACCCCGCTAACTTGTAGGTTTAGCTGAACACTGTGAGCAGGATGCCCCCCACTAACTTGTAGGTTTAGCTGAACACTGTGAGCAGGACGCACTGCACTAACTGTAAATAGCCTAGCTGCCTGACTGTGGTACTAATAGGATCAAAAGAACACCAGTAATTTTCTTCAGGTAGCTGTTTATACTGTAACAAGACAAGCCTGCCTGTCAGTAAGAAGATAACAGGAACGGATCTAGCTGAACACTGTGAGCAGGACGCACTGCACTAACTTGTAGGTTTAGCTGTACACTGTGAGGTGGACGCACCACACTAACTTGTAGCTTTAGCTGAACACTGTGAGCAGGACGCACCACACTAACTTGTAGGTTTAGCTGAACACTGTGAGCAGGACGCACTGCACTAACTGTAAATAGTCTAGCTGCCTGACTGTGGTACTAATAGGATCAAAAAAACACCAGTAATTTTCTTCAGGTAGCTGTATATACTGTAACAAGACAAGCCTGCCTGTCAGTAAGAAGATAACAGGAACGGATCTAGCTGAACACTGTGAGCAGGACGCACCCCACTAACTTGTAGGTTTAGCTGAACACTGTGAGCAGGACGCACCGCACTAACTTGTAGGTTTAGCTGAACACTGTGAGCAGGACGCACCCCACTAACTTGTAGGTTTAGCTGAACACTGTGAGCAGGACGCACCTCACTAACTTGTAGGTTTAGCTTAATTGTATCAAAAGAACACCAGCAATTTTCTTCAGGTAGCTCATTATACTGTAACAAGACAAGCCTGCCTGTCAGTAAGAAGATAACAGGAACGGATCTAGCTGAACACTGTGAGCAGGACGCACTGCACTAACTGTAAATAGTCTAGCTGCCTGACTGTGGTACTAATAGGATCAAAAGAACACAAGCAATTTTCTTCAGGTAGCTGTATATACTGTAACAAGACAAGCCTGCCTGTCAGTAAGAAGATAGCAAGAACGGATCTAGCTGAACACTGTGAGCAGGACACACTGCACTAACTGTAAATAGTCTAGCTGCCTGACTGTGGTACTAATAGGATCAAAAGAACACCAGTAATTTTCTTCAGGTAGCTGTAAATACTGTAACAAGACAAGCTTGCCTGTCAGTAGGAAGATAACAAGAACGGATCTAGCTAAACTGAATACAGTGTATATATACATATATATATGCAACACCTGGGATGCATATATATACACAATACACTGTAAGTACAGCTAACTGACTGACTGTTCTGCCTAATCTATCTAACTCAAATCAAATGTCACTGTCTGTCTCTCTCTCTCTCTCAATGAACGCCGGAACACACACTACACAGGGCCGCCGTGCAGGCAGCCTTATATAGTGTGGGGCGTGTACTAAATCCCTTGAGCCATAATTGGCCAAAGCCTCCTTGGCTTTGGCCAATTACGGCTCTCTGTTCAGGCGGAGCTGTGATTGGCCAAGCATGCGGGTCATAGTGCATGCTTGGCCAATCATCAGCCAGCAATGCACTGCGATGCCGCAGTGAATTATGGGCCGTGACGCGCCACACGAATTTGGCACGAACGGCCAATATCGTTCGCAATTCGGCGAACGACCGAACAGCCGATGTTCGACTTGAACATGGGTTCGACTCGAACACGAAGCTCATCCCTACCTGTCAACTGATCTTACGAAACCTGCATAGGCTTGACTTTCATATCTTGCAAGAAGAGGAAACATATCAAAATGCTATGTTTTTGCACTGATTAGGTAATATTTATGAAGTTTTTGTGACAAAAAGAGATATGACTTCAACATCTAGATTTGAGATGGAATGTCCAGCAATAAGGAGGAATGCAGATGTGTATGAACTCCATAACAAAACCATCAACTTTGCTGTTCAGGCCAGAAAACCACTGTTGCAAACAGAACTGATGACATCAGTAAAATACAAGTATAGGATCACATGGAAGTACTCCTTATTGACAACAATTTGAATGCTACAGAAGGCCACAAGAGTGCTCTGCTCTGCCTGGCTATAGTTTGGGCAGCAGTTTACAGGCGATACATGAGCACCCACAGGTACTCTACGTTCCTGATATACATATATATATATATATATATATATATATATATATATATATATTCCATTTTATCAATAGTACTAAAATCTAAACCTTTATTTTTGTGTGTATTATGCCCCGTACACACGGTTGGATTTTCCGATGGAAAATGTCCGATCGGAGCGTGTTGTCGGACATTCCGACCGTGTGTGGGCTCCATCGGACATTTTCCATTGGATTTTCCGACACACAAAGTTTGAGAGCAGGCTATAAAACTTTCCGGCAACAAAATCCGATCGCGTCAATTCCGACCGTGTGTGGCCAGTTCCGACTCACAAAGTGCCACGCATGCTCAGAAGAAATTCCGGGACGGAACAGCTTGGTCTGGTAAAATTAGCGTTCGCAATGGATACAGATCTTTCGTCACGCTGCAATGTAAAAAATGGTTTAATACAGCGCACTCTCTTCTTCTTTACGTCTGACCAATTTTTTTTGTTTGTTTTTAATTGTAAAAAGGCTGTTTTTTTTTTTTACTTTTTTTTGCTTTTTATTCCAGAATATTTTTGTGTGTGTTTTGTGTGTCAAGTTACCACAACACCATTATTATCTTGTATTATTTAATCTCAATGAGATTGTTTGGTGTTGGTGTCTCTTGTTAATTTCACTTTGTATTTTGAAATGTACCTGCCTCCTCACCAACAAACTGTTTTTTTTTAAGGAAAACACACATAGGCAAGTATAATTGAACCAAAAATTCCTTTATTACGGGCTCACAACCAAACAAAGAGGGAGGCAACGCTGGAGAAACAGCTGAAATTGGCGAGGCCTTTGGCTCCCACGGCACACATCAATTATTTTACTGCAAAATTGGTGGCCTGAGGAGTCCATATGTAAGGAAGTGCAGTCTGGTCCAGAAGTCACAGAGATCTGGAAAGCAGCAGATGACATCTGTGTCCCCAGGCTGTGGTCATACAAGAGACTGCATCTTTTGTCAGACCAGACTTTACCCAGGTCATCACTCTCTGGTCTTCCTTCCACGCTTCCTTCCATGCTGTGGCTCTGGTGGTGGAGTTGTGGCAGGAGGAGGAGGAGGATGGTCCAACTCAATCACGTCGGTCTTGGGTGTGATTTCGCTACTCACCCCCTTAGTTAGGACTTTATAAATAAGTTTCTCACACATGAGGCGTTGGCCCTCCTGCATGCCCTTCAGTTTGGTGGTAGCCATGCAGGCAAAGGCCTCTTCAGGAGTGGGTAAGGCTCTGAGGGACGCAGAAGCCTCCTGAATGAGCCTGAGTGCTAAATCCTGCACGTGACTCCCCTTCCTGGGTCTTTTGTATGGAAGGGGAGGGGAGGAATCTGCGATTCGGTCAGGCTCTGACTGGTCCAAGGCTTCTCCTGGCTGCCACTTAGCCCCGCCTCCTCCTGGCTGCCACTAACCCCTGCCTCCTCCTGGCTGCCACATTCCACAGCCTCCTCCTGTGTGCCACATTCCACAGCCTCGTCCTGTCTGAGGTCTTCCTGTGTATAAAAAAGGGACATAGTTTGAGTTTTTGATTCATCAATCACACACAATTTTCATCTCATGACTGTTGCAAATTGAATGTTAACAAATCTAACAGACTATCATTCTGAGCCCAGCATTTTTCATTCTTGTCCCAAATATTTTTGCCCACTACTGTCTATTGATATGTAAAACACTTTATGAAATCAGCAATTAGTGATCAATAATAATATCTAGTAAACATCATTTATTTATTGACCAGAAATCTGTAGAACAATGCTATACCTTACTCCATCTGGGCTCCTCCACTTCTTCCTGGCTGGAAGTCCCAGGCTGGACATCGGAAGCCTCAGCTGAGGTGGAAGATAAGGTGGAAGGAAGAGTGGAAGGAAGAGTGGAGAGGGATTCCCTGACTCCAGTCTGGTCTGACAGAAAACAAAGTTTCTCATAGTACCAGAGCCTGGGGACATAAACGTCATCTGCTGCAGCTCCAGATCTCTGGGAATCCGTGACCTTCTTGCACTCCCTAAGATAAGTGCTCCTCAGGCCACCAATTTTGGTTTTTAAATAGGGGATGGTTGCCGTGGGGACCACCGGCTTCACCAACTCCAGCAGTTTCTCCAGCGCTGTCTGTCTCTTTTGTTTATTATTATAATGTGGATGTTTCACCTGCCACAGACAGGGCAGCTCCCTGTACTTGTCTATAAACAGGGGGAGGAAGTTGTGGTCATTGAAGCCATCCATTTTATCTGCAAAACACAACACGAGACAAACCCCAATGTCAGGCAAAACTCTCCTAATCTTGTTACAATATAGGCCTCAATCTAGAAGCAGTATAGGCCCAAGTTTAGATCTTACCTTCGTTATCACGATCGGCGCCTCCGATACTTCTTCCTCCGCTCACAGATCGTACGTACTATGCACGTGTGTTACACTTTATACACACTGCGCATGCGTGTAACTCCACCCGCCCCTGACGTTCTTTCTAGTCTATTCCCTGCCCCTTTTCGTTTGGTGCAGTGGGGGAAGAGCACATGGCGGAGACACAGCAGGTGCATGCTAATTATAGCAACGAGGAGGAGGGGGAGGAAAGCCCGGAGCCGGAAACGTCTGAATCCAGAAGGAGAAGATTTATGTCCTTTGGGGAGATGTTGGAGATGGTCGACATCCTGAAGAGGGCTGACTATGATAGAAAGTATGGACCTTACCCCAACCCCAATGTCAGAAAGGCCAAGATAATGGCAAAAGTGGTCAAGAGTCTGCACCGAAATTTCGGGGTACGATGATCGAAAGATCAGCTCAGGAAGCGGTGGTCGGACCTAAAATTGAGAGAACACGAGCAGTACAGAAAGATCCGGAGAGTGCTGCAAAAAAGTAAGTAGTTGTGCTGTGTTCCTATTCTTTTTGTGTTTATTACATTTGTGCTGCTCCATGTGCTTTTCTTAACTGTTATCCAGTTTAAAATGTCAACTTTCATGTTCATGGGCAAATTATTTGTTCGTATCAAACATTTTTCTTTCGGCATATAAAACACCATTGTTTTGGCCATGTGCATTTGACCACATTTTTTAGGGCCTACTTGTATGAAAATAATTTGGTTGTGTAGATGTGTTTGTTACTAGAATTAAATGCAAACTCGATTCTGTGTAAGGAGAGGACACTCAGCAGCAGTTTTCACATCTGGACGCTGGAGCACTAGTCTGGGACACAAGAACACCCTTTTTATTAGGGGGCCCACACAGGTGCTCCAGTGTATACTATAGGGGTGTCTCCATCTGTGAAGCTTGGACAAAACAGGTAAAGTATTGAAGCTTGACAAAGGACACTAAAAATTCTACATCTTGGAACTCTGCCAAAACAGACAATTGTACCCCACTTCCAAGCAATGTTTCATATTTATAGTTCTGCCATCAAATATCTGTGTGCTAAGTATACCATTTTTTTTTTAACATAGGGGAGAAAAGACTCGGAGGACACCCCTTATCTGAGGAGACCAGAGATCCCCCACCTCTGGAAGAAGGGGAAATCCCCCAAAGACAAGAAGAGCAGGATGAGGAAGACGTGGTAGAACTAGTCACCACAACAGGTGAGTGTCTGCGACCACAGGCTCAGGTAAGAGATGGATGCCGGCATATTTATAATACATGTTTTTTTTGGTTTCTATCTTTTTTAGGTGATCGTGATGTTGTGGATCCAGGGCATTTCACCTTGGAAAGTGCACAGATCCTGATTGGGGAGATCATGGGGTGTAATAGGGACTTGGAAAACATCAAGAAAAACATCAATGAAGTTATTTAAAAAAATAAGAACATCATTGATGTTTTGGGGAGAGTTTAAAACCCCTCCAAATCCCTTTCTTTTATGGTGTGCTACAATTTTAACATCTTTTGTCTAATTGTAGAAAAGCCAAATTTTGAGGATGCACACAGTGTGTCAACATGTGCTATCTGCCATCACGGGAGATCAACGGACGCATTTTGGGGGTGCAACCCCTTTCTAAACAATAAAGTAGCTGTGAGGAAGGGGTGGCTCCCCCAAAACACGTCCCTTGATCCCCCATGATGGCAGCTAGCACATGTTGACATTCAGGTATTTGTGTACATCTTCAAAATTTGGCTTTTCTGGGGGTGACTTCACCCCATCTGAACGCAATATCAAACACAGTTCCTAAATACTCATGTCTGATATTGCCTTCAAGTTCTACCAAATGTGAACTTTGTAAGTTCAAGATTTGTGTCTTTCTTGTGTGTTTTAAACATGCCTGTTTTATCTTAAATGGACATTTCTACTTTTTCTAATGTGACTCCAAAAATTGTTATACAACAAACATGTTGGTTTGTTTTCAAAACATTTTCTAAATGCACATGTGATTGTGCAGGTATTAAAAAGATTGTTAATCAAGAATGTGTGGATTATTGTCTCAACGCTAGAACACTTTTGGGGTGCTCTAATTGGTGTTTTCTGTGACAATGGGTGTTATTTCCTAAGGGCAAACCCCTTTTGCACTCCAAGTGCAGTTTCAAGTGCACTTGTAGTGCAAAGTGTCTTTGCCTTTAGTAAATAACACCCAACAGTGCTTTGTATAAGGTTACACAATCACGCCATTTTCAGGACTCACCACATTTCTGTCAGGGTCAGCTAAAACAAACACAAGCAGTAAATGTCACCAAAGATTTGCTTAACGTTTTTTTTTTATTTGATAAAGGTTTCACACATTGTCTGGCATATTGAAAGCCCCCCTACCCGCAAAGAATTCAAGGTATTTTAGCCGGACATCACGGGCACTCAGGGAGGGCAAGCCAGGGCGGCCACTTTCTTTTTTTTTTTTTTTTTTTAACAAAAAGCTTTTATTAACGTTTGAAAATAACATTGGTACAATCCTATTAACATTTGTACATAAGTTTCATATAACAGTGAATAATTGACTTCAATAATTATTTACTGGTAAGGCCACCAAGGTGGTTTCGTATCCGACCTATTGTTATATTGATAAATTATTTGGAAATACTCTAGCTTTGTATAGAAAAAAATCTGTTATTTATTTTAAAAAGGAGAATAAATTTGTGGACTCCTGAGAGGTGTCCTTAGATATAGATATAGTAATAGAAATAAGGAGTAAAGAGGAGGAAAGAAAATTAAATAAAAATAAAATAAAATAAATATATTATAGGAAAAATATTGGTCTATGTATAAAAGTTTTATCTTTATGTGAAAGTGGTATATGAATCAGAATATTTAAAAGTAATCCATGGTTGCCTTATTTTAATAAACTTTTCTATATTCCCTTGTGTTGTTGCTCTGATCTCTTCCATTCCTTTAAGGAGATGTATTTCTTCCAGCCATTCCTTAATTGTAGGAGCGGTGGTGCTTCTCCAATGTCTTGGTATCACTGTTTTAGCTGATGTGATTAAGAATCTGGTCAAAGAATTTTTGTATTTTCTCAGAGTGCAATTGGTGATATTTATGAGGCAGCAAGCATCGTCTAGATGAATTGTTGTTTTTGTGATATGTTTTATGATCTTTATTACTTGATTCCAAAAGGGTTTTATCAGGCCACACTCCCACCAGATATGATATAGAGTACCCTCTTCTTGGTTGCAGCGCCAACAATGCCCAGGCACTGCCGGAAACCATTTGTGTATTTTATTTGGTGTTATGTACCAATGGGTTGGTTCATTTTGAATTCCGGCCTCAGGCCCAACTGAGCTAGCATAGTTGGCAGAATGTTGCCGTAAAAAGTTGTGTAGAATACAGCACGCCAGGATAATATGATTCAGTTTATACTCCGCCATATGTATGGGTGTAAGAAATAGGCGGAACCGGCTGGCCATGATTTCAAACGTGTTCTCCACCACTCTTCTGGCTCTAGCCAGCCGATAATTAAAAACCCTCTGGTCCGGGGTGAGGGTCCTCATCGGGAATGGCCGCATAAAATGGTCCCCCAGCGCAAAGGCTTCATCCGCAATGAAGACGAATGAGAGTCCTTCCACATTGTCTTCTGGAGGTGGCAAGTCCAAGCTGCCATTCTGAAGACACCTGTAGAACTCCGTCTGGGCAATGACTCCACCATCGGACATCCGGCCATTCTTCCCCACGTCCACATACAGGAACTCATAAATAGCTGACACCACCACCAACATCACAATACTATTGAACCCCTTATAATTATAATAGTACGACCCCGAGTTGGGTGTTGGGATGATGTGGACCTGTTTCCCATCAATTGCCCCTCCGCAGTTAGAAAAGTCCCACCGCTGGGCAAAGTGGGAAGCCACAGTCTGCCATTCCTGTGGCGTGGAAGGAAACTGTTGAGGAAAACAACAAAAAAATTGTCTTTTATTTGTCTTTTTGCACATAAACATGGAAAGCAGATTAGACACAAACATTCTTGGCCAACATAAAGATAACATTTATTTATGGGATTTTTTAAAGACCAAAGTATAAGGTACACCTATCACATCCCCCCCCCCTCTCATGGGTCATTTCTAACATTATACGGGGGGAGCTCTTGGACAGGCAACCCTCTCCACTTCATTGAGAGATGAATGCATAAATAATGTGTATTACTTTGAATAGCCCCTCCTTAGTTACACTATTGGCAGCCCACTGGACAGGTAAGAAGTGTCATAATACAAAGATATAAATACACACTGTACACATTTGAGCACATTTGGACATTCTGCTATTACCTATCAAAATAATAATAGGATAAAACAACTATAAACAGTACCATTTGAAAGTATACAGGCAGGCCCTTGCACTACATGCTTTGGGGAATTCATCCATAAATCTGACCACTAAAGAGATGGGTATAGTGTGTATGGGTTTGGCAGCAGATAGATGATTGAGGATAGATAGAGAATTGGTATCAGCTGACTTAGCAGTTGGGAGGAGGGAGGGTTCAAAATGATTTGGGGACCCCCCCCAAAAAAACCTCTGGCACTCTGCCTGAATTTAAAGCACAAATCACATTTAAAAACATTTTAGAGGGTATTTGGGGTAAAGCACTACTATGGAGCTGATAAAATACATTGTTAAGTGACTACATGAGGTGAATATAGGGCCAGGAGAGCATGCTGGGGAGATAAGTGAAGGCAAATATGTATGAAGGACAACAAAAATATTTACCTAAAAATCAAGCATGCATGAGGACAAAGGGGACATTCACATCATATTACAATCATGGTAATAAGGGAATGAGGAAAGAAATACAATATATTAGCAAACATTAAATGCAATAAAATGTGATATTAAAGGCTAAACATCTTGCCTTCATATACTCCTTCTGCAGGACCTGGATGATGGCAGAACAGGTCTCTGGGATAATGATCCCCAGAGCCTGGGGGGAGATGCCTATCGAGAACTTTAAGTCCTGCAGACTTCTCCCCATTGCCAAGTACCGCAGGGTGGCGACGAGCCTCTGCTCCGGAGTGATGGCTTGCCTCATGCAGGTATCCTGCCTGCTGATATAGGGGGTCAGCTAAGCCAAAAAACGGTGAAATACGGGGTCCGTCATCTGGAGAAAGTTCCTGAAATCAGGATTATTCTCACGGATCTCACGGAGCAAAGGCATATGACAGAACTGGTCCCCTTGAAGCAACCAATTCTTGGTCCATGAACTCCTCCCCACCCTGTTCATGGACTGGACTTCTGTCAAGGTCAGGACCCCAACACCAAGCCCCCGCACAGCACAAACTCTACGAGGAGTACGTATACGCAACATGGCTAGAAAACGGTCGGCTGCTTAGAACGAAGTAACAGAACGCACTGAAGAACAGCAAGGCCTGTGCAGAGCGACCTGAAAAACAGTAACGAACGAACAAGAACACAATGACAAAGTCACGCGTAGCTTGCTGCAAGCACTGAAGAGCAGATACAAACCCACAAGCACAAACTGAACAGCAGGAAACGATCTGAAAACCACGAGTTTGAAAAAGAACGAATCGTCACTCACCAAACTTTTACTAATACGAGATTAGCAAAGGAGCCCAAAGGGTGCCGCGCTTGGTTCTGAAATGGCCTTTTTTAGTCTTGTCGTACGTGGTGTACGTCACCGCGTTCTTGGTGATCCGAAATTCCGACAACTTTGTGCGACCGTGTGTACGCAAAACAAGTTTAAGCCAACATCCGTCGGAAAAAATCCTAGGATTTTGTTGTCGGAATGTCCGATCAATGTCCGACCGTATTATACGGGGCATAAGGGTGGTGGAGTTGTGTGTTTTTCACATTTTCCAGAAGCCAAACTTTCCTTGGTATGGTTGATGAGGTATTATAGAGTGTTGTCAGATCTTACAAGCCAATAATAAGTTATTATAATCAGCCAAATCTTATCATTAGATGTGTGCTTTTGAGGTAGTGACAGAAAAGAAGAACACCCTGCATCTGCATAAAATATGAATACAATTCCTTTTCTAAATCAATTGCTAAATCTGTACTTGTCAATTTTATTTTATTGAGGCTGTCAGTTGTTGGAAAAATTTAAGAAATAGTCGTGACGAACTTTTAAAAACGTAGTTTCCCAAAATCTAATTGTTCAGTTTTAGGTACATAGCAAACTGACTTCCTCACGTTCTAAGGAAGTTTTCACTCTCCTTGTTGAATGTTTCATTTATATAGTATTATAGAGACTGCAGTGGGAAGAATGGACCTCCATTGGGGTGCTTGTGTTGAGGTCAAATACAGGAATAGAAGTGTGAAGATCCCTCATCTGTAATCCTGTGACTTTAGTCAAATCCACCTATGGATGAATCAACTTAAAGCAGATCTAAAATCATCAAAACATGTTAATAGTTTTTTTTTAACCACTTCAATACAGGCAACTTCTTCCCCCTTCCTGTCCAGGCCAATGACAATTGCGCGGTCATACAACACTGTACCCAAACAAAATTTGTACCATTTCGTTCACACAAAAAGAGCTTTCTTTGAGTGATATTTAATCACCACTGGGTTTTTTATTCTTTGCTAAATAAATGTAAAAAACGAAAATTTGGAAAAAATACACGTTTTTCTTTGTTTCTGTTATAAAATTTTGCAAACAAATAATCTTTCTTCATAAATTTAGGCTAAAAGGTATTCTGCTACATTTCTTTGGTGAAAATAACCCAAAACAGTGTATAATATTTAGTCTGTAGGAAAGTTATAGAGTCCAGAAACAATGGTATATATCTGAAAATTGATCATTCCTGATGTACTGACGGCCAAACTAATTTATTGAGTCCCAAAAATGTCAGGACAGTACAGATATCTTTTTATAAATTAGACAGTCGAAGGTATTTAGTAAAAGGCATGGCAAGTTTTTTGAAGTTGTCATTTTTGTCATCATTTTTGGGAAAAATTAAGAAATTAAATTTTTTTTGTACATACTGTCATCAGCATCATCATATACTGGGCGTGGCAATCATCAGGGACACTGACTGGTGACAGAATATTTTTATTAATTTTTTTCACATTTTTTTTTTTTGCATATACAGTAGTAGCGAATTTCATTGCTATATGCAAGCATTTTACTGAATGAAATTCATTCATTCAGTTTGTTTTGTTGTGATTAGCTGTGGTCAGAGCTAATTACATTGTACAAGCCAATCAAAGCTAGGGATGAGCCGAACACCCCCCGGTTCGGTTCGTACCAGAACCTGTGAATGGACCGAAAATTCGCACGAACGTTAGAACCCCATTGATGTCTATGGGACTCGAACGTTCGAAATCAAAAGAGCTCATTTTAAAGGCTAATTTGCAAGGTATTGACCCGGGTCCTGCCCCAGGGGACATGTATCAATGCAAAAAAAACGTTTAAAAACAGCCGTTTTTTCGGGAGCAGTGATTTTAATGATACTTAAAGTAAAAAAAAAAAAAAGTGAAATATTCCTTTAAATATCGTACCTGGGGGGTGTCTATAGTATGCCTGTAAAGTGGCGCGTGTTTCCCATGCTTAGAACAGTCCCTGCACAAAATTTCATTTTTAAAGGAAAAAAAGTCATTTAAAACTGCTTGCGGCATTAATGTAATGTCGGGTCCTGGCAATATGGATGAAAATCAGTGAGAAAAACGGCATGGGTACCCCCCCAGTCCATTACCAGGCCCTTTGGGTCTTGTATGGTAATTAAGGGGAACCCCGCACCCAAATTAAAAAAGGAAACAGCAGTATACAGGCTCTGTACTCTGAACAGCAGTATGCAGGCGGTGCAAACAAGATAGGGACTGTAGGTTTGTTGTTAAGTAGAATCTGCTTGCAATTCAGAAGATTTCACCTCACTTTTTGTCCCAATGACAAATGTTTTTTGAAAATTTGGGTTTTTTTGTGAAACAAGGATTGGTGATAAAGCATCAGTGGAAAAGAGAAATGTTTTTCCCATATTAACTCTTACAGGAGAGAATTTCCCTTCCTAGGGGTAGATTTCATCTCACTTCCTGTTGTTTCCTTCTGTTTGCAAGTAGGAGTCGTTTGTAAGTTGGATGTTTGAAAGTAGGGGCCTGCCCTATATACTCAGCAGAAATTTGGGCCTTAGGTGTTGTTATGGCCACAACACTGTAAGCCCTCACAGAGCCCTGCTGTGAAATATTAGATCAAGAATTGTAATTACATGCCCAACAGGGGCAGAAAAATTGGGCCTTGGTTGGTGGTGGTGGTGCTTGTGCCACAACACTGTAAGTCCTCACTCGCTCTTGGTGGGCGCAGAAACGGGCCCTGCTGTGAAATATTAGATCAATAATTTTAATTACATGCCCCTGTTGAACAGGGGCTGTAAAATTGGGCCTTAGGCACTGGTGCTGGTGCCACAACACTGCAACCCCTCACAGATACTCTAGTTGCAACACAGGAACGAGCCCTGCTGCAAAGTATTGCATCAAAAATTGTAATTACACGCCCCTGTTAGACAGGGGCTGAAAAATTGAGCCTTAGGCAGTGGTGCTGGTGCCACAACACTGCAACCCCTCACAGATACTCTAGTTGGAACGCAGGAACGAGCCCTGCTGCAAAGTATTGCATCAAAAATTGTAATTACATGCCCCTGGTAGACAGGGGCTGAAAAATTGGGCCTTAGGCATGCGAGATACGCTTGAGACATATGTTGCAAATAGCAGCGGTGCGATCTGATGCACTCATCTCCAAAAAGGCCCACACCAAAGAACTGTTGGAATAGCATGCAGAGACAGCAGCGCCCTGCACATGCGGAGCTTTGGGGTGTGATGCAGTCAGTGTGCTGCCCTTAGGCTGGCCCCTGGAGGGCATCCTGCCTTGTTGGTGATGTGCCTCCTCCTCCTCCTCTCTCTTATCAGGCACCCACGCTGAGTCAGTGACCTCATCATCCCCTCCCTCCTCCTCACTGGAGCAAACTTGGCAGTATGCTGCAGCAGGGGGAGCATGACTGTCAGATTGCTGTCCTTTTTGGGCATCCCCTCTGTCTGTGCTCACGTTACTGCCTTCATCAAGCTCAGTATCATCATCAGAGCCTTCTAAATGCTGGGCATCCTCCTGGAGCATGTACCCAACACTGTGGTCAAACAGTTCGAGGGACTCCTCAGGAGGACATGGTAGGGCTAGGGAAGGAGTCACTGATGTCATTGAGCCGAGGGAAGAGGCTGCGTTGGCAGCTGCTTTGCCAGATAAAGTACCCTGAGCATGGGTGAGAGAGGATGAGGAGGATGAGAACGGCTTGGTCATCCACTTGACCAAGTCTTCCGCATGTTGCGGCTCAACACGGCCAGCTGCCGAAAAAAAGGCCAAGTGTGTCCCACGGCCACGTGCTGATAAGGATGCACCGTCTCCACGAACAGCACTGTTGCCTCTAGACCAACCTTCTATAGGTATCTTTAGCTGAACACTGTGCAGAGCTCGCAAAAAACTAACTTGTAGCTTATTTAGCTGCCTGCGGTAGTGATAGGATCAGGAAAACACCACCAACCTTCTACAGGTAGCTTTAGCTGAACGCTGTGCAGAGCTCGCACTACACTAACTTGTAGTTTTAGCTGAACACTGTGAGGAGGACGCACTACACCAACTTATAGCTTTAGCTGAACACTGTGAGAAGGACGCACTACCCTAACTTGTAGCTTAACTGAACACCGTGCAGAGGTCACACTAAACTAACTCAAAGCTTTAGCTGAACACTGTGAGGAGGATGCACTACCGTAGCTTGTAGCTTTAGCTGAACACTGTGAGGAGGACGCACTACACTAACTTGTAGCTTTAGCTGAACACTGTTCAGAGGACGCACTACACTAACTTGTAGCTTTAGCTGAACACTGTTCAGAGGACGCACTACACTAACTTGTAGCTTTAGCTGAACACTGTGAGGAGGACGCACTACCCTAACTTGTAGCTTTAGCTGAACACTGTGCAGAGGCCGCACTAAACTAACTTGTAGCTTTAGCTGAACACTGTGAGGAGGACGCACTACCCTAACTTGTAGCTTTAGCTGAACACTGTGCAGAGGTCACACTAAACTAACTTGTAGCTTTAGCTGAACACTGTTCAGAGGACGCACTACACTAACTTGTAGCTTTAGCTGAACACTGTGCAGAGGTCGCACTACACTCACTTGTAGTTTTAGCTGAACACTGTGAGGAGGATGCACTACACCAACTTGTAGCTTTAGCTGAACACTGTGAGAAGGACGCACTAGCCTAACTTGTAGCTTTAGCTGAACACCGTGAGAAGGACGCACTAGCCTAACTTGTAGCTTTAGCTGAACACCGTGCAGAGGTCACACTAAACTAACTCGTAGCTTTAGCTGAACACTGTGAGGAGGACGCACTACCCTAACTTGTAGCTTTAGCTGAACACTGTGCAGAGGTCACACTAAACTAACTCGTAGCTTTAGCTGAACACTGTGAGGAGGACGCACTACCCTAACTTGTAGCTTTAGCTTAACACTGTGCAGAGGTCAAACTAAACTAACTTGTAGCTTTAGCTGAACACTGTGAGGAGGAAGCACTACACTAACTTGTAGTTTTAGCTGAACACTGTTCAGAGGACGCACTACACTAACTTGTAGTTTTAGCTGAACACTGTTCAGAGGACGCACTACACTAACTTGTAGTTTTAGCTGAACACTGTGAGGAGGACGCACTACACTAACTTGTAGCTTTAGCTGAACACTGTTAGGAGGATGCACTACCCTAACTTGTAGCTTTAGCTGAACACTGTGCAGAGGTCACACTAAACTAACTTGTAGCTTTAGCTGAACACTGTTCAGAGGACGCACTACACTAACTTGTAGCTTTAGCTGAACACTGTGAGGAAGATGCACTACACTAACTTGTAGCGTTAGCTGAACACTGTGCAGAGGTCGCACTACACTAACTTGTAGTTTTAGCTGAACACTGTGAGGAGGACGCACTACACCATCTTGTAGCTTTAGCTGAACACTGTGAGGAGGACGCACTACCCTAACTTGTAGCTTTAGCTGAACACTTTGCAGAGGTCACACTAAACTAACTTGTAGATTTAGCTGAACACTGTGAGGAGGACGCACTACCCTAACTTGTAGCTTTAGCTGAACACTGTGTAGAGGTCACACTAAACTAACTTGTAGCTTTAGCTGAACACTGTGAGGAGGACGCACTACCCTAACTTGTAGCTTTAGCTGAACACTGTGCAGAGGTCGCACTACGCTAACTTGTAGTTTTAGCTGAACACTGTGAGGAGGACGCACCACACTAACTTGTAGCTTTAGCTGAACACTGTGCAGAGGTTGCACAACACTAACTTGTAGTTTTAGCTGAACACTGTGAGGAGGACGCACTACACTAACTTGTAGCTTTAGCTGAACACTGTGCAGAGGTCGCACTACAGTACTTGTAGTTTTAGCTGAACACTGTGAGGAGGACGCACTACACTAACTTGTAGCTTTAGATGAACACTGTGCAGAGGTCACACTACACTAACTTGTAGTTTTAGCTGAACACTGTGAGAAGGACGCACTACCCTAACTTGTAGCTTTAGCTGAACACCGTGCAGAGGTCACACTAAACTAACTCGTAGCTTTAGCTGAACACTGTGAGGAGGACGCACTACCCTAACTTGTAGCTTTAGCTGAACACTGTGCAGAGGTCACACTAAACTAACTTGTAGCTTTAGCTGAACACTGTGAGGAGGACGCACTACCCTAACTTGTAGCTTTAGCTTAACACTGTGCAGAGGTCACACTAAACTAAATTGTAGCTTTAGCTGAACACTGTGAGGAGGACGCACTACACTAACTTGTAGTTTTAGCTGAACACTGTTCAGAGGACGCACTACACTATCTTGTAGTTTTAGCTAAACACTGTGAGGAGGACGCACTACACTAACTTGTAGCTTTAGCTGAACACTGTGCAGAGGTCGCACTACACTAACTTGTAGTTTTAGCTGAACACTGTGAGGAGGACGCACAATATTAATTGTAGCTTTAGCTGAACACTGTGCAGAGGTCGCACTACACTAACTTGTAGTTTTAGCTGAACACTGTGAGGAGGACGAACTACACTAACTTGTAGCTTTAGCTGAACACTGTGCAGAGGTTGCACTACACTAACTTGTAGTTTTAGCTGAACACTGTGAGGAAGATGCACTACACTAACTTGTAGCTTTAGCTAAACACTGTGCAGAGGTCGCACTACACTAACTTGTAGTTTTAGCTGAACACTGTGAGCAGGACGCACTACACTAACTTGTAGCTTTAGCTGAACACTGTGCAGAGGTCGCACTACACTAACTTGTAGATTTAGCTGAACACTGTGAGGAGGACACACTACACCAACTTGTAGCTTTAGCTGAACACTGTGAGGAGGACGCACTACCCTAACTTGTAGCTTTAGCTGAACACTGTGCAGAGGTCACACTAAACTAACTTGTAGCTTTAGCTGAACACTGTGAGGAGGACGCACTACCCTAACTTGTAGCTTTAGCTGAACACTGTGTAGAGGTCACACTAAACTAACTTGTAGCTTTAGCTGAACACTGTGAGGAGGACACACTACCCTAACTTGTAGCTTTATCTGAACACTGTGCAGAGGTCACACTACACTAACTTGTAGATTTAGCTGAACACTGTGAGGAGGATGCACTACACTAACTTGTAGCTTTAGCTGAACACTGTGCAGAGGTAGCACTACACTAACTTGTAGTTTTAGCTGAACACTGTGAGGAGGACGCACTACACTAACTTGTAGCTTTAGCTGAACACTGTTCAGAGGTCGCACTACACTAACTTGTAGTTTTAGCTGAACACTGGGAGGAGGACGCACTACACTAACTTGTAGCTTTAGCTGAACACTGTGCAGAGGTCACACTACACTAACTTGTAGTTTTAGCTGAACACTGTGAGGAGGACGCAGTACACTAACTTATAGCTTTAGCTGAACACTGTGCAGATTTTGCACTACACTAACTTGTAGTCTTAGCTGAACACTGTGAGGAGGACGCACTACACTAACTTGTAGCTTTAGCTGAACACTTTGCAGAGGTCGCACTACACTAACTTTTAGTTTTAGCTGAACACTGTGAGGAGGACGCACTACACTAACTTGAAGCTTTAGCTGAACACTGTGCAGAGGTCGCACTACACTAACTTGTAGTTTTAGCTGAACGCTGTGAGGAGGACGCACCACACTAACTTGTAGCTTTAGCTGAACACTGTGCAGAGGTCGCATTACACTAACTTGTAGTTTTAGCTGAACACTGTGAGGATGACGCACTACACCAACTTGTAGCTTTAGCTTAACACTGTGAGGAGGACACACTACCCTAACTTGTAGCTTTAGCTGAACACTATGCAGAGGTCACACTAAACTAACTTGTAGCTTTAGCTGAACACTGTGAGGAGGACGCACTACACTAACTTGTAGTTTTAGCTGAACACTGTTCAGAGGACGCACTACACTAATTTGTAGTTTTAGCTGAACACTGTTCAGAGGACGCACTACACTAACTTGTAGCTTTAGCTGAACACCGTGCAGAGGTTGTACTACACTAACTTGTAGTTTTAGCTGAACACTGTGAGGAGGACTTACTACACTAACTTGTAGTTTTAGCTGATCACTGTGAGGAGGACGCACTACAGCAACTTGGAGCTTTAGCTGAACACTGTGAGGAGGACGCACTACCCTAACTTGGAGCTTTAGCTGAACACTGTGCAGAGGTCACTAAACTAACTTGTAGCTTTAGCTGAACACTGTGAGGAGGATACACTACCCTAACTTGTAGCTTTAGCTGAGCACTGTGTAGAGGTCACACTAAACTAACTTGTAGCTTTAGCTGAACACTGTGAGGAGGACACACTACCTAACTTGTAGCTTTAGCTGAACACTGTGCAGAGGTCACACTAAACTAACTTGTAGCTTTAGCTGAACACTGTGAGGAGGACGCACTACACTAACTTGTAGTTTTAGCTGAACACAGTTCAGAGGACGCACTACACTAACTTGTAGTTTTAGCTGAACACTGTTTAGAGGACGCACTACACTAACTTGTAGCTTTAGCTGAACACTGTGCAAAGGTCGTACTACACTAACTTGTAGTTTTAGCTTAACACTGTGAGGAGGACGCACTACACTAACTTGTAGCTTTAGCTGAACACTGTGCAGAGGTCACACTAAACTAACTTGTAGCTTTAGCTGAACACTGTGAGGAGGATACACTACCCTAACTTGTAGCTTTAGCTGAGCACTGTGCAGAGGTCACACTAAACTAACTTGTAGCTTTAGCTGAACACTGTGAGGAGGACACACTACCTAACTTGTAGCTTTAGCTGAACACTGTGCAGAGGTCACACTAAACTAACTTGTAGCTTTAGCTGAACACTGTGAGGAGGACACACTACACTAACTTGTAGTTTTAGCTGAACACTGTTCAGAGGACGCACTACACTAACTTGTAGTTTTAGCTGAACACTGTTTAGAGGACGCACTACACTAACTTGTAGCTTTAGCTGAACACTGTGCAAAGGTCGTACTACACTAACTTGTAGTTTTAGCTTAACACTGTGAGGAGGACGCACTACACTAACTTGTAGCTTTAGCTGAACACTGTGCAGAGGTCGCACTACACTAACTTTTAGTTTTAGCTGAACACTGTGAGGAGGACGCACTACACTAACTTGAAGCTTTAGCTGAACACTCTGCAGAGGTCGCACTACACTAACTTGTAGTTTTAGCTGAACGCTGTGAGGAGGACGCATTACACTAACTTGTAGCTTTAGCTGAACACTGTGCAGAGGTCGCACTACACTAACTTGTAGTTTTTGCTGAACACTGTGAGGATGACGCACTACACCAACTTGTAGCTTTAGCTTAACACTGTGAGGAGGATGCACTACCCTAACTTTTAGTTTTAGCTGAACACTGTGAGGAGGACACACTACAATAACTTGTAGCTTTAGCTGAACACTGTGCAGAGGTCGCACTACACTAACTTGTAGTTTTAGCTGAACGCTGTGAGGAGGACGCATTACACTAACTTGTAGCTTTAGCTGAACACTGTGCAGAGGTCGCACTACACTAACTTGTAGTTTTAGCTGAACACTGTGAGGATGACGCACTACACCAACTTGTAGCTTTAGCTTAACACTGTGAGGAGGACACACTACCCTAACTTGTAGCTTTAGCTGAACACTATGCAGAGGTCACACTAAACTAACTTGTAGCTTTAGCTGAACACTGTGAGGAGGACGCACTACACTAACTTGTAGTTTTAGCTGAACACTGTTCAGAGGACGCACTACACTAATTTGTAGTTTTAGCTGAACACTGTTCAGAGGACGCACTACACTAACTTGTAGCTTTAGCTGAACACCGTGCAGAGGTTGTACTACACTAACTTGTAGTTTTAGCTGAACACTGTGAGGATGACGCACTACACCAACTTGTAGCTTTAGCTTAACACTGTGAGGAGGACGCACTACCCTAACTTGTAGCTTTAGCTGAACACTGTGCAGAGGTCACACTAAACTAACTTGTAGCTTTAGCTGAACACTGTGAGGAGGACGCACTACACTAACTTGTAGTTTTAGCTGAACACTGTTCAGAGGACGCACTACACTAACTTGTAGTTTTAGCTGAACACTGTTCAGAGGACACACTACACTAACTTGTAGCTTTAGCTGAACACTGTGCAGAGGTTGTACTACACTAACTTGTAGTTTTAGCTGAACACTGTGAGGAGGACACACTACACTAACTTGTAGCTTTAGATGAACACTGTGCAGAGGTCGCACTACACTAACTTGTAGTTTTAGCTGAACACTGTGAGGAGGACACACTACAATAACTTGTAGCTTTAGCAGAACACTGTGCAGAGGTCGCACTACACTAACTTGTAGTTTTAGCTGAACACTGTGAGGATGACGCACTACACCAACTTGTAGCTTTAGCTTAACACTGTGAGGAGGACACACTACCCTAACTTGTAGTTTTAGCTGAACACTGTGAGGATGACGCACTACACCAAGTTGTAGCTTTAGCTGAAAACTGTGAGGAGGACGCACTACCCTAACTTGTAGCTTTAGCTGAACACTGTGCAGAGGTCGCACTACAGTAACTTGTAGTTTTAGCTGAACACCGTGAGGAGGACGCACTACACTAACTTGTAGCTTTAGCTGAACACTGTGCAGAGGTCGCACTACACTAACTTGTAGCTTTAGCTGAACACTGTGAGGAGGACGCACTACCCTAACTTGTAGCTTTAGCTGAACACTGTGCAGAGGTCGCACTACACTAACTTGTAGTTTTAGCTGAACACTGTGAGGAGGACGCACTACACTAACTTGTAGCTTTAGCTGAACACTCTTCAGAGGTCGCACTACACTAACTTGTATTTTTAGCTGAACACTGTGAGGAGGACGCACTACACTAAGTTGTAGCTTTAGCTGAATACTGTGCAGAGGTCGCACTACACTAGCTTGTAGTTTTAGCTGAACACTGTGAGGAGGACGCACTACGCTAACTTGTAGCTTTAGCTGAACACTGTGCAGAGGTCCCACTACACTAACCTGTAGTTTTAGCTGAACACTGTGAGGAGGACGCACTACGCTAACTTGTAGCTTTAGCTGAACACTGTGCAGAGATCGCACTACACTAACTTGTAGTTTTAGCTGAACACTGTGAGGAGGACGCACTACATCAATTTGTAACTTTAGCTGAACACTGTGAGGAGGACGCACTACCCTAACTTGTAGCTTTAGCTGAACACTGTGCAGAGGTCACACTAAACTAACTTGTAGCTTTAACTGAACTCTGTGAGGAGGACGCACTACACTAACTGTAAATAGTCTAGCTGCCTGACTGTGGTACTAATAGGATCAAAAGAACACCAGTAATTTTCTTCAGGTAGCTGTAAATACTGTAACAAGACAAGCCTGCCTGTCAGTAGGAAGATAACAGGAACGGATCTAGCGAAACTGAATACAGTGTATATATATATATATATATATATATATATATATATATATAAATATACAACACCTGGGATGCATATATATATATACACAATACACTGTAAGTGCAGCTAACTCACTGACTGTCCTGCCTAATTTAGCTAACTCAAATGAAATGACACTGTCTCTCTGTCTATCTAAGCACGCTGGAACACACTATACAGGGCTGCCATGTAGATGGCCTTATATAGTGTGGGGCGTGTTCTAAACTCCCTGAGCCATAATTGGCCAAACCACCCTGACTTTGGCTAATTACAGCTCTCTCTACTGACGGCGCTGTGTTTGGCCAAGCTTGCGGGTCATAGTGCATGCTTGGCCAATCATCAGCCAGCAATGCACTGCGATGCCGCAGTGAATTATGGGCCGTGATGCGCCACGCGAATTTGGCGCGAATGGCCCATAACGTTCGCAATTCGGCGAACGATCAAACAGCCGATGTTGGAGTCGAACATGGTTTGGACTCGAACGCAAAGCTCATCCCTAATCATAGCTAGCAACACAATTGTATACAATGGATGGCTTGAAAAGGAGCCATCCTTTGGGTACAACTGTTATGTGATCTGCTGTGATTGTTTACTGCGGTCACATGGTACCAGCAGCATGTCGGTACAGAGTCCAGTCATTTGCTGTGTCCAGTGGACGCAGCTGGTGACAGATCCCGTGACTGCCCCGCGGGCGGCGATTTGGGGGGACATTCCCTCTGGCATCATCTTGCCATATGCCGGGCAGGAACCAGTTAATAGAAGAAAATTTGTAAATCTGCAGCAGGAAAGATAGGTTTGTTCTGTCTTTTTTTACAGGTATCTTAAACCATAAAAATATGAAAAGGAGCATCAGACCAAAATCGGATAAAAGAATCCAAGATACCGTATTCATCGGTGTATAACACACACTTTTTTCCCTTAAAATCAGGGGAAAATCGCAGGTGCGTGTTATATGCCGATCCCTGCCGATCCCCCGCTGACCGTGAGCAGAGGAGCGAGCGCCGCCGACATACATACATAGCCGAGTGTACTCGGCTAGTTTATGCTAGCTCCACTCACAGTCACGCCCTGTCCAGCCCTATGATGGACATAACACAGGGACTGGGCGTGACTGTGAGTGGAGCTAGCCGAACCTAGCCGAGTACACTCGGCTATGTATGTATATTGGCAGCCCTCGGCTCCGCCCACAGGACTACGAGAGGAGCCGAAAGTGGCCGAGAGTCGCCGAGATACACAGGACTGGCTCTGTGTATCTTGGTGGTGCCATATTTAAAAACTGCAGTGACACTGAAAAGTCTGCAGTGTCACTGGGCAAGGCTGCAAATGACACTACAAAGCTGCAGATGACACTCCAAGGCTGCAAATGACACTGAAAGGCTGCAAATGACACTACAAGGCTGCAGAAGGCACTAACAAGGCTGCAAACGACACTACAAGGCTGCAGATGGACACTGATAAGGCTGCATTGATGGGCATTTAAATGTAAGCTTTTTTTCTTAAATAGTTTTTTCCTTAAAATTCCCTCCTAAACTTGGGGTGCGTGTTATACGCCGGTGCGTATTATACACCGATAAATACGGTAATTTTAATTGCTGATAAAAATCAATGAAAAAACAAATAACATGTTTCAGGGCTCAACACAGCATAAAACTTGGATGGACTTCACAGATCTATATTAGAACCCGTAGCAGCAACAGCTGTCAGGTTGTTCCTCTATGAGGAGAGTTCAATACTGGTTCTAATATAGAGCCTTTAGCTATGCTTTATGAGGTCTAGTCTCTTTGTGGAAGGGCTCATATGATCGGTAATAAAAGGGGACCTGTATCAGTCTTGACTAGAGGGATAGCCAAGAAGCATTGTCATCCTGGTAGAAGGCCAAAAATGAATGAGTATGTATGTAAACCTTAACAATGAACTACTCTTATTTGCTCCCTTTTGGTGTGTGAAATATACCTTTGAAAGCATTTTATTATATCTCAAAGCTTTCTGCCTGTGATTCACTCTTAGAGAAGATGGGAGCAGGGGCGGATCCAGAGCCTAGTCTCGGGAGGGGCACTGCCATAAAATTTTGCGGGCAATTTGTCGGGCAATGGCTGGTGTTGGCGCTTCAATCATAACAGCACCATGGTTGATGTGGTGTCAGGATGATTGAGGCGCATTATTTATATTATTACATTGTAATGTAAAATGAAATCGTTCAACTCACCATAATGCAGAATCATTGGGAGCCCTGAGCGTGTCACTTGCTACCGTCGCCTGCCACCAGATGCAGCGTGTCACTTGCCAATGTCGCCTGCCACAACATGCGGATTGTCACTTGCCAATGTCGCCTGCCACAAGATGCGGATTGTCACTTGCCAATGTCGCCTGCCACAAGATGCGGATTGTCACTTGCCAATGTCGCCTGCCACAACATGCAGATTGTCACTTGCCAATGTCGCCTGCCACAAGATGCGGATTGTCACTTGCCAATGTCGCCTGCCACAACATGCAGATTGTCACTTGCCAATGTCGCCTGCCACAAGATGCGGATTTTCACTTGCCAATGTCGCCTGCCACAACATGCAGATTGTCACTTGCCAATGTCGCTTGCCACAACATGCGGATTGTCACTTGCCAATGTCGCCTGCCACAACATGCGGATTGTCACTTGCCAAGTTGCCAGTGGATGTGTCCTAGAGTGAGGGCGGGCAGTGAGAGATATTGTAACTCATCAGAACATGCATGCAAAAGCATGTTGCATTGCGGCCATCTTGGTACACCCTCACTTGTCAGCAGTAAGACTAGAGTTAGAAGTCGGTAAGCAGACATCTTTATACACCCACCGGAGTCTTGCTTTTCACAGTTATTTTTAATAGTAAACTCAGCTTATTTAGTGAAATATAAGTTGAGTTTACTGTTGAAAATAACTATGATAAGCAAGACTCTGGTGGGTGTATAAAGATGTCCGCTTGCCGACTTACAAACACTAGGCTTACTGTGGACAAGTGCGGGAGTACCAAGATGGCCGCGACGCAACGTCCCTTCAGTCACATTATCAGAAGGGGAGCGGCTTCAACACCTGCCTGCTCGCTGCCTCGCTCAGCCTCAGTCACACAGCAGCCGCCCGCTCCAGGCCCTGTCACACTGTCACGTCGGTCGGCTCTGAGAGACTCGAGTCCGACCTCCGACGTGACGCCGTGACTCACTCACTCACTGCAGTGTGAGTGTGACTGACCGTGACGTCACTCGTTGCTAATGCCAGGGCCGCCTGGCGTCTAGCAACGAGTGCAGAGCAGGGAAGAGGCTCCACCCACCTTCAGTGTCAGTGACCGCCGCCGCCACCCGTACATACCACACGCGAGTCTCTCTCTCGGCGCCGCTGATCGGCACATGTGAGAGAGACTCGGGCCGGCAGCGGAGCGCAGGAGACAGTTACATTAAGAGTGTGTGTGCTATTATTTCGGGGGGGGCAATTGCCCTGTTGCCCCCCCCCTGGATCCGCCCCTGGATGGGAGGGGTATGTGTTCTACAGTCCTATCTATGGTGACAACACTACTTCCCAAAAAAATACTGTACAGTGCATTAGTACTTTCACCCTAGGACAGTAAGTGTGCTACTGGTAGGATCACCGGGTGATAAATTATGCCCCATGCAGCATGTTTAAGCCTTCGTTCACACCAGTGCAGCTTTGAAATTGCACTACTTCAGTGCGATTTAAAAGCCGCGCATCAGTGCGATGTGCACTGCCGATTTAACCACTTGCTGCTCGCCCGCCGTCATATGACGGCGGGACGGTGCAGCTGTTGTTCTGGGCCACCGTCATATGACGGCACAGCCTTCCAGGCAGCCCAGGGGCATCGCTCGGGTCCCGGTGCGCATGCCCGGCGGCTGCGATGTCCGCCGGGCACCCGCGATTGCCCGGTAACCGAGCAGGACCGTGGATCTGTGTGTGTAAACACACAGATCCACGTCCTGTCAGATGGGAGGAGACCGATGGTGTGTTCCTTGTACAGAGGAACACCGATCGATCTCCTCCCCTTGTGAATCCCCTCCCCCACAGTTAGAATCACTCCATAGCAACACATTAACTCCTACAGCGCCCCCTCCTGGTTAACCCCTTCATTGCCAGTCACATTTATACAGTAATCAATGCATTTTTATAGCACGGATCGCTGTATAAATGTGAATGGTCCCAAAAATGTCTCAAAATTGTCCGATGTGTCTGCCGCAATATCGCAGTCATGATAAAAATCGCAGATCGCTACCATTATTAGTAAAAAAAAAAATAATAATAAAAATGCTATAAATTTATCCCCTTATTTTGTAGACGCTATAACTTTTGCGCAAACCAATAAATATACGCTTATTGCGATATTTTTTACCAAAAATATGTAGAAGAATATGTATCGGCCTAAAATGAGGAAAAATTTGTTTAAAAAAAAAAATTGCATACTTATTATAGCAAAAAGTAAAAAATATTGTGTTTTTTCAAACTTGTCACTTTTGTTTTGTTTATAGCACAAGAAATAAAAAATGCAGGGGTGATCAAATACCACCAAAAGAAAGCTCTATTAGTGGGGAAAAAATGGTAAAAATGTCATTTGGGTACAGTGTAGTATGACCGCGCAATTGTTATTCAAAATGCGACAGCGCTGAAAGCTGAAAATTGGCTTGGGCAGGAAGGGGGTGAAAATGCCCAGTATGGAAGTAGTTAATTACAGCTTGCAACTTCATATAGCAGAAGTCTATGCAAGTCAAATGAAATTGGCAAAAAGTAGTGCAGGAACCCTTTTCATAATTGCTGTTTGATGAGTCATGGGGAAATTAATGGTTCCTTTGCCAGGAAATAGGGTGCGTCATGTCATGCAATTTGGAACTGTCAAATCACATGACAAGTCACACCTGTGTGAGCTGGGGCTAAGACCAATGCCTCCACTCTCTTTTTACTCCCAGAAGCAGCTAAAGGTGGTGTCTTCAGTAGAATAATGCAATGGAGAAACCTGATTGCTTGGCTTTGGCAATAACTCAATTTTTTTCACTTTTTGCTCTCCAGATTTAAATACATCAGCCCCAGTAAGGCTTATTTAGTAAGCAGTACAAAGAAAAAAGCTTAGACGCAAAGTACACTAATTCAAAGTAACCTATTACATTTCTGTTTACTGAAGATTGACTGATGTAAAATACGTTCTTATTGGATGCTATACACTACTTAAATTTGTCTACTTTGTTCCTTGCCATGTTTAAAAAGCCATTTTTTGATATTCATTTCCATGTTATGAAATGAGTACAGCATTCATAAAAATTCTTACCTTATTTCTGTCATATAACTGTACCACTTTACTCACTAAGCTTTTGTATTTTACTAGACCTCTAATTATTTTGTATAATTGTGTTTTAATCATATCTTTTC
Source organism: Lithobates clamitans (assembly GCA_037952925.1). Lineage (NCBI taxonomy): Eukaryota > Metazoa > Chordata > Amphibia > Anura > Ranidae > Lithobates > Lithobates clamitans. The sequence continues at coordinate 2,786,296 of JBBGZY010000008.1, read as the reverse complement.
TAAGCTGCTTCCAAGTCAAAATAAATGAAATAACTGTTTTACCATACAGCAATATAAATTATTACTAATCATGTTTTACTGTTTAAGCAATAAAAGTGCCATGACATTTATATTGCTTTCAATAAATTAACAAAAACACTTGCAATGCAAAATATAATTCACTGAGACTAAATCAACAAACAAAAGATTTGTCTATACAAATCTGTATTGCTGCTTAAGTGACTTGATTATACATATTTAAAAATGAGAAAAATGTTGTATAAGTTATCTCTGCACAGCTAGTGTTTCTGTGCGATGAACACATATCTGTTCAAAAAAGATCAAATAATTGTAATTATTTTTAAAGCAAAACTATAGTGGTTTAATGTCAATTTAAAGGACACAATCAAGTTTTGAACATGTTACACTCAAATTAAGGGTGAAACATGAATTTGGAGGGAAAAGGTAGAGAGCTAAAAAGGCTCTAAATCTGACTTTACAGGCAAAATGGACGAGAGTATAGTAAAATTGATACTTTATTAACAATGAATCATAACAGACAAGTCAAGTAGAAAATGAATTAAAAATAAAAAAACATACAATGCACATGTAATGGTCATAAATGTCTAGTGTAAACAGAAAGTTGACACGAAATGGACAGCAGTGAGCCCCTGTGCGCCAATGCGTTTCGCTATTTTGCTTCGTCAGGACACACTTGTGGTGGTTGAAAGGAACATGTCTCACTATCTTGTCGGTATAAAATTATCTCCACATGGAGGTCTCCCAAATGATCACCAGAGAGTCACCATATAAGTCGGGAGGCAAATTCTTACTAATGCCAGCAACCGTGTATTGGGCTGATAGTATAGAAGTATGGGTATAGATGGTTGATCTTTTACCGGGGGATGCAATGAACCGTATGCTATCGTGGCTTATTTAAATACACCAGTGGACTTCATACAGCCATATTTACTTGGGGCAGATATAGGAGAGTCCGATAAATCCAGTTTTAAAGGGATGTATATATGCCCATATGGATAATTATTTAAATCCCAATATTGCGGACTGAAATCAGGTGGAAAGGCTTAGTTTTTTACCTTTTCTGCTACCCTCCTTCTAATGATTTGGATCCCCACGCTCTTCCACCCCCCCCCGGTGAACTGTATGAGGTGATATCTATACTCATACTTCTATCCTATCAGCCCAATACACGGTTGCTGGCATTAGTAAGAATTTGCCTCCCGATTTATATGGTGAATCTCTGGTGATCATTTGGGAGACCTCCATGTGGAGATAAATTTATACCGACAAGATAGTGAGACCTGTTCCTTTCAACCACCACAAGTGTGTCCTGACGAAGCAAAATAGCGAAACGCATTGACGCATAGGGGCTCACTGCTGTCCATTTGGTATCAACTTTCTGTTTACACTAGACATTTATGACCATTACATGTTCATTGTATGTTTTTTAATAATTTCTCTACTTGACTTATCTGTTATGATTCATTGTTATTAAAGTATAAATTTTACTATACTCTCGTCCGTTTTGCCTGTAAAGTCTGATTTAGAGCCTTTCTGTCTCTCTACCTTTTCCCTCCAAATTAAACTTTATATAGATGTGACCTCAGGAGTGTTACCTCAATTTTTGTAAACTAATTGGCAGAGTTCTGCGAATGAATGAACTACATCTACCTTCGTCCTACGCAGTTGCTGGTTTGTAGTTCTCAATAAACTCCAAGGAAAGCATCCTCATAGTTCATTGATTATTCCTGCCATTCAGTAAATGTTTGCCAATACTAGGTATGGGTAGACAGCTGTACTGAGTGTCAGCAGGATCCCAGCATTACACTCGTGATCTGCTGATAACAGGTGCAATGCCTTGCAAGCTGCAAAGCAAAAAAATAATAAATGTGTATTTTTTACCTGGAAAAAAGATGTGCATTTGTTATTTTTTTGTAAAAGGTGAACTTAGCATTGAACTGTCTATTTTTAAGTATATACATTTTTTAAACAGTTTTATATCCTTGCATGGAGCACCACTTGCTGGCTTGTATTGATAAATATGTAATACTTTTTTACTCTACAATAATGAATACATCCTTAAATGTATTTTTAAATGCAAACAGTTTAAGTACCTAAATTTGACTAGCTCTTAGCCTCTTACAGTCTACTGTGTGGCAGAGCTCAGAGAGGACGCGGGAGAAGCAGCTCAAGGAGCCAATATTTGTGTTGCAGTGGAAGAAGCATACTGATAAGAGACTATAGCAGTGACAGGGAAATGAGCTGATCAGTGTGCTGCTTCTGGATTCACTGTTCATTGAGAGGATAAGGGTAGGGAGGAGACCTGTAAGTATAACTTAAACTTCAGATCAGATCAAACCCCCTCCCTGGCTAGGTATACCGTGTGGCAGGGCCTTGTAAATCGGTCCACTGGATGGACAATACAAATCCCGTTGGCAGGTAAAGCAACTCTCAAGCATATATTTAATCTGTGTATTTAGCTATTTGCCTGGAGTCCCGCTATGGTTATTTTTTCAGTGCATGAGACCTGATAATTATAACATTGCAGGGTAGGACATGTCCTATTGCCTTATGTTTGATGCTGATTACATTTGATGCTGACTACAAATGCTTATACTAAAGGTCAGCGTGACATGAAGGTCAGTGTACAACTGCAATGTTTATCTGTAATACTTCCATCATGAAGGTTGCATGTTCACATCATCTCAGAATCCTGTTTACATGAAATTTGTATATACTTAATGTATCAGTACTTTTTCTAGTTGCCCCAGTGTCTGGCTGACATTTATTTAATTGATTTGGCCATACAATGTACACTTAAAAGCCTTTCTGTTTAGCTGCAATAAAGGTTTATATTTGGGGATTAAGATTACAATTTTTAGCATATACAAAGGTGAATATAATTGTATGGTCCACATTGAAGGACATACAGCTTTTTAAACTAGGGGATCACAAACCAATCATCCAAGGGCTTTGTTAAAGTAACTGTGACAGAATTGAAAAATATCAAAAAGCACCACTTGCAAAAGAAGACATTTATACACATCTGACCAACGGACCATTCCTCCAGTCTTCAATATCTTGCAGAACAATGGCCTCTTCACTTGTGATGCACTTCCAGGTGATTGGTCCCTCACTGTGTTCTGTAGTTGTTCTGTTACAATATTGTTCTGGGACCAACATCCATTCTCAGCATCTTGCAGTTGGCAAGAATGAACCTAGAGTGTACAATACACAGCCCATGTTCGACAGGCAGTGTACACAAAAAATTTGATGGCAGACAGGTATTTTGGCAGAAAAAAATTAAGTCTCTTCTACCAAAAACTAATGAATAAATTTCTCCACATCTTTCCTGAGTGCACGTTTGTTACTTAAAGCTGAATTCAGTCTGGCAGAAAATATTAATTGTGTCCCTCCCCTCCCCAATATACAGTATCTGACAAAAGTGAGTACACCCCTCACATTTTTGTAAATATTTTATCATATCTTTTCATGTGACAACACTGAAGAAAAGACACTTTGTGAAAATGTCCAAATTGGGCCCAAAGTGTCAATATTTTGTGTGGCCACCATTATTTTCAAGCACTGCCTTAACCCTCTTGGGCATGGAGTTCACCAGAGCTTCACAGGTTGCCACTGGAGTCCTCTTGCACTCCTCCATGACGACATCATGGAGCTGGTGGATGTTAGAGACCTTGCTCTCCTTCATCTTCCATTTGAGGATTCCCCACAGATGCTCAATAGGGTTTAGATCTAGAGACATGCTTGGCCAGTCCCTCACCTTTACCCTCAGCTTCTTTAGCAAGGCAGTGGTCGTCTTGGAGGTGTGTTTAGGGTCATTATTATGTTGAAATACTGCCCTGCGGTCCAGTCTCTGAAGGGAGGGGATCGTACTCTGCTTCAGTATGTCACAGTACATGTTCGCATTCATGGTTCCCTCAATGAACTGTAGCTCCCCAGTGCCCGCAGCTTTCATGCAGCCCCAGACCATGACATTCCCACCACCATGCTTGACTTTAGGCAAGACACACTTGCCTTTGTACTCCTCACCTGGTTACCGCCACACTTGCTTGACACCATCTGAACCAAATAAGTTTATCTTGGTCTCATTAGACCACAGGACATGGTTTCAGTAATCCATGTCCTTAGTCTGCTTTTCTTCAGCAAACTGTTTGCAGGCTTTCTTGTGCATCATCTTTAGAAGAGGCTTCCTTCTGGGATGACAGCCATGCAGACCAATTTGATCATGCAGACCAATTTGATGCAGTGTGCGGAGTATGGTCTGAGCATGCCGACCCCCTCCACCTGACTGACAGGCTGACCCTCCCACCCCTTCAACCTCTGCAGCAATGCTGGCAGCACTCATACATCTATTTCCCAAAGACAATCTCTGGATATGACGCTGAGCTTGTGAACTCAACTTCTTTGGTCGACCATGGCGAGGCCTGTTCTGAGTGGACTCTGTGGTCTTGGCCACCGTGCTGCAGCTCAGTTTCAGGGTCTTGGCAATCGTCTTATAGCCTAGGCCATCTTTATGTAGAGCAACAATTTTTTTTTTCAGGTCCTCAGAGAGTTCTTAGTCATGAGGTGCCATGTTGAACTTCCAGTGATCAGTATGAGAGAGTGAGAGCGATAACACCAAATTTAACACACCTGCTCCCCATAGACCTTATAACACTAATGAGTCACATGACACCGGGAAGGGAAAATAGCTAATTGGGCCCAATTTGGATATTTTCACAGGGGTTTACTCACTTTTGTTGCCAGCAGTTTAGACATTAATGGCTGTGTGGAGTTATTTTTAAGGGTACAGAAAATTAACACTGTTATACAAGCTGTACACTCACTACTTTACATTGTAGCAAAGTGTAATTTCTTCAGTGTTGTCACATGAAAAGATATAATAAAATATTTACAAAAATGTAAGGGGTGTACTCACTTCTGTGAGATACTGTATATTAATTGTGTCCCTCCCCTCCAGATCATGCATCATATTGTATCCTTGCCCCTTAATCTCATTGGCTGCTTAAGTATAGTAAAGATGTTCTTTACTTTATGTTCTTGGGGCATCCTGGTTTTTCCTCTAAAAAATAGTTTCAACGTATTGATAGTATTATATCCTCACTTATATCATACAATTCTCACCTATGATTTGCTAAGGTTTCCTTACAAGCACCCCTTTCTTATGGAGGACTTGCATGCTCCAATTTCTATCAGTATTTATTTGCTTTCCAGCTGACATATTTATGACTGGCTCCACTCTGCCGCTCCAAACTCTCCACAAGTTTGTTGTTAGCCTTTGGTGGTTCATCTTGTTGTCTCAAGGATGAGGTTCACTGTAAGATGATCTCCTCTAGTAAATCATTCTCACCTGAGAATGTTTATTTTTTGGCATGTTCAGCAGTGGACAAAACTCTGTCTAGGGGTAAAGTCTATGTCACCCCTAGAGCCCTGTTATGGCGCAACTCTAGGTATAAGGAGCTCCATGACCATCCTGATACATCCTGGTAGACTGCTAAAGGGTTCTTTATGTCTCTCATTCATATGTTAACAGTACTTTTATCTCCTTTTATATACTTTAGAAGAAGGCTAGCATTACTAATACATTTTTCCTTAATATATCTTTTGTTATGCCATGCCATGCAAGCTCAGCTTGGGCTTACAGGAGTAGACCCAGCTTTGGAACATCTAATGGATGACCCGGATATCGATAAATTGGTCCCTACTTTTTTTGAAGGATTGCAAGCTGAGGGCTTGCACCCATATGCATCTTCATACAGAAAATGGCAACTGTGAGGAAGGGAGTTTGCCTCCCAAAATGTGTCAGATTTCCAACCATAGAGATGTGTCATCCTTGATACCGGAGTTGTATATGACATGCGTTTTATCCTTGTATGTTTGTAAGTATGCTTTTGGCATTATTAACAAAAATTTCTAAGGTGTCTTAGGTAATGCACTAGGCATTTGCACCCTTCCTTTTTCTGTTCACAGGAAATGGCATACCTACCTTCCTGACTTCATGGACGATGATTGGGAAGAGGTCACTGAAACCTTTCAGGATGTTATTAGCACAATGAATAAACTCATCCATTTTAAATGTATTCACCAACTACGCTACACTCCTGCTAAAATGAGCTGAATGGGGTTGATGGACCAAGCCTGTTGCCCGAGATGTGGAGAACTCTCTGCTAATTTTTTACATGTTTTGGTCTTTCTCAATATAATTAACTGTAGCACTACCGGTTTCTTTTTTTTTTACATTACTTCTTTATTCGACATTTTCTTATTTACCAGTTTTACAATATTCATACATATAGCAATTTTAACACTGATTTTACAAAGTATATGTTTTTAAATTCTAATTTCTTATTTCTATCGATCCCCAGCAGTGACTATATACCACAAGTAGAATTACCTACACAAAACCATTCATAACAAAACAAAAAAACAGAAAAAACAATTAAGAAAACAAAAATAAAAAATAAAACAAGCCCCCTCCCTCTCCCTCTCCTCCTCCACCTCCTCCTCCCACACTGCTCAACACTTCCCATACAGCCTATACTTTTCCTATCTACTCTCTCTTCTTACATTCTTTACTTTTATATTTGGAATCCAAGAGATTGAGGCCAAACCTGGTGTTATCAACCAGGGACCCCACAACTTAGCTAATATATCTATTGTACCCCTTTTCTGATAAACCTGTCGCTCCATTAATATTGCCTCATTTACCTGGGTGCGCCATTCCTCAAATACTGGTACACTGGAAGACATCCATTTTCTAGCTATTAGTTTACGGGCTGTAAATAATAGTCTACCAATTGAAATTGACATTTCCCTTGGGTATAGCTCTTCATTAAGATAACCCAGTAAACATATTTTGGGGTCCAATTCTATCTGGCTGTTATAAGCCCCATTAATTGTGGACACCACTTCTCGTCAGTATCTGACCAGTTTAGGACATTTCCAAAGCATATGGAGCAAATCTGTCTGGGGTTGTTTACATCTTGGGCAATCCGAAGTTTCCCTCTGCCTCCACTTATATAATTTTACTGGAGTCCTATATGTCCTATAGATAATGAACAGTTGTGATAGGCATTGTGTAGATGATAAAGAAACCATCGGTGCCCTCTTCAAAATATTTTGCCATTCCTCGTCCAGTATAACCCCCAGATCCATCTCCCAACCCTTTCTGCCTGGGCTATCCAAAATATCTACCAGTTTCTACCTAGATCCCATATACTGTAGATTCCAAAATCCAAAAAAAGCATATGTTCACAACACAATGTGAGATAACACATAATTAAGCACAGAGTCATCACCAGCCTGGGGCCACAGGGGGCCCTGACCCCCCCAACATCATACTGGGCCCCCCATGTGCCCCCCCAACAGGGCCGGACTGGCCTACTGGGATACTAGGACATTTCCTGGTAGGCTGCCTGCCCTGGGGCTGCTTTGGATCTATGCCCTGCATGGCTGCAGCGTAGCGCTCCCCTCCCTCCTTCTCATGCACAAGCCCAGTGGCAGACCGCTGTGTCACGGAGCTGTGAAATCATGTTCTGCCACGCTATGACAAAAGTCACGGCCTCCTCCTAGACCAGCTCGTGTGATAGACGCAGTGTTCTGTCTATCACACGAGCAGGTCTAGGAGGAGGGCGGGACTTTTGTCAGTGCGGCAGAACATGATTTCACACTCAGCTCCGTGACACAGCACTAAGGCTGCAACAATGGTGAGGCTGCCATGAGGGCATGGTGAGGCTGCAATGAGGGCACAGTAAGGCGGAAATGATGGGCACAGTAAGGTGGCAATGATGGGCACAGTAAGGCTGCAATGAAGGCATGGTGTGGCTGCAATGAGGGCACAGTAAGGCAGCAATGATGGGCACAGTAAGGCGGGAATTATGGGCACGGTGAGGCTACAATGATGGGCACAGTGAGGCTGCAATGATAGGCATGGTGAGGCTGCAATGATGGGCACAGAAAGGCTGTAATGAGTGCATGGTAAGGCGGCAATGATGGGCACAGTAAGGCTGCAATGAGGGCACAGTGAGGCTGCAGTGAGGGCACAGTAAGGCTGCAATGAGAGCACAGTAAGTCTGCAATGAGGGCACGGTAAGGCTGCAATGAGGGCACAGTAAGGCGGCAATGAGATGGGCACGGTGAGGCTGCAATGAGGGCATGGTGAGGCTGCAATGAGGGCACAGTAAGGCAGAAATGATGGGCACAGTAAGGCGACAATGATAGGCACGGTGAGGCTGCAATGCTTTGTCCGTGCTGCAGCCCCTCCCTCTTCCCCTCCCACCAGCAACATTTTGATTACAGTTCCAGGAAGAAGAAGCCAGAATCAATACTCAGATTGCCAGCACTCATGTGAGTTTTTTTTTTCTTTATGTTTACGTCAGGGAGGGGGAGAAGGAGGTTCTGCAGCAGCAGGGACAGTCATAGATTCATGCTTTTAGTGTAGGTGATGGAGGAAGAGGGGAACAGGACTCTTATCTATTCATGTTGTCATGTATTTACTCTGGCACTACCACCCTAACCTGCCACTATTACCTAACCTGGCACTACCACCCTAACCTGCCACTATTACCTAACCTGGCACTACCACCCTAACCTGCCACTATTACCTAACCTGGCACTATTACCTAACCTGGCACTACCACCCTAACCTGGCACTATTACCTAACCCGGCACTACCACCCTAACCTGGCACTACCACCCTACCTGACACTATCACTTAACCTGGCACTACCACCTAACCTGACACTGCCACCTAGCCTGGCACTATTGTATCTCACCTAAACTGGCATTACCACCTAACCTGGCACTATTGTATATCACCTAACCTGGCACTACCACCTAGCCTGCCACTGCCACCTAACCTGGCACTATTATATATCACCTAACCTGGCACTACCACCTAACCTGGCACTATTGTATATCACCCTAACCTGGCACTATATCACCTAACCTGGCACTATATCACCCCAATCTGCCAGTATACTACCCTAACATCACTTGACGTCGACGTACGGTGCACTGCCTTTCCGCCTGGGGGGAGGGATGCCAGATATAGGATCCGCCCCAGGTGCCAATTTTGAAAAACATTTATCATTTTCCTTCCACTTCACAATTATGTGCCACTTTGTGTTGGTCTATCACATAAAATCCCAATAAAATACATTTACATTTTTGGTTGTAACATGACAAAATGTGGGAAATTTCAAGGGGTGTGAATACTTTTTCAAGGCACTGTATGCGTGTGTGTGTGTGTGTGTGTGTATATATATATATATATATATATATATATATATATATATATATATATATATATATATAAATGTTTATAGTTGGCCCCCCTACTTTCGTCCCTGTCCCCCCATGTGCCCCAAAGAACAGAGAGAAGCACACCGCAAACTTAGGTGCAGGATGGATCACAGGAGCCGACATCGGCTCACCACCGTGGAAGACGAACAAGACAAGGAATTGGTCGCACACTGAAACTCCAAATTATCTCGATGTCATCTTTATTGTCAAAAAAGGGTCAGACAGATACAGGCAATGGTAGACGTTTCACAAGCGATAGCTTGCTTGTTCACAACCCCCATGTGCCCCCCCTACATATAAAAGCTGGAGACGTCACTGAATAAGCAATATATCACTGTATATAATTTTTGTTCAGTTCATAACTTCAAACGTATCAGTTCATATAATAAATGTAAAGTGATAGTTTATGTGCAAGTGATGTGTGAGCCTTATAGAAAGAATTATCCAGTGCTTTTCTGACCACTTTCCATCGCCTCAGTGCTCACAGTGCCCTAACCTTGGTGATATGACACAGTGCATGTGTAATCATATCCAACTTGTCATCTCCTGGTATTTTCCATTGAAAGCATCCTTCTACATTGTAAAAACCCTACTCCATACAATAGTACCATAGTTCTACCATACAATATGTCTGTCGCTTGATAAATAGTGTTGTGACCGTACAAAATTATATATGCTGTTAGTGCTTGTTCCAAAATGTTCACCAAAATCTGGCAGCCCGTGTGGATATCTCAGCCTCCCAGTTAGTGGATCTTGCTACCTCTCAGTGTTCTTTTTGATTACTTCCTGTGTGTACAATTGTGGACTGGAGGGAGAGCAGTGTGTGTATGTCTGTGTGTGCATGGGATATGTGTGAGTGAATCTTTACTGTTGTTTTGTTTTTTCTTCATGTGGTTGGCAGCTAATGCCCATGACTACTGGTACTTCTTTATTTATTTATGTGCATTCATAAATACTTGTAGAATGTAATTTATTAACGCTTGTCTACTACAGTATGTTGGACTCTGTGTAGCCCAGTGGTTCTCAACCTCAGTCCTCAAGTACCCCCAACTGGCCATGTTTTCAGGTTTTCCTTTACTTTGCACAGCTACTTTCAATCAATATCAATGGCATGGTATTGATAAGAGCTATTTTATCTAAAGGAGGTTCCAAAAACATGGCCCGTTGGGTGTACTCGAGGACTGAGGTTGAGAACCACTGGTGTAGCCAACTCTTTATGCCATCAAACCTTTTATGCCCTTGATGACTTTTGTTTTGAACTTTTATTACTTGAAAGCCTTAAATATACATCTTAATACATGTTTGTCTAGGGGGATCTAATGGAGGGGAGTACCTAGATCATTTCTTGGTCATGCAGCAGCTTGCCCTCTGATCCTCTTCTCTCCTGAGCCAGAATGTCAGTGGGACCTTGACATCATCACATGTAATGCAGGAAAAACTGTGGCTGCTGGTTCTAGATTGTTAATAATGATGTCAACTGGAGAGGAATGTGACATGACAGTTTAGAGATCAGCAAGAACAGCTCCTGTGGGGGACCAGTCATTGGATCCAAAAATAGCTGAGAGAAAACCAGCGATACCCTGGTTTAAACATACATTTCATTTTTTGGCTAGCATGTTTTATGCTTTAAAGAAAACCTGTCATGAGAGAAAGTGAAGGAGGCTGCCATTGATTGTTTTACTTTAGTAGTAATTGTTTCCCTTTATTCCTGCAGGATTAAAGGGCAAATAGGGCAATGAGCAGATTGCATGAAAAGTAAGTATGAAAAGTGAATGGCTAGTAATGGCATTATAATCATTCCTACCTGCACCTTGGGTTTTCTTTTCACCTGCATAACATGTGCATTATAGTTTAATGGTGTATTTTGTTACCCTCTATGCATTGTCTATAGAAGAGAAAATCTTTATATTCCTGTGTCAACAATGTCTATTTGTGGTCAAACAGGAGACATGGCACTGAACAAGTTAATGCATGACCTCTGTCTGTAGTCTGAGAACCAACATTTCCTGTGAGGAAACTACATATCCCACAATCCATGGACCTCCCAGCCTAGAGTTCTGTGGGTGGGAGCTACACATTAATTAGACTTGACACAACCACAAGCAGGAAGAAGATTTACAGACACTAAAAGCTTACTTTACAGCTGGAAGTTTTTTTTAAATTAAATTAGAACTCTCACATTTCTGATGTGACACAGAATGAGATAGAATACATGTATTGGACTCTGTGACCTGGAATAGGAAGTTGTCTTGTCCCTTTCATGAATAGGGACAGGCTAGCCGTAGAAAACCATTAACATAGGGGATTCAATCTGCCATGACACTTCAAACTGAACCCACATATGTGAGTCCATCATTGCAAGGTAATGCAAGCAAACAGCACAGAGAATATAACTACACTAATACAGTACCTAGTGAAAACATTTGAAAGTGTACAATAGCTTTAGGTGAATTTAATCAGATTGTAGCATGTGATTGTAGTGTGAACCTAGCCTTAATCTAAGCTTTTTTCAGTAGTTTTTCTTTAAATCTTGTTATACATATATCTTAGCATTTCAAAAAAATGCACTAGTTCAGTGTGCTGGGAAAAGTGCTGTGTAATATGTGATTGCTTTTCAAATTCAGAGAAAAATAATAAAAATATATGTAAACATGTAAGGTTCTAACTACTGTAGATTCTGTAACTTGCCTGACACAGACTGCAACATCCTTACATCAACGTAAAAATTCCAGCAGTATTCTGTATCAGTACATATGTTTATACTGCAAACTACAGATAGAGATATCTTACATAGTGAGCTACTTCAGTAAAGAAATGAATAAAATATAGAAACTAATCTGCATGATTACTTCTATGCTTTTTCCATCCCAGGTGCTAAACTTCTTTAACTCGCTGGGTTTCCTTCCAGAACTGAAAGGATATCACAGTCATATTCATGCTGGAATAGATATGAAGCCTAAGCAATATGTATGTGGGGAGAAATATAGAAAAAACTTGGAAGAAGCCAGGAGGTCTTTTCTAAATCTGTGTTCTGTTATTATGTTATGACATAATTTCCTTGTCTGTCTGTTTGAAGCACCTTGCCATGGACCTTGCAGAGTTGTAAACCACTGGACTTTTTTTTTTTTGTATCCTGCAAGGTAATGTCATAATGTGCTAGTTTGCATTGCAATAAATTATGTTAAACTTACCTTAAAACCAAGCCCTTCCAGCGCCGAGATGTCAGAGCTGCAGGCGGCCCCATCTTCACCTGTCTTCGCGGACTCTGGCTCTGTAACTGGCCGAAGCTGCAATGACGTCACTCCCGTGCATGACATGCGTTTACGGCACAGGGCTCTGAAGGAACGGCCCGGGTGGCGGTTCCATCAGGGCGTATGTGCCAGTGATATCACTGGCTAGATGTACAGTAAATATTTCCTAAACGGTGCACGTTTAGGACATATTTACACTACCTATATGTAAGACCTATTATAGAATTACCTATAGGTAACATTCAAGTTTACTTCCACTTTAAGATTCTTCTCAATTAAAATGTTTGCATACATTATTAGTGCAAACATACACTATGCCCAACACAGGAGCACCTAGTAAGGTTGCAAAAACAATCCATGTAACTTAGTTTTGCCTGAATTTTAATGTATATTTCCACTTCCAAATTGGGATAAAACTTACTTTAGATTTGTTATATGTTCCCATTAACAGGGCAAAATAAAAAAAATTAAAAATACTAGCACTTACCTTTTTAAGTGCTTTTTTACTTAGAAATCCTTACTCGTTCCCCCCTGCTTTATAATGTTTAGGAGGGGACTGCGGAGTAATGTTTAATATAATTAACCCCGTCTGTTCACAGCTGTTAATTCTAATTGTATTTGTACACTACATTTGAACACTGTCTGTCCTAACCAATCATTGCACTTTAATGAGGTATAGCTCACTCTGTATGGAGACAAGGACACTGTGAAATTGTGCAGAAATACTTGGAATCAACAAAGACGCAATCTTTTTAGAATCAGCTAAAAGATAAGTTATTTTTTTTCAATTTTAGGCATGCTTTTTAACCACTTCAATACTGGGCCCTTTTCCCCCTTCTCCTGCCCAGGCCAATTTTCACGTTTAAGCGCTCTCACACTTTGAATGATAATTACCCAGTCATGCAACACTGTACCCATGTGAAATATGTATCTTTTTTTTTACAAACATAAAGCTTTCTTTTGCTGTTATTTAATGACTAGGGATGAGCTTCGTGTTCGAGTCGAACCCATGTTCGACTCGAACATTGGCTGTTCGGTCGTTCGCCGAATTCCGAACGTTATGGGCCGTTCGCGCCAAATTCGTGTGGCGCGTCACGGCTCATAATTCACTGCGGCATCGCAGTGCATTGCTGGATGATGATTGGCCAAGCATGCACTATGCCCCGCATGCTTGGCCAATCACAGCGCCGTCGGTAGAGAGAGCTGTAATTGGCCAAAGCCAGGGTGGCTTTGGCCAATTATGGCTCAGGGGGTTTAGAACAGGCCCCACACTATATAAGGCTGCCTGCACGGCGGCCCTGTGTAGTGTGTGTTCCGGCGTTGAAAAAGAGATAGATAGACAGAGAGACAGTGTCATTTCATTTGAGTTAGATAGATTAGGCAGGACAATCAGTGAGTTAGCTGCACTTACAGTGTATTGTGTATATATATATATATATATACACTGTATTCAGTTTAGCTAGATCCGTTCCTGTTATCTTCTTACTGACAGGCAGGCTTGTCTTGTTACAGTATTTACAGCTACCTGAAGAAAATTGCTGGTGTTCTTTTGATCCTATTAGTACCACAGTCAGGCAGCTAGACTATTTACAGTTAGTGTGGTGCGTCCTGCTCACAGTGTTCAGCTAAAACTACAAGTTAGTGTGGTGCGTCCTGCTCACAGTGTTCAGCTAAAACTACAAGTTATTTTTTTGCGAGCTCTGCACAGTGTTCATCTGAAGCTACAAGTTAGTGCAGTGCGTCCTGCTCACAGTGTTCAGCTAAAACTACAAGTTAGTGTAGTGAGACCTCTGCACAGTGTTCATCTAAAGCTACAAGTTAGTGCAGTGCGTCCTGCTCACAGTGTTCAGCTAAAACTACAAGTTAGTGTAGTGAGACCTCTGCTCAGTGTTCATCTAAAGCTACAAGTTAGTGCAGTGTGTCCTGCTCACAGTGTTCAGCTAAAAATACATGTTAGTGTGGTGCTTCCTCCTCACAGTGTTCAGCTAAACTTACAAGTTATTTTTTTGCGAGCTATGCACAGTGTTCATCTAAAGCTACAAGTTAGTGCAGTGCTTCCTGCTCACAGTGTTCAGCTAAAACTACAAGTTAGTGTGGTGCATCCTCCTCACAGTGTTCAGCTAAACCTACAAGTTAGTGTAGTGAGACCTCTGCACAGTGTTCATCTAAAGCTACAAGTTAGTGCAGTGCGTCCTGCTCACAGTGTTCAGCTAAAACTACAAGTTAGTGTAGTGAGACCTCTGCACAGTGTTCATCTAAAGCTACAAGTTAGTGCAGTGCGTCCTGCTCACAGTGTTCAGCTAAAACTACATGTTAGTGTGGTGCGTCCTCCTCACAGTGTTCAGCTAAACCTACAAGTTATTTTTTTGTGAGCTCTGCACAGTGTTCATCTAAAGCTACAAGTTAGTGTAGTGTGTCCTGCTCACAGTGTTCAGCTAAAACTACAAGTTAGTGTAGTGAGACCTCCGCACAGTGTTCATCTAAAGCTACAAGTTAGTGCAGTGCGTCCTGCTCACAGTGTTCAGCTAAAACTACAAGTTAGTGTGGTGCGTCCTCCTCACAGTGTTCATCTAAAGCTACAAGTTAGTGCAGTGCGTCCTGCTCACAGTGTTCAGCTAAAACTACAATTTAGTGTAGTGAGACCTCTGCACAGTGTTCATCTAAAGCTACAAGTTAGTGCAGTGCGTCCTGCTCACAGTGTTCAGCTAAAACTACATGTTAGTGTGGTGCGTCCTCCTCACAGTGTTCAGCTAAAACTACAAGTTATTTTTTTGCGAGCTCTGCACAGTGTTCATCTAAAGCTACAAGTTAGTGTAGTGCGTCCTGCTCACAGTGTTCAGCTAAAACTACAAGTTAGTGTAGTGAGACCTCTGCACAGTGTTCATCTAAAGCTACAAGTTAGTGCAGTGCGTCCTGCTCACAGTGTTCAGCTAAAACTACAAGTTAGTGTGGTGCGTCCTCCTCACAGTGTTCAGCTAAACCTACAAGTTATTTTTTTGCAAGCTCTGCACAGTGTACAGCTAAAGCTACCTGTAGAAGGTTGGTGGTGTTTTCCTGATCCTATTACTACCGCAGGCAGCTAAAAAAGCTACAAGTTAGTTTTTTGCGAGCTCTGCACAGTGTTCAGCTAAAGCTACCTGTAGAAGGTTGGTGGTGTTCTCATACTACAGGCAGTCAGTTGATTTTGCTAGCTGCAGTATCAGTGTATATATATATATATATATATATATATATATATATATATATATATATATATATGTGTATATATATATATATATATATATATATATATATATATATATATATATATATATCAGCTTAGTGCAGCTACAGGCCATTAGTTTGTCTGGAAGGCCAAAAAGGAGAGGCAGACAGTCACGAGCCAATAAGAGAAGGCAAGCAGGCTCTGTGTCTAGTGTTGGTCGTGGAGACGGTGCATCCTCATCAGCACGTGGCCGTGGGACATGCTTGGCCTTTTTTTCGGCAGCTGGCCATGTTGAGCCGCAACATGTGGAAGACTTGGTCGAGTGGATGACCAAGCCGTCCTCATCCTCCTCATCCTCTCTCACCCATGCTCAGGGTACTTTGTCTGGCAAAGCAGCGGCCTCTTCCCTCGGCTCAATGTCATCAGTGACTCCTTCCCTAGCCCCACCATGTCCTCCTGAGGAGTCCCTCGAACTGTTTGACCACAGTGTTGGGTACATGCTCCAGGAGGATGCCCAGGTTTGGAAGGCTCTGATGATGATACTGAGCTCGATGAAGGCAGTAACATGAGCACAGACAGAGGGGGTGCCCAAGAAGGACAGCGATCTGGCAGTCATGCTCCCCCTGCTGCAGCATACTGCCAGGTTTGCTCCAGTGATGAAGAGGGAGGGGATGATGAGGTCACTGACTCAACGTGGGTGCCTGATAGGAGAGAGGAGGAGGAGGAGGAGGCGGCACATCACCAACGAGGCAGGATGCCCTCCAGGGGCCAGCCTAAGGGCAGCACATTGACTGCATCACACCCCAAAGCTCCACATGTGCAGGGCGCTGCAGTCTCTGCACGTTATTCAAAAAGTTCTTTGGTGTGGGCCTTTTTTGAGACGAGTGCATCAGATCGCACCGCTGCTATTTGCAACATATGTCTCAAGCGTATCTCGCGTGGCCAAAACATCTCCCACTTGGGTACCACATGCTTGACCAGACATATGTTGACCTGCCATGCAGTTCGTTGGCAAGCGTATCTAAAAGACCCACACCAAAGAACAGAGAGGACCTCTCCTTCCTCCTCATCAACTGAGATCTCCAACCCCATTATACCTTCAGTCCTCTCTGAGACCTGCACTGAGAGGAATGAAGGTGTAGAATTAGGTGTGTCACAGCCAAGTACTTGTGGGAAATCTGCTTTCGGTACACCAACGTCAGATTGTACTAGGCAAATTTCCCTGTCCCAGCTGCTGCACCGCCGAAAGAAGTTTGCTCCCAGCCATCCACATGCCCAGCGGTTGAATGCTAGCTTGGCAAAATTGCTAGCACTTCAACTGCTGCCTTTTCAGTTAGTAGACTCTGCCCCCTTCCGTGAGTTTGTGGAATGTGCAGTTCCTCAGTGGCAGGTACCCAAACGCCACTTTTTCTCATGGAAGGCGATTCCGGCTCTCTACCGGCATGTGGAAGGCAATGTCCATGCCTCGCTGGACAGGGCGGTCAGGGGTAAGGTGCATATTACCACTGACTCATGGTCCAGCAGGCATGGACAGGGACGTTACCTAAGTTTCACGGCACATTGGGTGACTCTGCTGGCAGCTGGGAAGGATGCAGGACAAGGTGCAGTAGTGTTGGAGGTTGTTCCGCCACCACGCCTCCAAAATGCCACTACTAATGATTGTGACACACCTCTCTCCTCCCCCCCCTCCTCTTCTTCTTCCTCCATGTCCTCTTCCTGTGCTTTTTCCTCGGAACCAGCGGTGCTCCGTAGCCATTCAAGGGGCTACGCAAGTACGCAGGCCAAAAGATGCCATGCGGTGCTTGAGCTGGTGTGCTTGAGGGACAGGAGCCACACTGGGGCAGAGGTTCTGTCAGCTCTGCAGGGGCAGTTTCAGAGGTGGTTGACGCCATGCCAACTTAAGGCAGGAATGGTGGTTTGCGACAATGGCACCAACCTCCTCTCTTCCCTCCGACAGGGACAAATGACCCATGTGCCCTGTTTGGCTCACGTCCTTAACTTGGTGGTGCAGCGGTTCTTGGGCAGGTACCCGGGCTTACAGGATGTCCTGAGGCAGGCCAGGAAAGTCTGTGTGCATTTCCGCTGGTCATATAATGCCAGTGCTCATCTGGCGGACCTCCAAAAGGAGTTTAACCTGCCCAAGAACCGCCTAATCTGTGACATGCCCACCAGGTGGAACTCAACGTTGGCCATGCTGCAGCGGCTGCACACGCAGCAGAGGGCCATCAATGAGTACCTGTGCGACTATGGCACCAGGACAGGGTCAGGGGAGCTTGTTTTTTTTCCCCACGCTGCGTGGAATAATGGACAGGGCACTTGAGGCAGAACAGAGGCAGGAAGAGGAGGACTTCCTTAGCTCTCAAGGCCCCCTTTATCCAGACAGTGTTTCTGCGTGCCCGCCGATCACACAGGAAGAGGAGGAGGAGGAGGAGGAGGAGGAGGAAGATTGTGTCAGTATGGAGGTGGAGCCTGGCACTCAGCATCAGCAGCAGTCTTTAAGGGATCCGTCCCAAGAAACACATGGACTTGTACGTGGCTGGGAGGAGGTGGCTGTGGACCATGTCGTCCTTAGTGACCCAGAGGACTCCGGACCGAATGCCTCAGCAAACCTACGCTGCATGGCCTCCCTGATCCTGCAAAGCCTGCGTAAGGATCCTCGTATTTGTGTTATCAAGGAGAAGGACCAATAATGGCTGGCAACCCTCCTTGATCCACGTTATAAGGGTAAGGTTGCGGACCTTATCTTGCCATCGCAGAGGGAGCAGAGGATGAAACATCTTCGGGAGGTCTTGCAGAAAGGTCTGCGCAATGCGTTCCCAGAGACTGGGAGGTTTCAAACTCCTGTTTCTGGACAACGTGTTGCTGAGGCTTCGGTCAGTCAAAGAAGGAGCAGTGGAGAAGGTGGCTGTGTGACCGATGCGTTCAGACAATTTTTTGGTCCGCAGCCCCAAGGTATGATTGGTTCCAGCAACCATCGCCAGCGTCTGTTTTACATGGTGCAGGAATACCTAGGGGTAAGATCTGACTTGGACACGGTTCCCACTGAAAATCCTCTGGGTTACTGGGTCTTGAGGATGGATCACTGGCCAGAGCTTGCACAGTATGCAATTGAGCTACTGGCCTGTCCTGCATCCAGCATTCTTTCGGAACGCACATTCAGTGCTGCTGGAGGCTTTGTAACCGATCACAGGGTGCATCTGTCCACCGACTCGGTCGATCGACTGACCTTCATAAAAATGAATCAGTCTTGGATCACCACCAGCTACCAAGCACCTGATGCTGATGTAACCGAATAATTTTTTTTGAAATCTCAGATCCCTTCAAAGACTGCCTATACTGATGCTGAGTGACTATCCCTGTGTAATTATCCTCTTCCTCCTCAATGATCACGCTGATAGCTTGTAAGAACATTTTTGGTTCTGGGCGCCACCACCAGTGCCTAAGGCCCAATTTTTCAGCCCCTGTTTAACAGGAGCGTGCAATTACAATTTTTGATGCAATACTTTGCAGCAGGGCTCATTTCTGCGTTCCAACTAGAGTATCTGTGAGGGGTTGCAGTGTTGTTGCACCAGCACCAGTGCCTTAAGCCCAATTTTTTAGCCCCTGTTTAACAGGAGCGTGTATTACAATTTTTGATGCAATAGTTTGCAGCAGGGCTCGTTATTTTTGCGTTACAACTAGAGTATCTGTGAGGGGTTGCAGTGTTGAGGCACCAGCACCAGGGCCTAAGGCCCAATTTTTCAGCCCCTGTTTAACAGGGGCGTGTAATTACAATTTTTGATGCAATACTTTGCAGCAGGGCTCGTTCCTGCGTTCCAACTAGAGTGTCTGTGAGGACTTACAGTGTTGTGGCACCAGCACCACCACCACCACCAAAGGCCCAATTTTTCTGCCCTTGTTCAACAGGGGCATGTAATTACAATTCTTGATCTAATATTTCACAGCAGGGCCCATTTCTGCACCCACCATGAGTGAGTGAGGACTTACAGTGTTGTGGCACCAGCACCACCACCACCATCAAAGGCCCAATTTTTCTGCCCTTGTTCAACAGGGGCATGTAATTACAATTCTTGATCTAATATTTTACAGCAGGGCCCATTTCTGCGCCCACCAAGAGCGAGTGAGGACTTACAGTGTTGTGGCACCAGCACCACCACCAGCACCAAAGGCCCAATTTTTTTGCCCCTGGTCAACAGGGGCATGTAATTACAATTCTTGATCTAATATTTCACTTACAGTGTTGTGGCCACAACAACACCTAAGGCCCAAATTTCTGCTGAGTATATAGGGCAGTCCCCTACTTTAAAACATCTAACTTACAAACGACTCCTACTTGCAAACGGAAGGAGACATCAGGAAGTGAGATGAAATCTACTCCTAGGAAGGGAAATTCTCTCCTGTAAGAGTTAATATGGGAAAAACATTTCTCCTTTCCACTGATGCTTTCCAATCCTTGTTCCACAAAAAAACCCAAATTTTCAAAAAACATTTTTCATTGGGACAAAAAGTGAGGTGAAATCTTCTGAAGAGGAGGACAGACAGTAAAACAAATGTCACAGGGTTGATAACCCTTCCCTATGTTTTCCAAAAAGCTTAAAAAAGATTTTTTGGCTGGAGCTAAACACGTTAAAAATGTACCCGTTCAAAATGACAAACAGATTCTACTTAACAACAAACCTACAGTCCCTGTCTTGTTTGCACCGCCTGTATACTGCTGTTCAGAGTATATAGGGCCTGGTGGCCCCACACCTTTCCTTATTTTAATTTGGGTGCGGGGTTCCCCTTAATATCCATACAAGACCCAAAGGGCCTAGTAATGAACTGGGGGGTACCCATGCCGTTTGTCTCACTAATTTTCATCCATATTGCCAGGACCCGACATTACATTAAACCCGCAAGCAGTTTTAACCACTTCAGCCCCGGAAGGATTTACCCCCTTCCTGACCAGAGCACTTTTTACAATTTGGCACTGCGTCGCTTTAACTGCTGATTGCGTGGTCATGCAATGCTGTATCCAAACGAAATTTGCTTCCTTTTCTTCCCACAAATAGAGCTTTCTTTTGATAGTATTTGATCACCTCTGCCGTTTTTACTTTTTGCGCTATAAACGGAAAAAGACCGAAAATTTTGAAAAAAAATGATATTTTCTACTTTTTGTTATAAAAAAAATCGAATAAACCCAATTTTAGTCATACATTTAGGCCAAAATGTATTCGGCCACATGTCTTTGGTAAAAAAAAATGTCAATAAGCGTATATTTATTGGTTTGCGCAAATGTTATAGCGTCTACAAACTAGGGTACATTTTCTGGAATTTACACAGCTTTATGTTTATGACTGCCTATGTCATTTCTTGAGGTGCTAAAATGGCAGGGCAGTACAACCCCCCCCCCCAAATGACCCCATTTTAGAAAGTAGACACCCCAAGGAAATTGCTGAGAGGCATGTTGAGCCCATTGAATATTTTTTTTTTTTGTCCTAAGTGATTGAATAATGACAAAAAAAAAAAAATTACAAAAAGTTGTCACTAAATGATATATTGCTCACACAGGCCGTGGGAATATGTGGAATTGCACCCCAAAATACATTCAGCTGCTTCTCCTGAGTATGAGAATACCACATGTGTGGGACTTTTTGGGAGCCTATCCGCGTACGAGGCCCTGAAAACCAAGCACCGCCTACATTTTTGATTTCACTCCTTGCTACCTATCACAGTTTTGAAGGCCATAAAACGCCAAGATGGCACAAAACCCCCCCAATCGACCCCATTTTGGAAAGTAGACACCCAAGCTATTTGCTGAGAGGAATATTTTTATATTTTGACACAAGTTGTGGGAAAGTGACAATTTTTTTTTCTTTTTTGCACAAAGTTGTCACTAAATGATATATTGCTCAAACATGCCATGGGCATATGTGGAATTACACCCCAAAATACATTCTGCTGCTTCTCCTGAGTACGGGGATACCACATGTTTAGGACTTTTTGGGAGCCTAGCTGCGTACGGGGCCCCGAAAACCAAGCACCGCCTTCAGGATTTCTAAGGGCGTAAAGTTTTGATTTCACTCCTTACTACCTATCACAGTTTTGAAGGCCATAAAATGCCCAGATGGCACAAACCCCCCCAAATGACCCCATTTTGGAAAGTATACACCCCAGGCTATTTGCTGAGAGGCATGTTGAGTCCATGGAATATTTTATATTTTGACACAAGTTGCAGGAAAGTGACAATTTTTTTTTTCTTTTTTTTAGCACAAAGTTGTCACTAAATGATATATTGCTCAAACATGCCATGTTTTGGGAGCCTAACTTCATACGGGGCCCTGAAATCCAATCACCGCCTTCAGGATTTCTAAGGGCGTAAATTTTTGATTTTACTCCTCACTACCTATCACAATTTCGAAGGCCATAAAATGCCAAGATAGCACAAAACCCTCAAAATGACCTTATTTTGGAAAGTAGACACCCCAAGCTATTTGCTGAGAGGCATGGTGAGTATTTTGCAGGTCTCATTTGTTTTTGAAAATGAAGAAAGACAAGAAAAATGTATTTTTTTTTCTTTTTTCAATTTTCAAAAGTTAGGTCTGCAAAATACTCACTATACCTCTCAGCAAATAGCTTGGGGTGTCTATTTTCCAAAATGGGGTCATTTGGGGGGGGGGGGGGTTCGCCATCTGGGCATTCCATGGCCTCCGAAACTGTGATAGGCAGTGAAGAGTGAAATAAAAAATTTACGCTCTTAGAAAGCTTGAAGGCGGTGCTTGGTTTTCGGGGTCCCGTACGTGGCTAGGCTCCCAAAAAGTCCTAAACATGTGGTATCCCCGTACTCAGGAGAAGCAACAGAATGTATTTTGGGGTGTAATTTCACATATTCCCATGGCATGTTTGAGCAATATATCATTTAGTGACAACTTTGTGTAAAAAAAATAAATAAATAAAAAAATTTGTCTTTTTCCCGCAACTTGTGTCACAATATAAATTATTCCATGGACTCGACATGCCTCTCAGCAAATAGCTTGGGGTGTCTACTTTCCAAAATGGGGTCATTTGGGGGGGTTTGAACTGTCCTGGCATTTTATGCACAACATTTAGAAGCTTATGTCACACATCACCCACTCTTCTAACCACTAGAAGACAAAGCCCTTTCTGACACTTTTTGTTTACATGAAAAAATTATTTTTTTTTGCAAGAAAATTAGTTTGAACCCCCAAACATTATATATTTTTTTAAAGAAAATGCCCTACAGATTTAAATGGTGGGTGTTTCATTGTTTTTTTCACACAGTATTTGCGCAGCGATTTTTCAAACGCATTTTTTTGGGAAAAAACACACTTTTTAAAATTTTAATGCACTAAAACACACTATATTGCCCAAATTTTTGATGAAATAAAAAAGATGATCTTAGGCTGAGTACATGGATACCAAACATGACATGCTTTAAAATTGCGCACAAACGTGCAGTGGCGACAAACTAAATACATTTTTAAAAGCCTTTAAAAGCCTTTATAGGTTACCACTTTAGATTTACAGAGGAGGTCTACTGCTAAACTTACTGCCCTCAATCTGACCTTCGCGATGATACCTCACATGCATGGTGCAATTGCTATTTACATTTGACGCCAGACCGAAGCTTGCGTTCGCCTTTGCGCGAGAGCAGGGGGGGATAGGGGTGCTTTTTTTTTTTTTTTTTTTTATTATTTTTTTGCTTTTTTATCTTATTTTTAAACAGTTTTTTTCATTTTTATTTTTTTAAATCATTTTTATTGTTATCTCAGGGAACGTAAATATCCCCTATGATAGCAATAGGTAGTGACAGGTACTCTTTTTTGAAAAAATTGGGGTCTATTAGACCCTAGATCTCTCCTCTGCCCTCAAAGCATCTGACCACATCAAGATCGGTGTGATAAAATGCTTTCCCAATTTTCCAATGGCGCTGTTTACATCCGGCAAAATCTAAGTCATGAAATGCTCGTAGCTTCCGGTTTCTTAGGCCATACAGATGTTTGGAGCCATTCTGGTCTCTGAATAGCTCTCTGATCAGCTGGCTGAATCACCGGCTGCATTCTCAGGTTCCCTGTTGGGACAGGAGAGCCAGAGAAAAACATGGAAGACGGTGGGGGGGGGGGTCATTCCCTCCCACTGCTTGTAAAAGCAGTCTTGAGGCTAATTAGCCACTAGGATTGCTTTTACATGAAAGCCGACCGCTGGCTGAAAAGAATGATACCAAGATGATACCTAAACCTGCAGGCATCATTCTGGTATAACCACTCAAAGTCCAGCAACATACCAGTACGTTGCTGGTCCTTGTTGGGCATATATTGTAAACTTTTTTTCATGCAGCCTGTGGGCTGAACGAAAAAAAGATATTGATCGGTGGGTATGCCCACCATTAGAATACCTCCCTTCATCCACTCACTACTAATGATGGCCATACATGCACCGTTTATATATGCCGAAGCATGGGGGCATCCTCCCGCAAAAGGCAGGAGCAAATCGCTCCTCCACCCACTGCTGCCCCCACACTTCGGCATGTATGCTGAAGTATGTAAATGTGGTGGTGAAATCACCTCCGACAGCGCTGGAGTCACAGCTTTATGTATCGTGGGAGCAAACGCTGTTGCTGTCAAGATAAATAAATCCGCGCTGCAGCTGAATGGCGTACCTGAAAACAAAAAAATGGTTAAAACACAGTAAACTATAAAAAAATTACATACCTGAAAAGCAAACATGATAAAACATAACAATAAAACATTGCAGAATAGAATACAGTAAAAAAGAGCAGAACAATAGAGAGAAAATAGAGAGAGAGAGAACAATAAAACAACAACTATTTTTGGTTTTTTAATTTTATATTTTTTTGTGTATTTTTTTTTTTTTTTTACTTTTTTTTTATAACTGTAACTTTTAAAACTGTAACGGTTCCAGGTTTGAGTCTCTCAAAATGCGATGGCATCTTGGGAGACCCTGTGGAAGTGTGTTCCTGTGGGAGTCTGTGCAGTGCTGTACCCTACGCTAAAACTCAACTAGTGTATGGTAGCGTTCAAAACATTCACCAATGCAAGACCAGGATTGCACGCCTAAATCCGCGCTTTCTGCAAACACGACATTTTCTTTGGGGGGCTCGTTGGGTAGGGGTACTCTGGAGGACATAAGGAAAATGCCTCTCATGCAGCCGGCCTACTGCATTTGGTTGGGGAAGGTGAGGTGGAGCACCGTCTGGAAACAGAAGGGCTCTGACGATCTCTTCCTGGAATTTAAGGAAGGATCCAGTCTGTCCTGAAGCTCTGTATAGCACATGAGCGTTCAGCAAAGCCAATTGAAATAAGTATACAGACACTTTTTTGTACCAGCGTCTGGCCTTATTGGCAATTAGGTACGGCGCCAACAACTGGTCGTTGAGGTCCACCCCTCCCATATTTTGGTTATATTCGTGGACACAGAGGGGTTTCTCCACAACACCAGTCGCCGTAGTAATTTGGACCGTCGTGTCTGCATGAAGAGAGGTAAGAACGAAAACATTCTTATTGTCCCTCCACTTCATAGCGAGCAAATTATTACACTGCAAGCAGGCTCTCTCCCCCAGCCTAAGACGGGAATCTACAAGCCGCTGAGGAAAGCCCCGGCGATTAGGTCGCATGGTGCCATATGCTCCAATTTGATGATCAAAAAGGTGACTAAAAAGTGGCACACTCGTGTAATAATTGTCCACGTACAAGTGGTACCCCTTTCCGAATAAGGGTGACTCCAAGTCCCACACTATCTTGCCAGCGCTTCCTATGTAGTCAGGGCAGTTTGTCGGCTCTATGTGACTATCTTTGCCCTCGTAAACCATAAAACTACATGTATAGCCTGTGGCCCTGTCACAGAGCTTATACATCTTGACCCCGTATCTGGCACGCTTGCTGGGAAGGTACTGTTTGACAGACAAGCGGCCAGAAAATTTAATCAGGGACTCATCAACGCAGACAACTTGATGGGGAGTAAACAAATCTGCAAAACGTTGGTTGAAGTGGTTTACGAGGGGCCGAATTTTGTAGAGCCGATCGTATTCAGGGTCTCCACGAGGACAACAGAGTTCATTGTCGTTGAAGTGCATGAACCGCAAAATCTGCTCGTATCGTGCCCTGGCCATGGAAGCAGAGAACAAGGGCATATGGTGAATTGGGTCAGTGGACCAATATGACCGCAACTCACTCTTTTTGGTTATGCCCATGTTGAGGGAAAGGCCCAGAAAAATTTTAAATTCGGAGACCGTAATTGGTCTCCAATCTCTGGCAAGGGAGGACTGGGGATTAGTGGCGATGTGTTGACCAGCGTATAAATTGCTTTGGTCCACAATAGATCTATAGAGATCTTCGGTGAAAAACAGTGAATAAAAATCCAGTGGCGTAAAATCAACTGTTTCCACCTGAATTCCGGGTTGGCCAGTGAATGGGGGCAATACGGGTGCTGCAGAAGTGGTGGGTACCCAATTCGGATTGGCGAATGCAGCAGGAAGGGCACTATGGGCACGACGGGCCTGTGTTCGTCTTCTTGGTGGCAGCGGGACCCTACTAGTGCTTGCCACCTCACCAGCTTGAACTGCACTTATGGGACTCGCCACGTCACCACGTGATACTGCAGTGCTGGATGTATGACCAGGGTGTACTAGGCCGCTGGTGCTTGCCAGTTCACCAGAAGGAATAGCGGCGCTAGTACTTCTCTGCTCCATATGAGGGACCTGCGGTTCTTGCACTTCAAGGACAGAAGAAGAAGTTTGGGGTCTGGTACGCCTGACCCTAGCAGGGACCACAACTCCGTTGTCAGAGCTATCTGTCATGGAGCCGCTGTTCTCTACAGGATCGTATTCTGAGCCGGAACTTGACAGATGAGTGACTTCCTCTTCACTATCTGTCATGCTCAGAAACCTGTAGGCCTCTTCACTAGTGTACCTTCGATTTGCCATTTTGGGCTCTAAATTTAGGGGTACACTAATGAGACCCACAGGCAAAAAAGCTCCTGACTGTCAGCGACTGATTCAAAACGCTACCAAAAAACTTTTAGCGATCGCAGGGATCAGGCCTGACTCTGCGAACGCTGCAGTTATGTGTGCTTAGTGTTTTGTGACAGTTATCGATCGATACTGCACTTGGGTGGTCTGGGCTGGGCTGGGCTGAGGGGCAAAACGCAGGTGCTAGCAGGTATCTGGGCTGATCCCGCTAACACTGCATTTTTTTGGGGGACCCTTAACTGCTGGGGAGTATAGATCTGATCGGATCAGATATCGATCCGTTCAGATACTATAGCACTAAGGGAGGTGTATGCTGCGTGCGTGGGTGTTAGCGGTACTGGCGCTAAGCTGACGCTGCCTGGGGCGACGCAGACCTTATCTGACCCTAAAAACGTAACTTATATCACCGCCGGGCAATTAGGGGGTTAAACCTTTATAAGGTAATAAACGGCGGGTGCCCTAAAACTATAATAAACTATAATAAACTATAATAAACAAACCAACTAACCAGCGTCACCCGTAACAATTATATGGTGATCACTGGTGAAAGGTTTAACTAGGGGGCAATCAAGGGGTTACAACCTTTAGTAGGTAGTATATGGGGGTCCCTGTTGCTATAAAACACTGACGGCGAACCTATATACTTATCTCCATAACTAGCGTCACCTGTGTCACTAATACAGCGATCAGAAAAACGATCGCTTAGTGACACTGGCGATGGGGGGGTGATCACGGGGTTAAAACTTTATTAGGGGGGTTAGGGGGGTACCCTAGACCTAAAGGGGGGTACCCCAGACCTAAAGGGGGCTAACCTAACTGCCCTAACACTTATAACTGTCACAAACTGACACCAATGCAATAATCAGAAAAAAAAAATGCTATTGGTGTCAGTGTGACAGGGGGTACAGGGGGGTGATCAGGGGGTGACTGGGGGGTGACAGGGGGGTGACAAGTGTGCCTGCATGTTCTACTGATAGTGTAGTGTTGGTGCAAACTTACTTGGATGTCTTCTCTCCTCGGCGCCGAAACGAAAAGACCGGCTCGAGGAGAGTGACATCACTTCCTCCGCTTCTGTTTACATTCACAGAAGCCGAGGAAGCCCGTCATTGGCCAGGAGCGATCGCGAGGGGGGAACTACGAGTGAGTGGACTCCCCCTCACCTTTGATCGACCCTGACCTGAATCCGACGCTGGCAGCGGGGGGGGTGTCCGATCGGCAGGACGAACAAGGCAAGGGCGTACCTGTAAGCCCTTTTGCCTGCCCGTGCCATTCTGCCGACGTAAATCGTCGTGCGGCGGTCGGCAACTGGTTAAATGAGATTTTTTCCTTTAAAAATGACATTTTGTGCAGGGACTGTTCTAAACACGGGAAACACGCGCCACTTTACAGGCATACTATAGACACCCCCCAGGTACGATATTTAAAGGAATGTTTCACTTTTTTTTTTTACTTTAAGCATCATTAAAATCACTGCTCCCGAAAAAAACGGCCGTTTTTAAAAGTTTTTTTTGCATTGATACATGTCCCCTGGGGCAGGACCCAGGTCCTCAAACCCTTTTTAGGACAATACCATGCAAATTAGCCTTTAAAATGAGCACTTTTGATTTCGAACGTTCGAGTCCCGTAGACGTCAATGGGGTTCTAACGTTCGTGCAAATTTTCGGTCCATTCGCAGATTCTGGTGCGAACCGAACCGGGGGGTGTTCGTCTCATCCCTATTAATGACCACTCAGGTTTTTTTTTTCATTTTTAGCTAAACAAATTTAAAAAGACTAGACATTGTTCTCCTTTATTTATGTGCACTAATGAGGTTGCACTGATTGGCACTGATAGGCAGCACTGATGGGCACTGATAGGCAGCACTGATAGGCACTAATAGGCAGCACTGGTGGGCACTGGTTGACACTGATGAAACAAGCAGTTGCCTATCCCTTTTAACAAATAG
This sequence comes from Lithobates clamitans, assembly GCA_037952925.1. Lineage (NCBI taxonomy): Eukaryota > Metazoa > Chordata > Amphibia > Anura > Ranidae > Lithobates > Lithobates clamitans. The sequence continues at coordinate 2,757,584 of JBBGZY010000008.1, read as the reverse complement.
GGACAGGCCAGCTGCAGCAATATATGAACTTAGAGGAATCAAGCAGTCAGGACACTACAAACTGCAACCACAACATGTGAGGTAAGGCAAACAAATAACACATGGATTGTAACTATACTAGTACCTAGTTAAAATAATGAAAACATCTAAAAGTGTACAATGCCTTTGAATTTAAAGCATTATTTAAACAAAAAGAGTCCATTCACTATATTTGAGTACATTGATCAAATTTGATTAGGGGGTTAGCTGTGGGTAGCAATGTGCTAAAACTCTGTTTTATCATGAACTGACAAGGCTTGATAGACTGTGTGACTTTTGATATAAAATAATGTGTCATATATTTTTGTAATTTTAAGCAATTAAGAAGTTTAATTATAATAAAATGCCGCTATGACCAACCTTTTATTCTAATCTTGCATTCACATTTAGCATTTCATGTATGTGCATAAACTTGCACCATGCATATGCGCATTAATATGCCACAAACATAGGGCAGCCCATTCATTTGAATAGGCTTCCCTAGACACAACAAATGTCGCAAAGTAGCTCATGCACCTTTTTGAACGTCAAGTTTCTTGTGTTTTGCTGTGCTTGAAGTGCATTTTTTTCACATGAAAAATGTGCATCTTCTTTATTTTGCTTGGGGTACCTTGAGTTTTACATGTGTTGTCACCATTGGGAAGACCAATGACAAGTACTCAGTCATGGATTGAGCACATATAGACACAAAGTGACAGCGAAGAGGAAGCAGGAGATCACCAGAAGTGATATGCTAGAAATTCTTAAAGTTAAAACCAGTGTTTTACCCAAAAAAATAAATAAATGAAAATCGCAGCCTCAGACTACCTAAGGAGAAAATAATATGTGCCCGTACAAAACTAAGAGTCATATACAAAAATGCCAGGGGCCTAGCTACCAAAATGGGGGAACTGGAGCGCCTGTTACATGAGGAGGATTTAGACTTTGTGGGAATAGCAGAAACTTGTTTTGACAGCTCGCACAACTGGCTGGCAACTATCCAGGGGTATTCCTTGTATCAGAGGGACAGTGTCAGGTCTGTAGTGTGAGGCCGGGTTGCTGAGAAGGCGCCCCTTGTGGCTGAGTGCAGCGCGTCCCTGGATTTGGGTACAGGGAATGCGATGCACAGAGGTGCACGGGTTGCCAGGGATACTGCAAGCTGGCTGGTTGGCTGTAAGTAGCTAGAGTGCGTTGTGGCAGCCGTGCGGAGAGAAGTCTTGAACGGTAACAGCAGGGTAAACCAGGAACAGGGTCCGCAGCCAGGCCAGGGGTCAGATACCAAAAGACAGTCCAAGAGAGGTATAGGAACAAGCCGGGTCATACACAGAGGGCAGAAGATCGGAGAGTAGTCAGCCAAGCCGGGGTCAGAGCGAGGAGATAAACAGGAACACAGGTCAAGCCGAGCAGAGGTCAAGCAGGGGTCTTCAGAGTATACAAAGCACAGGAACACAGGAGCTGTTTGATAATCCAGCAAACTGCAAGTGTCAGTGGCAGGTTTAAATAGGCCGGGGGGTGTTCCCACAAGATCAGGGCGTGCTCACTAGACTCGCCTGCCACCATGACGGTTACTGGCGGAATTGCCCACAACACGGCCATTTCCCTGACAGACAGGGAGGGTAAAAGATGGGAGGGGTGTGTCTATTTATCAAAAAGTATTTACGGGTGTAAGAGAGGAATGACATCATAAATAGGGCAAGGGGGAGATGGAATCCGTGTGGGTGGAACTTGAAAATGAAGAAGCAAATGATAAACTAATAATAGGGGGTATGTTACAGGCCCCCTAACCTGAAGATGAAAGAGGAGCTGGACCTCTTATCACAATTAGAAATGGTGGCGAGGCATACAAAGTCATCATAATGGGGGACTTCAACTATCCAGATATTGACTGGGCAGAAAGGACAGCTCACTCAAATGTCCATCATTTCTGAAATGTCTTACAGAACAACTTCATGTCTCAAGTGGATTCCTCGACTAGTAATGCTATTCATTACAAACGATTCAGATCTGATCACAGATGTGGAAATATGGGGCAACTTGGGATCTAACAACCACAGGATGATCACACTGAGCATAAATCGTAGAAAAAGGAGGCACAAGGGTAGTACAAGAACACTAAATTTCAAACGAGCCAACTTTTCTAAACTGTGCTCAATACTACAAGACATTAAATGGGACCAAACCCTAGAAACATTGAACACTAAGAAAAAAAGAGAATGCTTAAGGAACATATTAAATAAAGGTATCCCCCAGTGCAATAAATATAGAAGAGCGAAGGTTAAACCTGGGTGGCTAAACCATAATGTAAAAAGTCATATTAACCACCTCAATACAGGGCACTTTCACCCCCTTCCTGCCCAGGCCATTTTTCAGCTTTCAGCACTGTCACTCTTTGAAAATTCTGCGGCCATGCAACACTGTATATGAATTTTTTATCATTTTCTTCACACAAATAGAACTTTGTAGTAAATAGAAGTTTTTCTTATTCTCTGTCATTAAATTTTGTAAAGAACAAATTTTTCTCTTTCACTGACGTGCGCTGATGAGACAGCACTGATGGGGACTGATAGGCTGCACTGATGGCCACTGATGAGGTGGCACTTATGGGCACTGATGAGGCAGCACTTACAGTATCTCACAAAAGTGAGTACACCCCTCGCATTTTTGTAAATATTTTATTATAACTTTTCATGTGACAACACTGAAGAAATGACAATGTAATGACAAGAAATGACAATGTAAAGTCGTGAGTGTACAGCTTGTATAACAGTGTAAATTTGCTGCCCTCTCAAAATAACTCAACACACAGCCATTAATGTCTAAACCGCTGGCAACAAAAGTGAGTACACCCCTAAGTGAAAATGTCCAAATTGGGCTCAATTAACAATTTTCCCTCCCCGGTGTCATGTGACTCGTTAGTGTTACAAGTTCTCAGGTGTGAATGGGGAGCAGGTGTGTTAAATTTGTTGTTATCGCTCTCACTCTCTCATACTGGTCACTGGAAGTTCAACATGGCACCCCGTGGCAAAGAACTCACTGAGTATCTGAAAAAAAGAATTGTTTCTCTACATAAAGATGGCCTAGGCCTTAAGAAGATTCTCAAAAACCTGAAACTGAGCTGCAGAATGGTGGCCAAGACCATACAGTGGTTTAACAAGACAGGTTCCACTCAGAACAGGCCTCGCCATGGTCATTCAAAGAAGTTGAGTGCATGTGCTCAGCCTCATATCCAGAGGTTGTCTTTGGGAAATAGACACATGAGTGCTGCCAGCATTGCAGCCGAGGTTGAAGGGGTAGGGGGTCAGCCTGCCAGTGCTCAGACCATACACCACACACTGCACCAAATCGGTCTGCATGTCTGTCATCCCAGAAGGAAGCCTCTTCTAAAGATGATGCACAAGAAAGCCCGCAAACAGTTTGCTGAAGACAAGCAGACTAAGGACATGGATTACTGGAACCATGCCTTGTGGTTTGATGAGACCAAGATAAACTTATTTGGTTCAGATGGTGTCAATCGTGTGTGGCGGCAACCAGGTGAGGAGTACAAAGACAAGTGTGTCTTGCCTAAAGTCAAGCATGGTGGTGAGAGTGACATGGTCTGAGGCTGCATGAGTGCAGCCGGTACTGGGGAGCTACAGTTCATTGAGAGAACCATAAATGCCAACATGTACTGTGACATACTGAAGCAGAGCATGATCCCCCTCCTTCGGAGCCTGAGCAGCAGGGCAGTATTCCAACATGATAACAGCCCCAAACATACCCCCAAGACAACCACTGCCTTGTTAAAGAAGCTGGGGGTAAAGGTGATGGACATGTCCCCAGACCTAAACCCTATTGGGCATCTGTGGGGCATCCTCAAATGGAAGGTGGAGGAGCGCAAGGTCTCTAACATCCACCAGCTCCATGATGTTGTCATGGAGGAGTGGAAGAGGACTCCAGTGGCAACCTGTGAAGCTCTGGTGAACTCCATGCCAAAGAGGGTTAAGGCAATCCTGGAAAATAATGGTGGTCACACAAAATATTGACACTTTGAGCCCAATTTGGACATTTTTACCTAGGGGTGTACTCTACTTTTGTTGCCAGTGGTTTAGACATTAATGGCTGTGTGTTGAGTTATTTTGAGGGGACAGCAAATTCACACTGTTATTCAAGCTGTACGCTCAGTACTTTACAAAGTATGTAGCAAAGTGTCATTTCTTAAGTGTTGTCACATGAAAAGATATAATAAAATATTTACAAAAATGTGCGAGTGCCCAGTGGTTGCAATGACCGCCGGGCTCCCGCGATCGCTCGTGACACACCGAGAACCGGGATCTGTCTGTGTAAATTAATGTATTACATTTTTGATACTTAAGCCTCATGAGATATTTCATATGAATATTTCAAATTTTACCACTTGTAATCGGCAGGCGGCAAGACCCACACAAGTTTTAGCTTCTTTGAAGCTCCTTGAGCTTTTCGTTCTTAAAAATCCTGGGTCCTGGGTGAGAAGCTCCCTCTTCCCCAGCTAACAGCAAAACATTTTAAATAGTCTGTCTTCAGAGGATACCAACAAGCATGCTGGCACTGATAAGCTTTCTTATTATTGTGTCCAGCATTCTTTGCAAACTGCGTGGCATGGTTATACTCTTCAATATAGTAAAACTGATGTCAAAGAAATAGATATGAAGTTAGGTAGACATTGTACAAAAACATCAATTTTCATAGTCTTACCTTTGTTTTCCTACAGTAGTTTTGCAGGTTGTCTTAAGATGACTGTGGGATGAAGTAGGCTCCAGAGCCAGACCTAGCACATTTAATAATCTGCACTCCTAACATAGAGCACTGAAAAGTGAAGCCAGGACCCAGCATTTTCACGGTATTTTAAAATCATGCAAGCAAAAAGCACCTACAAATTTTGAAATGTGGGGTAAGAGGATTAAATTGATAAAAAAGCGAGACTTCAATGTACTTACATACCAATAAGTCATTGTGTCAATATTTAATAATATTTTATTGAAAAGAGTACTGATATTTTTACCACCTCTGACACCTCTGGGAGTGTTATGCCGTGTACACACGACCGGACTTTCCGGCAGAAACGGTCAGACGGAATCATTCCGTCAGACATTCCGATCGTGTGTGGGCTTCATCTGACTTTTTATTTCTAAAATTCTGATGGACCTAGAAATAGAACATGTTTCCGACTGACTCAATTCCTATCGGGAAAACCGTTCGTCTGTAGGCTAGTCCGACAGACCAAAAATGACACAAAGGCAGCTATTGGTTACTGGGTATTGAACTTCCTTTTTCTAGTCCTATTGTACGTCATCGCGTTCTAAACGAACGGACTTTGGTGTGATCGTGTGTAGGCAAGTCCGTTTCAGCGGAACTCCGTCGGATCTCCGTCGGAAAGACCGTCGGAGCCTATTCTGAAGGAGAGTCCGGTCGTGTGTACGCGGCATTAGGCTTCATGTACACTGGCTGCTCCCAGATAGTGTCAGATTGCCTGCCACACAATCACCATCACATATAACCTTTGATTGCCAGCAACACTGTCACAGACACACTTTAAACTTCCATTACTAGTATAGTTTCTGAATTATCTTTGATCAGATCAGAACTATACTTGCTTCCCCAATAATATTGTGTCCTCAAAAATGCAGCATTAGCAGGATCAGCCCCGACACCTGCCAGCACCTGTGTTTAGCTCCCTCCCCCCCAACAAGTGCAGTGTCAGTAGATCACTGTCACTTCTGATACATTGCGCACAAAACCGCAGCATTAGCAAGAGCAGGCCTGATCTCTGGTAGCACCAGCAGATACATTTTATTTGTAGCGGTTCAGTCCCTAACAGCCATGTGCTCTTTTTCCCATAAGTCGCACTAGGTACCTGTAAATTTAGTGGACAAAATGTCCAAACAAAGGTACTCTAGTGAGGAGGCCTACAGTATTCTGAGTATGTCAGGTTCTCACCTGACATACATCGCAAAGGGAGTCCTCACTGACAGAATCAGGCTCAGAATATGAACATGTAGCTCAGACAGTGAAAAAGAGGTCCCTGCCAAGGTCAGGTATACCTGCCCAGGTTGCAAAGGTGCTAGAATTGCACAGTGATTCTCACAAGCAGCAGAGTGCCAGTACCAGTGCCGCACTACCTAGGCCACCAGTGGCCTAGTACATCCTGGCCTTTAACAACCAAGCACTACAGTATCACTTGGTGACGTGGCGAGTCCCATAAGTGCAGTCCAAACTGGTGCAGTGGCTAGCACCAGTAGCATCCCACAGCCACCAAGAATTCGAACACAGGCCTGTAGAGCCCATAGTGTCCTTCCGAATGTGCTTGTCCTGATTGGCAGCTCACAGATTCTGCAGCACCCGTACTGCCCCCATTTACTGCCCAACCTAGAATTCAGGTGGAAACAGCAAATTTAACTTCTCTATAGCTGTTTTTCATGGAATATCTGTTTCAATCAATTGTGGACCAACGCAATTTATATGTCGAGCAGTACATCGCCAACAACCCAATTCAACCATTGCCAGACTATTTGCATGGAAACCTATCACGATTTCTGAGTTTAAAATTTTTTGCGGTCTAACCCTCAACATAGGCATTATAAAAAAGAATGACTTTCTGTCATATTGGTCCACAGACCCGATTCATCATATGCACGTGTTCTCTACTTCTCTAAAAAGGCAATATTTCACTTTGCTGACTACCTATCACAGATTTGGAGACCCTGAAATGCCAGGACGGTACAAAACACCCCCCAAATTACCACTTTTTTGGAAAGTAGACAACCCAAGTTATTTGATGAGAGGCATCTTGAGTCCATGGAAGATATTATTTTTTTGCCACAAGTTTTTGGAAAATGGAGAAAGAAACCAAAAGTGTACTTTTTTTTTTTTTCAAAACCTTCTGACCAAAAATAAGATCTACAAAAAACTCCACATGCCTTTTATTCAATTCCTTGGGGTGTTTACTTTCCAAAAAGGGGTTATTTCAGAGGTTGTTTGTATGATCCTGGCATTTCAGGGCCTCTGAAACTGTGATAGGTAGTGAGGAAGTGACATGAGGAAATGTGCCCTTTGAAAGCCTAAAGGTGGTCATTGGATTTTGGGGGACTGTACGTGGCTAGGCTGCCAAAAAGTCTCTCACATGTGGTATCGCCATACTCAGAAGTAGCAGAATGTGTTTTGGGGTGTTATTCCACATATAACCATGACATGTTTGAACAATATATAATTTAAATGACAACTATATGTACATTTCTTTTTTTGTCATTTTTCAAAAACTCATGGCAAAAAATAAACTCTTCCACGGACTCAACATGCCTCCCAGAAAATAGCTTGGGGTGTCTACTGTCTGAAAATGGGTAATAATTTGGGGGGGGGGGGGGGTTGTGCTATCCTAGCATTTCAGGGCCTCTGAAACTGTGATAGGTTGTGAGGAAGTGAAATGAGGAAATTATGCTCTTTGGAAGCCTAATGGTGGGCATTTAATTTTGGGCCCCATACACAGCTAGGCTCCCAAAAAGTCTGACACATGTGGTATCCCCATACTCTGGAGAAGTAGAGGAATGTGTTTTGTGATGTACTTCTGCATGTGCCTATGGCATGTGTGAGAAACATCTTATTAAAATGACAACTTTGTGTAAAAAAAAAGGAAAACATTTTTTTTGTCATTTTTAGAAGCTTGTGACAGAAATTAAATCTTCTATGGGCTGAACCTGCAAATTCCTTGGGGTGTCTTCTTTCCAAAATGGGGTAATTTGTTTTTTTTGTACTGCTCTGACATTTTAGTACCTCAAGAAATGTGATAGGCAGTCAGAAAGTAAAAGCTGCATACTTTTCAGTATTCATACCATAGTTTGTAGACACTATAAAGCCCCACACACACTATCAGATTTTCGGCTGATTTTTTCCTTCAGATTGATCAAAACCATATAACATGAGGTCAAACCTTAGGAGTTTCAATTTGTATGCAATCAGGCACGCCCTTGCACTACATGGTTTTGGTAAATCTGAAGACAAAAATCAGCAGAAAATCTGATAGTGTGTATGGGGCTTAAGTCTTCATGTGAACTGCTGTTGGTAAATGGACGTTTAGGAACAATTGGGTATTTTTTTTCAGCTGCCCCTGAACTCTCCTCTATGTTATCTTATCAGTACATGTACACAGGGTTGTTGTTTCTAGGCAGTTGAGTTTAGAAGCATTTTTTTCAGAGGTATTTGAAATGCCAAATGCCTGTAACAGCTTGTAAATGCATGTAAACACGGTAACTCACGTTAAGCCTCATTTTGTTTACAGGCGTTTTTCATTTTTTGACCATTTAAAAAAAAGGGTCCTAAATGCGAACGCAGCTGAACGCGGCTAAATGCGGCATGTAAACGCGTCAAATTGGACATTTTTAAACATTGTTTACTATCTGTTAATAAAGTTAAATCGTTCAGGAAAGGTTTTAAAAAGTCCCATGTACATTAAGCCTTAAGCCTCGTACATACGATCGGATTTTCTGCAGACAAAACCTCGGACTTTTGTCCGAAGGGGTGTGTCTGGATTTTGTCTTGCATACAAACGGCAAGGAATTGTGGGCCAACAAACACGAACGTAGTGACATACTACGTGGCTTTTCAGCTCTTTAGCACCACCCTTTGGGCTCCTTCTGCTAATTTCATGTTAGTGGAAGTCTGGTGAGTGTTGATTTGTGCTGTTCATTTTGTGCTTTTCAGTTTGTTTCTGAATGGCCGTTTGTCAACCAGACATGTTGAGGAATCGAAGGAGATAATGTGTTATTTATTATTGGCCTTGGAGTTATTGCTTTGACCCAAATCCAGTCCAGGAACAGGAGGAGGAGGGGTTCTTGGACCAAAAATTGGTTGCTTTATTAATCGTGAACAATTATGTCATATGCCTTTGCTGCGGGAGCTCCAGGAGAATAATCCAGATGTTTTTTGGAATTATCTCCGGATGACGGAGCCCTGCTTTCACCAACTCTTGGCATTGTTGATCTCCTATATTAAGAAGCAGGACACATGCATGGGGCTTTTATTTAATTTTTTGGTTAAATAATAATGATTTGATTTGTTATATTTTCTATATTTTTGGATGCATAGAATGCACTTTTTGGTTAAGTTATATTGGCAGATAGCATGTCTAATTTTATTTGTTTTTTTTTTTAAAGCACAATAAAAAAATTGTGAGAATAATACTTGGCTATGTGTTTTACTTCAAATGACAGTTTGGGAGTAGGCAGTTACATTTAAAAAAAATACAATGTAAAATGGACAAGGGACACCAACATAGTTGTATCTTTGATCTTAAAAACTATGGCATAATGGTGTTGTGGTAATTTGCCTAAAAAAAAAAAAGCATAATAATATTATTCTTGATATCACTAGAAAAAAAAAAGCCTTTGAAAATGTGTTTGCAATAACTCCATCAGTATCACCAGCAAAGCATCTTCATTATTATCCCATTAAAGAAGAAGAGAATGTGCGCTGCATTTCGAGATTTCATAATTTGCCACGTCACGAATGTTAATTCTCCATTACGTATGCTAGTTTACAAGACCGACCGCTTCCAGCTCATCCTTGCTTCTGAGCATGCGTGTTTGTACTTTGTCCGACGGACTTGTGTACACACGCTCGGAAAATCCGACAAAAGATATTTGTCCGCGGAAAATTTTAAAACCTGCTATCCAACATTTGTCCGTGGAAAATCTGACAACAATTATCCGATGGAGCGTACAAACGGACGGGTTTTCCGCCAACAGCCTGTCATCACACATTTCCCGTCAGAAAATCCGATCGTGTGTACGAAGCTTAACTTTCACACAAACCAATTAATATACACTTATTGGGATTTTTCTTACCAAAGACATGTAGCAGAATACATTTTGGTCTACATTTATGAAGAAATTTGAATTTATTGGATATTTTTTATAACAGAAAGTAGAAAGTATCATTTTACAAACTTTTCTTTTTTTTTTTCGTTATTATCACAAAAAATAAAAAACCCAGTGGTGATCAAATACCACCCAAAGAAAGCTCTAATTGTGTAAAAAAAGGATATACAGTACATTTAGTTTTGGCACAGCGTTGCATGACCACGCAAATATGAATTAAAATAACGCAGTGCTGAATAGCAAAAAATGCCCTGGTCAGGAAGGGGGTAAAACCTTCCGGAGGTCAAGTGGTTGTTCATAAATACAAACAGTAGAGGTCAGCAGATCCCTATACCACCAACACCTGACAGTCACCTGATGCTCATAGCTGTTTTCCCCCTGCACTGAAAACAGTTCTGTAATTTCTGCTCTGTGTCTCCTGCATTTGCACAGTAGCCCAGCTGTTTTTAGGTTGCCATGCTGATGCCCAGCCAGTGCTTGGATGATCTTCAGGAGCCCCAGTGCTGATCCAGTGTCACTGGTAGAAGTTGCTGCTTTGCTGACCAGAAAAAATGTCTTTAGTGTAGGAAGGGTGGCTGATGCCACTAAAAAAGGCATTGATTGCCTGTGCTGGGGGGTTCCTGACCACTGCAACAGTGATACCAGGGCAGCAGAAACTGAATGCATTCAGTGAAGTGTTAAACTCTGTAAATTCAAATAATGTTTAAACTAGTCTAAGAAAAGATCTTTGTTCTGACATTTTTTGATGAGCTTATCTGCTCTGCTAGTAATTGAATCTCCACTAATGTATTTTATTATGTACTCACTAAACTGTATTATAGTTAATTCTTAGAAAAATATTATGTAACCTCTAACAGAGCTTACTAACTAGCTGATGTTGTTTTATTTATAAGGCAAGCATGTCAAGTAGGTCACAAATTCCCCGGTAAGGAGTAAAATTGCCCAATAATATACTGTTTCCCTTAGAATATAGTAAACATTTATATATAATGGAAAACAACTCTATTTTTCCTGTAGTAACTGTCCACAATAACTGTGCAGTTATTGGGCAATAATAATAAGTTAAGGTGTCAATAGACATGTGGTACTGGTATTAAAGTGCAAATCTAGACAACAAGCAGAAAGCAAAAATAAATAAACACTCTCACTGTATTGAATTGAGAAGGTTTATTTACCTTAAAACAGATATTCACTCTACAAATTGACTTTTCCTCCCTGCACCCCTCCCTTACATTCTATTTTTTTACTCAACCCTGCTCCCCTTGACATGTCCTGCCCCTGCAGCCTTATGGAATAATTCTGTCACATATCCCACAAGGCTGCAGGAGAAGAGACCAGTGGAGGCTGAAGGCTGAATCTAGTGGTGGGTCATCTGGGGCCAGCTGCAGGAACCTGGAGGAGACAGCTGGCTCCTGACAACATAGGAAGGGACTATGACAGTGCAGGACCCAGGCTGTGGCAGTGGAGCAGCAGATGACAACAGGATGCTGGATTCGCTGGGCAGGTGAGAGTGAAGTCCTCTTAAAAGTAGGTCTAAACCCTAACTAGATGAGGTGTTTGTTAAAGCAATGTGTATCATTAACATTTTTTTTTTCAACAAAAATGTAAGGTGATTTTAAAACCAGGGGTTCTGCTGCTCTCCTTTATTAATTATAGAAGGCTTTGCTTTTATCCTGGCAGCTGTCTTTTGTGTTTGTGTTATCAGGTCAATTCAGGGCCTTCTGGAGGACATTTTGAGGTACACACAAGGGCTGAGTAGTAAGGCAGAGAGATTAGGGTTTTGAGGTAAAGGCAAAGAATGAATGAAAAAGGTGCCAGGGACATAATAGGAGAATTGAGGGAAACTTTAGGCGTTTGCACACTCACATTACAGATAGACGCAAAAGCGTTTCTTTTAACCAAATTACCAAAGAACATAATTTTTCAGTGTATGAAGAAAGATGATTTCAACACACATGCTGTGTGTGTGTTAAATTATATTTAAAGCAAAGAACAAAAATGTAATACAAATACAATATTTAGAAGCTTACCGTTCCCATGATGTGATGGCTGCATTTGTTTACTTTTTCAGACTATGCACATTTTCTACAAGTACAGAAAAAATCATGATAAGCTAACCCGAATTCCAATGTGCTTGTAACTTCCTGTGCAATGAATGAATATATCAAACACCCTTATTGGCTTTCCTAGCTATCATCTATGAACAAAGCAATGTCCTTCTATGTAATGAAGGAAAACAGAGGAGAAGCTTTTAGTAGTCCAAACTAGGAGAGCAGCCTAGGGTGACATGACCCTAGAACAGGAAGTGTTACTGGCAGGAAAAAAACAAATGCAGCTAATGACTGATAAGCTGGGGGAAGGGTGGAGGGAGGCAGTTTAGGGATGCAGCAAATTATAGTGTTGCAGTTATGATGTTATGAAATATGGCTACATAGTTAGGTTGAAAAAAGACACAAGCCCATCTAGTTCAAACAATGGAAATAATAAACAAATAGAAAACCTCCCCATACACAATCCTATACCCACAATTGGTCAAGAAGAAGGCAAGAAAACTTCAATAAAGGATGGGGGGTGGGGGGGAATGCTACCTGATCCCCAGGAGTCAATCAAATATTCCCTGGATCAACCATCCCCAGTTTTATTATCCTTTTATTATCTATAAACAATAAAAAGCAGTTATATTTTTGCACTTGCATCCAGCTCTTTTTTAAAGCAATCTGATGAACTGGCCAGAACTAGTTCTCAGCTCTTAAAGCGGAGTTCCACCCATTTTTACAACTTTTCTTAAAGGAAAAACCACCCCTCCACCCCTCGTTTTTGGATAACTATTTAATTTTTTTTCCTTTTTTACCTTTTCTAAAGTACCTAGTGTACTTCTGTCCTAGCTCGGCCGCGGCCCAGTGCATCATTTCCTCCTTCTCCCTCGCTGACTGGGGCCGTTCAGAAAGCGCTGTGTGACTCGCGCATGAGCAGTAGGAAAGAAGGTGTGAAGCCTGAAGGTTCCACTGCCAGTTTCCCTTAGTTACAATGGCGGTGTCTGCATGTAATCTGATGGACGGATCCAATACCTATAATTTAAAGGGTAAGTTCACTTTACAGAAAATTCTGTAAGATGAACTTACTCAGGTCCCCCTCCTCGCCCCCCGGTCCCGCTGACCTGGACCACTGCAATCTCTGGTTCTAAGCCCCGGTATATCTGTGTCAGGAGTCTGGGACTTAGAAATCCTCTCTGCAGCCACGTGTCTTCTACATAGCTGACAGGACGGCCTATGCGGCTGCTGATTGGTCAGCGCCACCCATGTGATGGCACTAACCAATTAAAATGCTCAGGGGATTTCCAAGCCCCGGACACCTGGCGCGGATATACCGGGGCTTAGAACCGGAGATTGCGGCGGTCCAGGTCAACTGGACCAGGGGGCGAGGAGGGGAACCTGAGTAAGTTCACCTTACAGAATTTTCTGTAAAGGTGAACTTACCCTTTAATAGATAGTAGTAGTTAAAAAAATTTTCAGTTAGTTATTATTTTAGATTTTCGAATTTGCGGGCTTTTGAATTTCCGAATTTCCGATTTTTTCGAATTACCGTTTTTTTTAGAATTTCCGTAATTTATCGAATTTCCAATTTTTTTTTAATTTCTCCGATTTCTTTTTTTTTCAAATTTATGTTTTTTTTTTAATTTTTTCGAATTTACAAATTTTCTGAATTTACGATTTTTTTTGAATTTACAAATTTTTTTTGAATTTACAAATTTTTTTAATGTACAATTTTTTCTAATTTCCCATTTTTTTTTCAAATGTAGGTTTTTTTTTAAATTTATGAATTGCGATCAAAATGAATGACCCAAAAAACGGGAAAAAAAAAGAATGAATAAAATGAAAACAAACACATTTTTCGGCAGTGCACATGTATAGTTTCTCTTCTGAACGCTCAGTAGAATTTTGTAACCACTTGCCGACCGCCGCACGACGATATACGTCGACAGAATGACACGGGCAGGCATATGGGCGTACCTGACAGAGAGGTGATAAGGGCGCTCTGGTGGAGGTGGGTAGCTGGTCAGAGGGATGATAGTGATGAGATGGCACTTCTGGCAGCACTTTGGTTAGAGGAGAAGCAACACTGAAGATATAAAAAAGGAAAAGAAAGGCGCCTCTAAGTGCAGTATGTCAAATTTAATAAAGTGCACAAAGGGTTAAAAGCACTTACAAGATTGTTGAGTGTTAAAAGACATGATAAAATCAGGAGTCCTCATCTGTGGCATGTGTCCATCCTCAGCACGGTGGTAGAGAGCAGTGTAGAGCCGTCCAGCAGTTGTAAAGCGTTCTCATGCGTGTTGGAAAGAGGAGGCAGCAGGGAAGCCTGTATTCACTGCGGGACACACAAGGCTGATGGTGTCAGTGTAGAGAAGGGGGTGGTAACGCGTTTCGGAGCATGTGCGGCTCCTTCGTCAGACCTACGTCCACACTCCTCAAGCTGGCTTATAAATGGTGAGGGGGAGGAGCAAGGGGAGGAGTGTGGGCAGATACTAAATACACAGTAATAAGGGAAGTGACAGATGTATTATGAGGACGGCCAAGATGACCGTGCACTCGCAAAATGGATTATTAACGTCAGTGCTATATACAATGAAGTCCTAAAGGAATTTGACACAGGGGTACAGGGCACAGATGGCAGTGGTTAAATTAACAATAATAAATAAATAAATATACAAACATAAGGTTGACATTGAATTAATATACAGGTGTGTTACATGGTCGGCCGGGTGTCTATATGAATGTGTTATAAAGGCGGCCGGGCGTTTGTACACATGCAAATAGGGTCGTAAGTCTAATGTTGAGTTGACAATGAATAAATCTACAGCCGTGTTACAAGGGCAGCCAGGCGTATATACACATGTGTTACCGGGGCAGCCAGGAATCTATGTACACGTGTTACAAAGGCAGCCGGGCGTTTGTACACATGCAAATAAGGTAGTAAGTCTAATGTTGAATTAACAATGAATAAATAATAAATAAATATGTAGCCATGTTACAAGGGCAGCCGGGGAGCTATACACCTGTGTTACAGGGGCGGCCAGGCATCTGTACACATGCAAATAAAGTAATAAATCTGTTGTAAGGGGATCAAAAAAAAAAAGGAATAAGCGATTACTAATTATGTCTGTAACAATGATAAAACAGTGATGAATATTACTTTACTATGAATAAGTGTATAGGTGTGTTACAAGGGCGGCCGGGCGTCTGTACACTAAGGACAGATAGAGGAAAATAGTGGATGCTTATACAAGTTGTACGAATTGTGCAGATTATGCCTGTAGCAATAATCTCACGGTGAGAGGTATTACTCAACTGTGTACTAGAATATAGAAGTGTTACAGGGGCGGCTGGGCGTCTATAAACTACAGGAGGATAATAGGAGGTGGTGGATACTTATACAAATAGTGCAGATTATGCCTGTAGCAATACTCTGACGATAATAGATAATAATAGACTGTAAATAAGTATGCAAGTGTGTTACAGGGGCGGCCGGGCATTTACACACCAGCAAATAAGGTCACAAATCTACTATAAGGAATTAACTTATAGAAATAGGTAATAAGATGTAATGGATGCTCTACAAATAGTATTTGATTGTGACAGATGGCAGATATGTACATGTATAACAGGCAAACACCATGACGTATGGATATGATAATAAGGAGGGATGAATGATAAATGAACCATAATATTACAGTCTGTATGTTAAATGTGGTATCATCTAGAGTAAGGTGCTAATTTCCAATTCTTCATTGATACCTCCAGGCGAAAGTACGTCAAGAGCGTATATCCAATAAGTCTCCCATTGGCAGAGACGTTTAAATCTCTCTGCCGCAGGGAGAGTGGCTGGTATGGATTCGATGATCCATACTTTTAGGCCTACGGTAGATTTAGGGTGATGTTGGGTGAAATGTCGTGGGACGCTATGATGGTCTTTACCGGCCTCGATGAATCGGCGGTGCTCTCCAAAACGCTGGCGTAGGGGGCGTATAGTTCGACCTACATAGTGGAGGCCGCAGGGGCAGGTCAGGCAGTATACTACATGGTCTGTAGAACAGGTGTAGAATTCTAAAATTTTGTATGTTTTATTTTTAATCGTGAATGTTTTTTGACCATGTTGTACAAAACTGCATGTAAGGCAAAGGGGTTTGCGGCATTGATACATCCCAATCATAAAAAAGAGTTGGAGTGAAGATGACGTATTTGTTTTCTTTTTGAGTTTGCTTGGGGCAATCTTTCCCTTAATGTTAGGTGCTTTCCTATATGAAAATTTAGGTTTATTTGATATACTGTCTTTGAGATGGGGATCCTGCAGTAGTATTGGCCAATGTTTATGAACTATGTGTTCCATATTTTTGTATTTGTTATGAAATTGAGTCGTGAACCGAATGTCCTTTGATGAATTCATTTTATGGGTATGAGTATCAGGATTGATGTATGTGGTGTAGGCTTGTTCGATGAGTGGAGGAGGGTAGCCTTTTTCAATGAATTTTTGTTTGAGATTTATGCTTTGTGTCTGATAGTCTGACTGCATGGTGCAATTATGTCTGAGACGGCAGAATTGACTTTTTGGAATGTTTTTTAACCAACAAGGGTGATGGCAACTATTGATGTGCAGATAGGAATTCCCAGCAGTGGGTTTGCAATAATTTTTTGCATGGATGCGACCAGTATCATGAAATAGATCAAGGTCTAAGAATGCTAGATGTGTTTTATCGTGAACAGATGTAAAGGATAGGCCCATGTTGTTATTATTACAATGGGAAACAAAAGATTCAATATCATCGGTATTACCGTCCCAGATAATAATGATGTCATCAATATAATGACCGTAAAATATAATTTTGGCCATGAAAGGGTTATTCGCCCATATGTATCGCGTTTCCCAAAGACCCATAGTTAAGTTAGCATATGAAGGTGCAAAATTGGTGCCCATGGCAGTGCCATGGGTTTGAAGGTAGTAATGGTCTTCAAATATGAAATAATTGTGAGTCAGGCAGAAGAATGTGGCATCTAGAATGAATTTAACCTGGTTTGGATGAATAGATGGGTCTTCTGACAGAAAGTGTTGTATGGCCTGCATGCCGACATTATGGGGGATGGATGTGTATAATGATTGGACATCCAGTGAGAGCCAGATGTAGTTGGGCTCCCATTGGTATGGACCTAATAATTCAAGCAGGTGTATTCCATCTTTGATATGGGACTGTAAATTGGAAACAAAAGGTTGTAAAAAAAGGTCTACGTACTGGGAAAAACCACTAGTAATACTGTTCATAGACGCAACTATGGGTCTACCAGGGGGGTTGGTAGTGCTTTTATGTACTTTAGGTAAATGATAGAAATACGGAGTTTGATGATATTTTTTAACCAAGAATGAAGCTTCGTTTTTGGTAATTACATTATCTTTGGTGGCTTGGTTAACTAAAATAGTAGCATCAATAGTGAAACTAGGTAGGGGGTCCTCTTGCAATTTTGTATAGGTTTGTGAGTCTCCGAGTAGTCTAATGGCCTCTTTGATGTAGTCTACCCGGTTTTGCAAGACAATGCTACCGCCCTTATCTGCTGATTTAATGATAACATTCTCATTGGTTTTCAATAAATTGAGGGCTAATCTTTCTGGGTATGTTAAATTGTGATTTTTATAGGGGTTGTGTTGCTGTTGGCACATCATCAATAATTCAGAGTATACCATGCGGTAAAATGTTTCAAGGCATGGGCCTTTAGATTGTGTGGGATAAAAATTAGACAGGGGACGAAGATTGGTGTGTTTAACTGCAGGAGAACAATTTAGATGTTGGGTATATAAAAGGGCATCTGATTCAGGATTATCAGGGTTAAGGAGCGGTCCAGTTCCTTCGTGATATAATTCTTCTAATATATCCAAGGCTATTTTTTCGTCTAGGATGTTGCTATAGGCTGAAGAGGGGGAGGTTGTGTCAATTGAAATGATAGATGCATCTTTAGCTGCTTTTATATTATAAAATCTTTTGAGGGTAAGGTCTCGGATAAACTTGTTCAAATCTTTGAACAACTGGAAGGCGTTAGGCAAATTAGTTGGTGCGAAAGTTAGTCCTCGTGTGAGTAAGATAGTTTCCTGCGTTGTGAGTGTGTGTGAAGATAAGTTGAAAATCTTCACCGTAGGCGTTGTTTTCTGCTGTGTGGGCTTGAGTTTATGTTTTCCTCCTCCTCCCCTACAACCTCTTCGGTGTATTTTCTTTTTGACCCTTTTTATCCCCTTACAACAGATTTATTACTTTATTTGCATGTGTACAGATGCCTGGCCGCCCCTGTAACACAGGTGTATAGCTCCCCGGCTGCCCTTGTAACACGGCTACATACTTATTTATTATTTATTCATTGTTAATTCAACATTAGACTTACTACCTTATTTGCATGTGTACAAACGCCCGGCTGCCTTTGTAACACGTGCACATAGATTCCTGGCTGCCCCGGTAACACATGTGTATATACGTCTGGCCGCCCTTGTGACACGGCTGTAGATTTATTCATTGTCAACTCAACATTAGACTTACGACCCTATTTGCATGTGTACAAACGCCCGGCCGCCTTTATAACACATTCATATAGACACCCGGCCGACCATGTAACACACCTGTATATTAATTCAATGTCAACCTTATGTTTGTATATTTATTTATTTATTATTGTTAATTTAACCACTGCCATCTGTGCCCTGTACCCCTGTGTCAAATTCCTTCAGGACTTCATTGTATAAAGCACTGACGTTAGTAATCCATTTTGCGAGTGCACGGTCATCTTGGCCGTCCTCATAATACATCTGTCACTTCCCTTATTACTGTGTATTTAGTATCTGCCCACACTCCTCCCCTTGCTCCTCCCCCTCACCATTTATAAGCCAGCTTGAGGAGTGTGGACGTAGGTCTGACGAAGGAGCCGCACATGCTCCGAAACGCGTTACCACCCCCTTCTCTACACTGACACCATCAGCCTTGTGTGTCCCGCAGTGAATACAGGCTTCCCTGCTGCCTCCTCTTTCCAACACTCATGAGAACGCTTTACAGCTGCTGGACGGCTCTACACTGCTCTCTACCACCGTGCTGAGGATGGACACATGCCACAGATGAGGACTCCTGATTTTATCATGTCTTTTAACACTCAACAATCTTGTAAGTGCTTTTAACCCTTTGTGCACTTTATTAAATTTGACATACTGCACTTAGAGGCGCCTTTCTTTTCCCTTTTTATATGGGCGTACCTGTACATCCCTGCCTGACAGCAGGCGGGGGCCTAATTGGGCCCCCCTGGTGCCTGCGGCGGTCTGCTTTATTCCAGGAGCGATCCGTGCTCAGGGGGAGGCCACCGATTCATGGCCACCCCCTCGCGATCGCTCCTGACGAATGAGAAGCTTCCTCTGCTTCTGAAACTGTAAACAGAAGCAGAGGAAGTGATGTCATCTCTCCTCGTGCAGCCTTTTCGTTCCGGAGCCCGAGGAGAGAAGACATCTACTGTGAGTTACACCAACAGCATACTAACACCAGTACATGTGGGCACACAAATCACCCCCAATCATCCCTGATCACCCCCCCTGCACCCCCTGTCACCGTGACACCAATAGCAGTTTTCATTTTTTTACTGAGCATTGGTGTCATTTTGTGACTGTTATAAATGTTAGGGCAGTTAGTGGTAGGCCCCTTTAGGTATAGGGTACCCACCTAAACCCCCCTATTAAAGGTTTAACCCCTTGATCACCCCCAGTTAACCCTTTAACACCCTGTTGCCAGTGTCACTAATCGATCGTTTTTCTGATCGCCGTATAAGTGTCACGGGTGACACTAGTTAGCCTGTTGGTTATTTAGGTTCACCGTCAGTTTTTTATAGTGTCAGGAACCCCCCTTATACTACCTAATAAAGGATTTAACCCCCTGATTGCCCCCTAGTTAACCCTTTCACCAGTGATCACCGTATAAAGCTGCGTACACACGGGCAGACTTTTCAAACAGAGTGGTCCGACAGAACGAATCTGTCGGACAATCCAACCGTGAGTGGCAGGGGAGGGCTGGCAGCCTTAGGCCTGGGGGGCAAGTCCAGTCAAGTGGCCCATTGAACCACCGAATCAGCTCACCATCCATCTACACCACATTCCCTGTACAGAGAGAGGGCGGGAGACTGCTCAACATTGCCCCAGAGAGAGAGACCGCTTCACACTGCCTGCACAGAGAGAGAGACCGCTTCACACTGCCTGCACAGAGAGAGAGACCGCTTCACACTGCCTGCACAGAGAGAGAGACCGCTTCAAACTGCCTGCACAGAGAGAGAGAGAGAGAGACCGCGCAGTGAGAGAAGCACATGCAGGCGCACGCCGGAGCACCGGACAGATTAAGGGCATGGTGGGTCTGGTGCTGCAGTGGAGCAGGTTTAGGAGTGGCAGGGATATGAAGTAATGTCATATCCCACTCTCCTCTTACTGGCCACCCTCCTGTATTTCCAGGAGCCTGTGCCCAGACTTGGTCACAGCCCCACATGTGTAATTCTAGGGAAGCCTGGCACTTGATTTACCAAGCTTCCGTAAGAGCCATGTGTCAGTGCGTGTTCTATAGCAGCCAGCAGTGATTGCCAAAAAATAAATAAAGACATGCTGGTTGTACTGAAGTCAGTTGATCGAATTCTGTACAACCAGTCTGCACATAGACAGATTGAAATTTCTGCTGAACCGGCAGAATTTCAATCTGTCTATAGTGGCCTAAGTCCACCAGTCTCTGGGTTTAATAATATCCTCAAATCTTCTAAAAGGGGGGCTCCACTTAGGTGTAGAAATTCACTTTGAACTCTACCTTATTTCCAGAACTCTCTTTAGGGTACTTTCACACTGAAGGTGCTTTACAGGCGTTTTAGTGCTAAAATTAGCGCCTGTGAACTGCCTCTCATGCCACCCCAGTGTGAAAGCCCTGAGTGCTCTCACACTGGGGCGGTGCGCTTGTGGGACATTCTGAAAAGTCCTGCAAGCGGCATTATTGGGGCGGTTTGGGAGAGGTGCCCTGCCCATTGAAATGAATGCAACTCGGGCGGTTTTAACCCTTTCTTCGGCCGCTAGCGAGGGTTAAAACTAAAACAACGGTAAAAGTGCCACTAAAACGAGCAGCGCTTTACCACTACCGCCCACACCACCCCAGTGTGAAAGTACCCTTAGGTATTAGATGTGCAAACAATAAGGCGAGAGCCCATCTAATACCTACAGAGAGTAATGCAAATAAGGTGGAGTTCAAAGTGAACTGTGCAATTACCTACAGGGATTGGCATTTAGGGGGTTAAAACAGGCAGGGATGAAATGTAATATCAACTCATCACTGTCTGTCAAATGCCTCTGAAAAGTGACCTGAGCATGGATCACTTTTCAGAGGAGTGGCAGTGCTTGCTGCAAGTGAATACAAGCATTTGGGCTCACACTGGTGTGCTGCGGTTTGGCTGCAGTGCGGGTGTACTAATGGGTTTTCTTAGCCGCAGCCCCTCAGACTTCTTTTAGGTTGCACTTTGCATTTTGCTGCATTTTCTGAAAGTGCACCAAATATGCAGCATGCAGGACATTTTGTGCACTTTCAGAACATGCAGTAAATGTGCAACCTCTATGGGACCAGGGGCAACATGCAGGAAGACTGCCAGCACTGCAGCCAAACTGCAGCATGCCAGTGTGAGGCCACATCATAACACCTAGGAGGGCGAGGTACTGTCACAGGCTGCTAGAGAAAAAACTTTTTGGCTGCAGAGAGAGGGAGGGAGGAGCTCACTTACTTGGACAGTCCCAGCCTGAGGAGACTCACTGAATTCGAGCCGACTGCTCAGATGTGTGAATTCGAGCCGGGGCTGCCGGGAGTGTGGGCGGGGAAAGAGAGAGCAGGTACAGCCTCTGCCAGCCATTCGTGTGGAGGAGGGAGGGGCTGGGAGGGGCTGGGCGGGGCTGTGCTGTGCTCTGTAACAGACTGTCAGCCCTGAGACATCGCTGGCTCACAGTACTAGACTCGGCCAGCTCAAGAACTGCGCATGTGCGGTTTTGAGCTGATGACACAGCAGCCTTTGCACAGCATATAAGAGCAGCCCAGGGGGCAATTGCATCCCTGCCCCCCGGCCCAGCCCGCCCCTGGTGAGTGGGCTTTATCGGACCTTCAGCTGACTTTTTCTGTTGAAAATGAGACGGACTTTAGATTTGGAACATGTTTCAAATCTTTCCGACGGACTTGAGTCCGGTCGAAAAATCCGTTCGTCTGTATGCTAGTCCGACGGACAAAAAAGGACGCAAGGGCTATTGGCTATGAACTTCCTTATTCTAGTCTCTTCGTACATCATCATGTTCAAACCAACGGACTTTAGTCGCCCCGGGCAGCATGAGATTAGTGCCAGTAGCGCTAACATCCTCGCACGCAGCATACACCTCACTTAGTGGTATAGTGTCTGAACGGATCAATATCTGATCTGATCAGAACTATATTAGTGTCCCCAGCAGCTTAGGGTTCCCAAAAACACAGTGTTATCGGGATCCGCCCAGATACCTGCTAGCACCTGCGTTTTGCCCCTCCACCCAGCCCAGCCCACCCCACCCAAGTGCAGTATCGATCGATCACTGTCACTTACAAAACACTAAACACATAACTGCAGCGTTCACAGAGTCAGGCCTGATCCCTGCGATCGCTAACAGTTTTTTTGGTAGCTTTTGATACAGTTGCTGATAGCCTAGGAGCTTTTTTTCCTGTGAGTCTCACTACTGCACCCAGTGGCGGAACTACCGCCATAGTGACACACGCGGGCGGTATGGGGCCCGCAGCCGAAAGGAGCCCGGTGAGTGACGTTACAAGGTGGTGTGGGCTGCACTGGGTGACACCCGCGGCCTGCCAGAGGGGTGACACCCTTGGGTAGTGGCAGCCGCACCGCTCGCTGCCCTGATTAGCTGTGCCTGGCATTGCTGTGTCCCTCCGATCGAAGCCGCCTCCCCTCCTCTCTGTTTACATCTACAGAGGAGGAGGAGCCTGCGCTCAAGGGACACACACCGCTGTGTGTATCTGGAGAGTGGAGATTGTCAGCACGGTTAAAGTATGTAAGGGGGCGTCTGCACTGAGGGGAAGTCTGTAATGCTGGGGGGGTCTGCACTAGGGGGTGTCTGTACTAAGGGGGGTGTCTGCACTAGGGGGTGTCTGTACTAAGGGGGTGTCTGCACTGCTGGGGGGTGCCTGTACTGAGGGGGGTCTGCACTAGGGGGGTGCCTGTACAAAGGGGGGTGTCTGCACTGCTGGGGGGTGTCTGTACTGAGGGGGAGTCTGTAATGCTGGGGGGTGTCTGTACTGAGGGGGGTGGTCTGCACTGGGGGTGTCTATACTGCTGGGGGGGTCCTGCACTTAAGGGGGTGTCTGCACTGAGGGGGGTCTGTAATGCTGGGGGGTCTGCACTAGGGGGGGGTGTCTGTACTAAGGGGGTGTCTGTAGTGAGGGGGTCTGCACTGATAGGGGGGTCTGTACTAAGGGGGGTCTACACTCGGGGGTGTCTGTACTGAGGGGGGTCTGTACTACTGAGGGGGGTCTGCACTGATGGGGGTCTGTACTTAAGGGGGTGTCTGCACTAAGGGGGGTCTGTAATGCTGGGGGGTTCTGCACTGGGGGGTGTCTGTACTGAGGGGGTGGTCTGCACTGGGGGGGTGTCTGTGCTGCTGGGGGGGTCCTGCACTGAGGGGGGGTGTCTGTAATGCTGGGGGGTCTGTACTAAGGGGGTGTCTGCACTGCTGGGGGGTGTCTGTACTGAGGGGGGTCTTTAGTGAGGGGGGTGTCTGCACTGAGGGGGTCTGTAATGCTGGGGGGTCTGCACTGGGGGGTGTCTGTACTGAGGGGGGTGTCTGTACTGCTGGGGGGGTCCTGTACTGAGGGGGGTGTCTACTGCTGGGGGGGTCCTGCACTGAGGGGGGTCTGCACTAGGGGGGTGTCTGTACCAAGGGGGGTGTCTTCACTGCTGGGGGGTGTCTGTACTGAGGGGGGTCTGTATTACTGAAGGGGGTCTGCACTATGGGGGGTCTGCAGTGAGGGGGGTGTCTGCACTGAGGGGGGTCTGTAATGCTGGGGGGTGTCTGTACTAGGGGTTGTCTGCACTGAGGGGGGTCTGTAATGCTGGGGGGTCTGCACTGAGGGGGGTCTGTAATGCTGGGGGGTCTGCACTGGGGGGTGTCTGTACTGAGGGGGGTGCCTGCACTGGGGGGTGTCTGTACTGCTAAGGGGGGTGTCTGCACTGAGGGGGGTGTCTGCACTGAGGGAGGGTTTGTAATGCGGGGGGGGTGTCCGTACTGGGGGGTGTCTGTACTGAGGGGGTGTCTGTACTGCCTGGGGGGGTCCTGCACTGAGGGGGGTGTCTGCACTGAGGGAGGTGTCTGCACTGAGGGGGGTCTGTAATGCTGGGATGTCTGCACTGGGGGGTGTCTGTACTAAGGGGGGTGTCTGTACTGAGGGGGGTCTGCAGTGAGGGGGGTGTCTGCACTGAGGGGGTCTGTAATGCTGGGGGGGTCTGCACTGGGGGGTGTCTATACTGAGGGGGGTGGTCTACACTGGGGGGTGTCTGTACTGCTGAGGGGGGTGTCTGCATAGGGGGGTCTGTAATGCTGGGGGGTCTGCACTAGGGGGGGTCCGTACTAAGGGGGGTGTCTCACTGCTGCAGTGTGTCTGTACTGAGGGGTGTCTGTACTGCTGGGGGGTCTGCACTGAGGTAGGGGGTGTCTATACTGAGCGGTGTCTGTACTGCTGGGGGGGTCTGCACTGAGGTAGGGGGTGTCTGTACAGTATACTGCATATTTTGTTGTTCGAAATTAATATAAGCTGTCGCCTGGGTACTGTGCTACATGGGTGTAGTAATCTGTTGTTCAATGGCATTAGTTAATTTTTTTTGGGGGGGGCTGATTGAAGGGGGGCCCATACAACATTTTGCTATGGGGCCCTGTGATTTCTAGTTACGCCCCTGAATGTACCAGTACATTTAGAGCCCAAAATGGCAAATCAAAGGTACAGTAGTGAAGAGACCTACACGTTTCTGAGCATGACAGATAGTGAAGAGGAAGTCACTCATCTGTCAAATTCAGGCTTAGAATACGATTCTGTAGGCGACAGAGGCTCCATGACAGATAGCTCTGACGACAGAGTTGTGGTCCCTGCCAAGGTCAGGCGTACCAGACTCCGATCTTCTTCTGCTGTTGTTGAGGTGCAAGAACCGCAGGGCTCTCATATGGTGCAAAGAAGTACTAGTGCCACTCATCCTTCTGGTGAACTGGCAAGCACCAGCGGCCTAGTACACCCTGGTCGAACATCCAGCACTGCAGTATCACGTGGTGACGTGGCGAGTCCCATAAGTGCAGTTCAAGCTGGTGAAGTGGCAAGCACAACTAGTGAACCACTGCCACCAAGAAGACAAAGACAGGCCCGCCATGCCCATAGTGTCCTTCCTGCAGAATTCGCCAATCCTGATTGGGAGCCCACCACTTCTGCAGCACCCGTACTTCCCCCATTCACTAGCCAACCCAGAAATCAGGTGGAAACAGTTGATTTTACGTCACTTGATTTTTATTCGCTGTTTTTCACGGAAGATCTCTATAGATCTATTGTGGACCAAAGTAATTTGTATGCTGGTCAATTCATCACCCAGTGCTAATCCCCAGTCCTCCCTTGCCAGAGATTGGAAACCAATTACGGTTTCCGAATTTAAGGCCTTTTTGGGCCTCTCCCTCGCCATGGGCATAGTTAAAATGAGTATGTTGCGGTAATATTGGTCCACTGACCCAATTTACCATATGCCCGTGTTCTCGGCCTCCATGGCCAGGGCATGATATGAGCAAATCTTATGGTTCATGCATTTCAACAACAATGAACTCTTTCATCCTCATGGAGACCCTGGATACGATCGGCTCTACAAAATTCGGCTCTGCGTAAACCACTTCAACAAACGTTTTGCAGCCTTGTTTACTCCCCATCAAGTTTTCTGCGTTGATGAGTCCCTGATTAAATTTTCTGGCCGCTTGTCTTTCAAACAGTATCTTCCCAGCAAGTGTGCCAGATACGGGGTCAAGATGTATAAGCTCTGTGACAAGGCCACAGGCCATACATATAGTTTTATGGTTTATGAGGGAAGAGATAGTCACGTAGAGCCGGAGAACTGCCCAGATTACCTAGGATGCGCAAGTGTGGGACTTGGTGTCACCATTATTTGGAAAGGGGTACCATTTGTATGTGGACAATTATTACACGAGCGTGCCACTTTTTAGTCACTCGTTTGATCATCAGATTGGTGCATGTGGCACCGTCCGACCTAATCGCCGGGGCTTACCCCAGCGGCTTGTAGATTCCTGTCTTAGGCCGGGGGAGAGAGCCTGCTGCAAGTGTAATAATTTGCTCGCTGTGAAGTGGAGAGATAGTAAGAATGTTTTTGTTCTGTCCTCCCTTCACACAGACACGATGGTCCAAATTCCTACGGCAACTGGTGTTGTGGAGAAACCCCTCCGTGTCCACGAATATAACCAAAATATGGGAGGGGTGGACCTCAACGACCAGTTGTTGGCGCCATACCTAATTGCCCATAAGGCCAGACGCTGGTACAAAAAAGTGTCTGTATACTTATTTCAATTGGCTTTGCTGAATGCTCTTGTGCTATACAGAGCTTCAGAACTGACTGGATCCTTCCCTAAATTCCAGGAAGAGATCGTCAGAGCCCTTCTATTTCCAGACGGTGCTCCACCTCACCTTCCCAATCCAAATGCAGTAAGCCAGTAAGAGGCATTTTCTGTATGTCCTCCCTAGTACCCCTACCCAACAAGCCCCCCAAAGAAGATGTCGTGTCTGTAGAAAGTGCGGATATAGGCGTGACACCCACTATTATTGTCCCTCCTGTCCTGACAATCCTGGTCTTTGCGTTGGTGAATGTTTTGAACACTACCATACACTAGTGGAGTTTTAGCATAGGGTACAGCGCTGCACAGACTAGGACACATTTACACAGGGTCTCCCAAGATGCCATCGCATTTTGAGAGGCCCGAACCTGGAACCAAACTGTTATGCCCCGTACACACGGTCGGATTTTCCGATGGAAAATGTCCGATCGGAGCGTGTTGTCGGAAATTCCGACCGTGTGTGGGCTCCATCGGACATTTTCCATCGGATTTTCCGACACACAAAGTTGGAGAGCAGGAGATAAAATTTTCCGACAACAAGATCCGTTGTCGGAAATTCCGATCGTGTGTACACAAATCCGACGGACAAAGTGCCACGCATGCTCAGAATAAATAAAGAGATGAAAGCTATTGGCCACTGCCCCGTTTATAGTCCCGACGTACATGTTTTACGTCACCGCGTTTAGAACGATCGGATTTTCCGACAACTTTGTGCAACCGTGTGTAGACAAAACAAGTTTGAGCCAACATCCGTCGGAAAAAATCCTAGGATTTTGTTGTCGGAATGTCCGAACAAAGTCCGACCGTGTGTACGCCCTATTACAGTTACAAATAAAAGTGTAAAAAAAAAAAAAAAAGTAAAAAATAAAAAAAACCACAAAAAAATATAAAAAAAAAAAAAAAAAATAGTTGTAGTTTTATTGTTCTCTCTCTCTCTCTCTCTATTCTCTCTCTATTGTTCTGCTCTTTTTCACTGCAATGTTTTATGGTGTTTTATTGTTAACCATTTTTTTGTTTTCAGGTACGTCCTTCAGCTGCAGCGCAGATTTATTTATCTTGACAGAAACAGCATTTGCTCCCACGATACATAAAGCCCAGACTCCAGTGCTGTAGGAGGTGATTTCACCACCACAGTTAAAAAAAAGAGCATATATGCCGAAGCATGGGGGCAGCAGGGGTGGAGGAGCGATTTGCTCCTAACTTTTGGGGCGGATGCCCCCATGCTTCGGCATATATATATTTTAGGCACAGGTTATGTTAAAAAATGTTTTATTATTTTACTTTACTTTATGTTTTACTATTTTTTACTATGTTTTTTTTTGTATTTGCTTTGCAGGTATGGTATGTCTTACTGTTATACTGTAATGTTACTTTGTTTTATTGTTAACCATCATTTGCTTAGCAGGTACGCCATTCAGCTGCAGCACGGCTTTATTTATCTTGACAGCAACAGTTGTTTCACCACCACAGTTAAAAACAAAATGGTGCATGTATGCCCATCATTAGAAGTGGGTGGATAAAGGGAGGTATTCTAATGGTGGGCATACCCACCGATCAATCTCTTTTTTTTGTTTAGCCCACAGGCTGCATGAAAAAAAAGAATACAATATATGCCCAACAAAGACCAGCAATGTACTGGTATGTTGCTGGACTTTGAGTCGTTATACCAGAATGATGCCTGCGGATAAAACTGCACATTTTAGAGTGGCCTTTTATTGTGACCAGCCTAAGGCACACCTGTGCAATAATCATACTGTCTAATCAGCATCTTGATATGCCACACCTGTGAGGTGGATGGATTATCTCGGCAAAGGAGAAGTGCTCACTAACACAGATTTAGACAGATTTGTGAACAATATTTCTGGAGCAATAGGCCTTTTGTGTACATAGAAAAAGTCATAGATCTTAGAGCTCAGCTCATAATATATAGGGGCAAACACAAAAGTGTTACAATTTTAAAATTTTGCTCAGTGTATTTGCTACCTTCAAACGTTATGGAATTTAAATTCATAGTCCCCACATAATTTGCTGCTCAAAGTTGCACATAGTTACATAGTTAGTCTGCTTGAAAAAAAAAGACACAAGTCCATCTAATTCAACCAATAGAAAAGCACACACACAAACATAGAAAACCTCTATATACACAGTCTTATATCCACAGTTGATCCAGAGGAAGGCAAAATAACCCCAATAAAACACGATCCAATTTGCTCCAGCAGGAGGGGAAACAATTCCTCCAGGGTTCCTCATGAGGCAATCGGATATTCCCTGGATCAACTACACCTGGTGCAAATACCTATAAATTTAAGTATCCAGTTATATTTTGTGCATTGAGGAGAGAATCCAGGCCTTTTTTTAAAACATTCTACTGAGCTGGTCAGAAAGAGTTCAGGAGAGAATCTAGACATGTGCACTGCTGAAAAATTTGTTCGTTTTCGTTTTTATTTTTTTTATTTTGCAGGTCATTGGATATGATAGCAATTCGTAAATTCTAAAAAAAATGGAAATTCGAAAAATTTGAAAAAATTTGGAACAATTTGTAAATTTGAAAAATTCAGATGTAGCGCTGGTAGATTTTTCAATCTACCGCTTATAGGTAAATTTAGTGGGTCAAATGTTTTGTACATAGTTCAGATTTAGTTTATTGTCAGCTTGGGCCTCTGTTCCAGTTTGGCTGTGTTGCGTGTAGTTTCACACTGTGCCTGTGGGTGTCGTTGTCACCATGGGTCGGTGTTGGAAAAGCAACATGCTAAAGTAAATGAGTGCTCTTCTGTCCCGGAGATAACTCGACGGAGGTGGTCCTCCGAGTTGCATTCTGGGAGAGGGTATTTATGGGGCAGACGCCATGTTTCTGAGAGCTTTGTGCCTCGTGGCCCTCCTGGCCTAGAGGTATGTGTCAGTGAGTGCTATCTCGTAGCCCTCTGGCCTGGAGGGTTGCGGAGCTGCAGCCGTGCAGGTGGACCCAGAAGCCTGTCAGGGACCTGCTATCGTTGGGATGTTCCTGTGCTGTCTGTCCTGCGGGAAGAAGCCGGACAATCGGGAAGATCCAGGGGAGGACCCATCTTGGAAGAGACCATGCAAGGCTGGTCTTGAGAAGGGCCTGGTGACTCGATTGGAGGACGTATCCTAAATTACCCTACCGCACAAGTACTGCCGGGTCGGATTAAAGGTTCTGGTACTGTGTTTGCTGTTCATCAAAAACCACTACATCCTGTGGCAGAGGATCGTACGGGTTTTATTTCACTCAAGTCTGTGGCAGAGACTTTTTGTTTGTGCTGCGTACCGGCTGCTAGGTTGGTGAGAGAGACCTACTTGGGCTGGCAAAGATTTAACTTTGAAAGGAAAATATATTCATCCCTAAAATTCCAATTGTTCAGTGCTACACCAAGAAAAGGTATTTGAACTTCCCTGCAACTCTTCTACCTCTTTCCTGCTACTTCTTTCAGTTATATCCCATTAAAGCATTGGAAAAAATACTCAAGTGACTGGTGCCTACATTATCTGATAGTAAGCTCAACGGGACCCTAGACCCGGTGTTGGTGAAATCACAGGTAAAAAAGGAAACAGCCCGCAACAATCAGCAGCTCCATCGTGAGTTAGTGCTACACGTAATTTCGAAAAAAAATCGGAAACTTGGAAAAAATCGGAAATTAGAAAAAAATCGGTAATTCGGAAATTAGAAAAAAATCAGTAATTCGAAAAAATCTGAAATTCGGAAATTCAAATAGGTGTTCAGCTCATGACAAATAGGGGCAAACACAAAAGTGTTGCTTTTAAAATTTTGCTCAGTGTATGTTCATTTTGGAAAACGCTTATTATAACTAAAAGCAAGCTCAACAATTATGCCTTCTTAAGAAGCCATATAACTCACATTAACGGCTTCAGCCCTGGAAGATTTTACCCCCTTCCCGACCAGAGCACTTTTTGAAATTCGGCACTGCATTTCTTTAACTGACAATTGCATGGTCGTGCGATGCTGCACCCAAACAAAATTGATGTCCTTTTTTTTCCCACAAATAGAGCTTTCTTTTAGTGGTATTTGATCGCCTCTGTGGTTTTTATTTTTTGCGCTATAAACAAAAAAAGAGCAACAATTTTGAAAAAAAACTCAATATTGTTTACTTTTTGCTATAATAAATATCCCCCAAAAATATATAAAAAAACTTTTTTTTCCTCAGTTTAGGCCGATATGTATTCTTCTACATATTTTTGGAAAAAAAAATCACAATAAGCGTATATTGGTTTGTGCAAAAGTTATAGTATCTACTAAATAGGGTATGGTTTAATGGCTTTTTTATTATTTTTTTTTTTTTTTTACTAATAATGGCGGCGATCTGCAATTTTCATCGAGACTACAACATTATGGCAGACAGGTCAGACAATTTTGACACATTTTTGGGACCATTGGCATTTTTACAGCGATCAATGCTATAAAATTGCATTGATTACTGTAAAAATGTCACTGGCAGTGAAGGTGTTAACCACTAGGGGGCAGTAATGGGGTTAAGTGTGTCCTAGTACATGTTCTAACTGAAGGGGGGGATGGGACTGTGCAGGGGAGATGACAGACCGTCTGTTCATACTCTGTATGAACAGACGATCTGTCGGTTCTTTCCTCAGAGAACGGGAAACTGTGTGTTTACACACACAGATCCCGGTTCTCCGTGTGCCCCGAGTGATCGCTGGAAAACGGCGGTGATCGTGACCACCGGGCACTCGCATCGGCTCTGTGGGCAAGTGGGGGCACGCATGCGCCCCCTAGTGGCCGTCTATGTTACCGACATAACATGACAGCGATTTGCGCAGCCGAGACATGTTGCCGCAGTACAACTGCGGCGGCTGGTCGGCATGCGGTTAAAGAAATAACATTGGAGCTTTTACTAGGATCATGCCAACATTGGGATTACATCTACAGATAGTGTGAAGTGGTGGGTATGGGGGGTTAATGTCTGACTTCCTCTCTGTGCTGAGAGTTTCGGGTTGAAAACTACCAGCACAAAGTCCATAAGCTCATGTAAGCCCATGTGTCAGCCTAATGCCGCGTACACTCGAGCGGACTTTACGGCAGACTTTGCCCGGCGGACTTTTCGATGGACTTTACGACAGACTTTCTGAATGAACGGACTTGCCTACACACGATCAACTAAAGTCCGTCAAATTTGTACGTGATGACGTACGACCGGACTAAAACAAGGAAGTTCATAGCCAGTAGCCGATAGCTGCCCTAGCGTGGCTTTTTGTCCGTCGAACTAGCATACAGACGAGCAGACTTTTCGACCGGACTCAAGTCCGTCGGATAGATTTGAAACATGTTTCAAATCTAAATCCGTCCAACTTTTGAGAAAACAAAGTCCGCTGGAGCCCACACACGATCGAATTGTCCGACGAAATCCCGTCCGCCGGGCAAAGTCTGCCGTAAAGTCCGCTCATGTGTACACGGCATAAAGGTACTAAAACAAAAGTTTCAACCAAACTAACCAATTTCCATGCTGTGCCACAATTAATAGTAGATATCTGAGTTTCCTTGTATTTTTTCGTGCACTTTCAGCCCAGAGATAAAGACAATATCAAAAAACGAAATGCCTATTGCATGAATTTAAACATTTGGAAGAAACCATTGATTGGTCATCTACAGAACATTTGACCTTAAACTCTAGACATTTTTTCTTCTTTAGTTTTACATAAATGCTAATCCTTCTCCTCTCTATCCAAAATGAGATAAAACATTTTGGTTGGAGTTAGCCTTTTAAAAACAAGGATTGTTCCATAGTTAGATATCACAGTCTAAACATATCCATGTGCTTTGTTAAATAAGAAAGCGACACCAAGGAAATGTGCTTTAGCATGAATGACATCCAAAGGGCATGGCACTCAAAAGCTGCTTGTGTGTACATAGTCAGAATGAGTTACCCTGATCAAAAGGATGACCACCACTACAATAGAAGGAAAACCTGGACTATCTGTTTTTATTATCATAGCAGAAATAGTAAAAAAAAAAACCTTCCAGTTTCCAGTTATGTGTTTTCACTGCAAATGGTCTCTGTGGAGATTTGTAAGCCCGGAAGAGACTCGAATGTTTGGCTTAGCCTCTTTATCAGCTGCAGCATCTGCTCTGGTTTTGAGAATGAGATATCTAATAGGGTCTGTGTATGTCATCTTCTCTGTCTCTCTGTGGGCATACAGATCACGTTGCATTAAATATTGCTAAACCATAGGGAAAATCCTGCTGCCAGTTGCAACATGTCTTTGAAATAGTCTGCTGCAAGAAACAGTTTTTAAATATAGTACAAATCCCAACCCCCTTTTAAAATGTTTCATTTTATGAATTTAGGGAGCAATCATTACCTTGATTATGTCTTTTTTATTTTTTCAGCACAACACAGAATTGTTCAATAACATTGTACGTGTAGCATGAATGTACTCCAACCCTTATTATACTGTAAATCAGGTTTCAGCTTTTTTGTGTTTTTTCTTTGTTAAAATATGAAAGCTAATTTCTGATGACCTATTATATGTCCGTATAAGCATGTTGGGCTTTGTGACACTAAAGGCCAATACACGCTATAAAAAAAATCCTCGATGTTTCACAGCAGGTCAAAACCCAGGATGATACTAATTGTACGAAAATTCTCAAACGACAAAGGCTTTTTTTGTTGTATATTGTATATTTTTCTTCCAATTTTCTAATAGTGAGAACCCCACTTAAGGGGGGGGTGGGGGGTTACTAAAACTGGTGCACACAACATCTGGTGCAGCTGTGCAAGCAATTATTGGCTAACACAAAGCAGCATTAAACCTAAAAACAAAAAATGGAATATACTGCAGCTTACCAATCCTTAGATGTGGTGGCTACTTTAATTTAATTTTTTTGCTTTTTTACTTTTTGCTTTTTTGACTATTTTACCTGGTGATACCGCTTAAAGTGTTACTAAACCCACAATAGTAAAATCAGTCTGTATATGCAGTAAAGCATGCTTATTATACTGTAGAACTGTAATCCTTTGCATTTTGTAAAAGGGCTGTTTGATCCTGCCTTCTCTGATCCTCCCCTTCTTTTACTGTCCCCAATCAATCTCCTGATAAAACAGAGTCTTTGGAGTCACTATGTACATGCACAGTTTGGTGTGTATTGCTAAAGATTTTTTTTCTTGGGAGGGTGCATGTGATCAGCACAGGGCCAACCAGCACTGTCCAGACAGAGGGTCAGGGGTTCTGCAGCCTCATAGGACAGTCAGAGTAGAATGAAAACACCTCCTACAAGCTTTAACCAGACACAGATATAAGTCACAAGACTGCTATATACTGCTGATGAGAAAAGGTATTTAGCACAGGCTTGTGAATCAGCAGTAAACATGCCAATAGCCACACCCCCTGTGATATTTTTTCATCCAACTGTAGTCCAAACATGTGCAGCCTACATAAGTGTGACAACTCTGCTCCTAATTCAGGAGCAGTTCAGCATTGTTGCCACACCAGCTGCATTAGGCTGACTTTACTGGTGGGCTGGGTATTTATGGGACTAATAGATTAATAGAAAACTGTAAGTGCAGATGCACAGGATGTGTAATTAATTGCAGCAAAACACATTTATTTTAAAGGGAGGTAATAGTTCTAATTTTTATGAATAATGAATTCTGTAATTCATGGGGGTGAAATCTTGAACATTTGTAATTTGTAGCAAATCATCTGAACAGTCTTTTTTTTACCAGGAAAAGTGAAAATACCAAGGAAGCACACTTATACAGAAAGATGGGCTATCAGTCCAAACTTCACTGCAGTCACATGACGCCATCCAAATCATGCCCCGTCTCAACAGGGAATTGGAAGGGCCGGTGATCTGAACCGCAACTGGACTTGAACGGCATCCGCCGTGGAATATCCCGCTGTTGCAGCTACCAAGCCCTGATGCCCCTGGTTCACATTGGCACAGACTGCTTTGACGTGTTGCGCCTATCCACCGGCAACCTCGTGGCGATCGCGGAAGACACATGCATTGCAGGATGCGGTAAAGTACGATCACCCACCTTCCAATGCCATTTACAGGAACAGCTGAGTTTAGCCATCCTCCATAAAGGGCTGCTTATGATACGTGTCACAAGATCTACTTGTATCTCTGCACATGCACCATTGTGATTCTCTCATGTAGATACATGCACCTGACAATCAGCCCACCCCACTGCCTGTTTGACCAATGTTTTCTGTACTTACTGTGACTGTGAATGAAGGAACACAGGAAATACTGCGCATTGAGGTATTATATAATGTGTCAAAGGCTATACATTTTCAAGCAGTGGCCCTTGGGCATGTATCTTTACTAGCAGTGAATACACTTTGAATCCAATGACTATCTATCCACTTCATGTGGACACTCAAGCTACAATGTTAACTAAAAAACTTTGAACCTTACTGTTAGGAGTATTCTTCTCCTGTGATCAGTCAAAGTCCAGATGTATTGAAAAGCATATTTCAGATGTGTCGAAACAAAAGAATGATGCTTACGAGCCAAAAGATGGAGTAAAAATCACACAGAGGGATGTGCAGCCCCCCTCCTAATACTTACAATAATACAGCTATAATGCTTCTTATTGGCTGAGGGAACACTGATAGCCTCCTGGTACAGCATGGAACATATTTTATTTGCTAACCAGCGTTCCCTGTACAATCTTACCATATATGGTTAAGCCTAATCATTCTATATTTTACTATGGGGTTAGCTAAAACAAACGATACAGCAAGTTAATACAACAACATGTGCTCGGAAGTCATCTTAAAAATCAGTCTCGGGTTTGTTTTTTTAATAGTCACACAATAAACATTTAAAACTTTTCTACCATTCCCTCCTCTTGTGTGGCTATTTTATCTCAACACATTTCAATGATAATCTCTGTGTTATGCACTTTCAGACTGTATGTCATTAAGTTGAGCTTCAATGTCCACATAGGTCTCCTCAGAGGTAGGAAGGGTTTGATACATTGTTCGTGAGACTGCGGTTTCAATTAATTTTTGTGAAGTCCTCGAATACAGGGAATGCAGCAGCATCCACAAGTGACCAAAACAGCCAAAGCCACAGCAATTGAGATCAAACATGATGTGATAAGTCCAGTCCACTTACCAAACCATCCTTCAAGCCAGTTTTGTGAATGGATCGTTTTCCGCTAATTCGTTCGATAGAGCAGTCAGTCCTTCCAGGGCTCTGGTCATGGTCCCTCCAGGAGCTGTGTTATTGGGGATACAGGTGCAACACATGCTACCAAACATTTTGCATACCCCTCCTCTTTCAGCCAAGATCATATCTAAGGCCATTCAGTTCTGCCATGCCATTATAGATGTGGGGGGCCAACTGTTCTGCTAGGCCTTTTACAGGGTCCCCAGTATAGTTTACAAATCGTTGTTGGTTATAGTATATATCATTAATCCAGTCAACATTTTTATTTATAGTCACCCACCAGAAGAGAAGAGAAGAGACTCAAACCCAGCTGTCACCTGACTGCCTGGCCTTAAACTCATCCGGC
Source organism: Lithobates clamitans (assembly GCA_037952925.1). NCBI lineage: Eukaryota > Metazoa > Chordata > Amphibia > Anura > Ranidae > Lithobates > Lithobates clamitans. The sequence continues at coordinate 2,721,472 of JBBGZY010000008.1, read as the reverse complement.
ACCCCGCGAGGAACCCCAATCTCATCTACATAGATCTGAGAGTCAAGTGACCCCTTAGGAGCGGTGTCCTTCTGATAATGTTGGTGACTCTTAGTCCACGGGTGTTCTGACAGGATCCTCAGGGGCATAGCTAGCTGGACCATAGCACAATCCCCTTGGGCATTGGCTGTTATCCTAGCTTGCAGTTTCTTATCCCCACACATCCACCAGACATCAGCTCTCTGAGTGTCATGTTCAACCTCTGTAATCCATTGCCTTTGTTAATCCTCTCCCTGCAGTAGTCATCAGGTATTGACCCAAGATCCACCCCGCTACTGTTCCCTGGGAGTGCAAAACAAGTAAAGTCACCCGGATATGCAGTAACTGCCAGAGGTCTCTGTACTGGGGGAAACAACAAACTCAATGTGTGACAGGTAGAATTTGTTTCAGTTTATAGCTCTTATTATACAACCGCAACATATATTTTAAACCTTCTGGATCTGTATTGTGATCTAGAGGAAAAGGGACTGTTGCTAAATGTGGTTTGGCTCCGGCACAAAAGAACCAGTTTATCAGTTTTAACCGTGTACCTCAACCATTTTAACCACTATTTTTTTTCCTGGTATTCTGTCTCCTTTGCTATGGTATCTTCTACTGTTAGGTTAGTAAATCTTATAGGTTTACTCAGAACACCTATTTTACTATGGCCTTCTTCTTTCCCTTCTGTGTCTACCTTTTCCTGTTGTCTGGTTTTATTGGGTGGTAATACCTTGAAGAAAAATTTGCCTGAGGGGTCAATTCCTGACACCCATGCTCCCGTAGAGTACAATCGCTGATCTTCCTTCCTCGGCTCCTTTAATGTTATCAATAATTGGTTACAGCTCTCAGTGGGAGTTGGCTGCTTTTGTAAATATGAGTCTTTTCTTTTTTCCACTCTTTTTAGGCCCTGGTAGATTATACTCCCAATCTTGATGCGCTGTGGTCTACAGGGCCTGATCCCATGCTTGACATCCTGCCCTATTCCAGAGCCAGCAAATGTATTTATCTGCCCATAGAAGTCCCCTAGCCCCAGTTGTATGCCCATAATCTGCAATCTGACAGAAGTCTACCAGTATAGTGCTAGTTATTCCTTCTATAAAGGTTAGATTCAATGCTTTTCCTGTTCTTTCCCAATCCAAAGGTTCCTCTGCCTTTCCATAACATATATCCCCTCTTATGGAGGCCTCTCCTAGAGTCACCAGTAACCCAAAGATAATTACTATCCCTTTCATCCTAACCAGCTCCAGAGCTCCAGCGGATAGGGTAGGGGAGTTGGAAGGGGGGGGACTTCACCGGTTTGAGACAAGTCCCACCTTGTGTGAGACCTCCCTTTTGTAGCCAGATTTTCTGGTTCTCTTGTAGCCAACTGGCCCTGCTCTGCCTGTAAAACCTTTTTGCAATGGGACTGGTAAATCTAGGTAGACCTTTCTGTTATCCTTATAGCCGTGGGAGTGGTGAGAAGAACCTGATACGGTCCCTCCCACTTGGGTGAGTGCCAATGTTTTCTTTTTATTACTTTTACCAGGACCCAGTCTCCAATATGAGTTTTCTCTTCTCCTTGGATTGGACATTCTGGAATAGAACAGATTTCATTAATTTGTTTCTGTTTCAACAGCTTAGACATATATTCTGCTAAAGTAGGTTCAGATTCTTCAACTGGTGTTTCATTTAGCAGTAAGGGTATTCTATATGGTCTTCCATGTATCATTTCAAATGGGCTCAAACCTTCCTTTGTGGGTGTAATATGCATACTGGTCACAGCTAACGGTAGGCAGTACATCCAATTTTTTTTTTTATCATTTCAAGTTTATTAAAGTCTTACTTGAAGTGAAATAAAACAGATCATTTGCAGATGCAACTGCTCGCAATAAAAATTGTGATGTATGTATAATTATCACATAATATATAGAACTAGTAACTGTAAAATAATGAAATCAAACTGTCAGTATATTATTACTAGGAGTCAGCCTAATCAACTGATAATCCCCAGCTATTCTGTTGGTTTATTGATTAGTTTGAATCTTGTGATCATGGATTTCCCATAGAGGCAAGACTGTAATGTGATAGTATGCTAACGAATATAACAGGCAGCTTACATTGCTATCGACATCCTGTAACAAAAGTAGAAGAAAGGTAGAAAGAGTAGAAAAGTCAGAACACTTGGCAGAGAAAGAAAGGGTTCAATAGTTATATTTCTGTGGACATGTCCAATACCTATGAGGTAACAGAGATCTGGGGAGAAAGGCCTCCCGAGTCAATCCGAGGTAAGTTTTCTAGGTGGGAAGTTGCGTTAAGTTATCTACATATGCTGTTGAGTATTTGAAGATCAGCCATCTTTGCCACATTTTAAGAAATCTATCAACCTTATTATTTGTCTGGGTCAAAGTCTCTTCCATTTAATAAATGACAGAGACCCTTCGCAGCCATTCAGCAATGGAGGGAACCTTCTGAGATTTCCAGTATAGCGGGATTAGGGACTGCGTTTAATAGGTGTCTTGTTAAGGAGTTTTTGTACCTCCTCAGTGAAACATTTGTGATATGAAGCAGGCATGAAGCCACAATCAGAGTGATTTTGGTTTCTATTATTTGCTTGGTTAGGAGTTTAACTTTATCCCAAAACTGTGCTCTTAGCGGACATTGCTACCATATGTGGTACAATGTTCCCCTCTCCTGTTGGCACCTCCAACAGGTGTCTGGAATCTGTGGGTTCCATCCATTCATCTTAGCCGGAGTGCTGTACCAGTGTGTCATCATGAGTTTGTAAGCTGTCTTCTGCATCTTAGTGCTTATAGGGCATTTGTGTGTAATGCCACGTACACACGACCGGTTTTGCAGTCGGAATAAACTCAGAAGGTTTCTCCGATGGAACTCCGATGGAATTCCATACAAGTGGTCTTACCTACACACGGTCAAACCAAAGTCCGACCAAAGTCTGACCATCCAGAACACGGTGACGTACAGCACGTATGACGGGACTAGAGAAAGGAAGTTCAATAGCCAGTAGCCAATAGCTTCCGTCTCGTACTAGCTTCAGATCATGCGTCATTTTTGGTCCATCAGAACAGCATACAGATGAGCAGTTTTCCCGTTCAGGATTGGTTCCGTCGGAAATATTTAGAACATGTTCTATTTCTAGGTCCCTCAGAATTTTCAAAAAAAAAAGTGAGATGAGGCACACACGATCAGAATAAACAATGAAAAGCTTCCGTCAGCCTTTTTTCTGTTGGACATTGCGCTCGTGTGTACGCGGCTTTAGAATGCAAGTGTACCTCCATTGTTTGACAGTGATCTCCGTCTGAAGCTCCTTCGACCATCTCCTCCTGAGTCCGTCTGTATCAGTATGCTTTGAGTCTCATAACCAGAAATAAGCCATGGACGTGGTTTTGATAAAATGAGAACCATTATGACAGATTGACTCCAGAGTCGCGAGGGGTCTGTGAAAGTGACTTTTATCTGCTTCCCCCCTAGGTAGCTGCGCAACTGCAGATACGCCCAGAAAGGCATATGCGTTAACTCGCCCTCTCTTTGAGTGAGGACCACTCTTTTACTACTTCATTAGTAAAGCACTCTCCGGCTAAAAGGGGTTCCGGTTTCTCCCTTGATTGGAAGTAGGGTTATTCATGCCTGGTTTGAAGCCGGTGTTATCTTTTAATGGCATCAGGGAGCTAGGTTGGGAGGAAATATCTAGAGTTCTGGCTAGTTTATGGAAGATTTCCAGTGTAGTTTCAGCTGAGGAATGTCATCTTAGGATAGGTGGACAGCTTCCTCAGGGAACCCATGGGGAATATTTCAGTGGGATTGGGCTCAAAGCCGCTTCTAGAGATACCCAGTCTTTTGCTGCACCATGGCAGTGCCAATCAATGATTTTGGTCAGATGAGTAGCTTGGTAATACTATCTGAAATCCGGGAGACCCATACCACCTTGTTCTTTAGGTTTAGTTAGTAGTGAATACTTGATTCTTGGCCTCTGTGAGTTCCAGTAAGTGACTTTAATAGGATGGTTCTTAGCGAGGAGAAGTAGGATGGTGGGGCTTCTGAGTGTGAGCGCGTGTAGGAGGTAGAGCAGTCTGGGGAGAATGGTCGTCTTGATCATGGCTGCGCAGCCAAACCAAGAAAAATATCCGGACTGCCACCGGTTTAAGTCCTCCCCCGCGTTTTTAATGAACATGGGGAAGTTTTGTCCATATGTGTCTGTTAATTTGGGTGTGATCCAGATTCCCAGATATTTTAAAGCCCTAGATTCCCATCTGAAGGGAGAGGTAGCTTTCACTTGCATATGTATTCTGTCTGGTAGGGAGGCATTCATGGCTTCCGACTTGGAATAATTGATCTTAAGATTAGAGACATATCTGTAATGGGCAAACTCTTTCATTAGGTTGGGCAAGGAGGTTATTGGGTTTAAAGAAAATATATACCTCCAACTGGGATTTTAAGGGCAATGTAATGATAGAGAAATTATTAAAAAAAAAGAGAATTTTATTAATACAGAAAACGAATAGAATACAAATAAACATACAAATCAATAATATGTGTTTGAAAATACAGGATAATTATAAAAAACATCAGATACATGAGAATAGATGATGCGTCCTGCTGCTAAATACAAGTACCACCAAAATTGATGCGATGGCGTCCTGATAGCAGATTCCAACGCGTTTCAACTTTAATATCAAAATGAAGTCTTCCTTAGGGAAGGACTGCATCACTTTCTAGAATTTCAAATAACAATATGGTTACTAATATATATATATATATATATATATATATATATATATATATATATATACATGTCGCCTATATCTAAGACAATCGCATTTCCGCTAGAGAAATTGTATAACCTATGTGACTTACATTGAGACATGTAGCTATGAAAAGTGCTTTCCCAGTGCTGGCAGGGGCCCTAATCACCCATTGTCTGTATCGCTCAAAAAATCCTCTACGGGGCGGCCTGGTGTATTTTTGAAAAAAACAATATTTGGCAGCCAAAAAAGCATAGAAGGCTGAAATTACATAAACAGTAAAGAAAGTATTGCATAAAAAGTTTTTTCAAAAGAATCAAAAATGATAATGATGGTGTTTCTTAGGGAACCAAATTTCCCAAGGCCATCAGAAAAAAGAAAAAAATTGAAAAAAATTCAATACCTTAAGCTGGTGTTAGGAAGGAGTTCCAGGTTGTCAGTGACAGAGAGCTCAGGTCCTGGAGTACCTCTCTGTAGAAAAGCCAGTTATAGAATGCTGCCTGTGGCCGTCCCTGACGACCTAATATAGGGGGTATGGGCGTGGTTGTGTAATGGGCGTAATATACATCTATGGATAGTCTCTAGATCATTGGTGGTGCAGTGGGAGAGGTGCGGCCTCAATTGGCTGCCGTCAGTATTGAATAACATCCTTATATGTCTTAAAAGGAAGCGTCACCTAGCTTCCTGTTGTCTAGGTGATGGACGCCTAACTCCCTCCCTCTCTCCTCCCCGGCCGTGATGTCAGGTTGAGAGCCTTCCACTTCTCCCATGGAGTGTGGGCGCGGCCGGAGGCGGGGAGAGAGGTGCGTCGAATCACCAAGGCAACCTCTCATGTGAGAGATATTCGACGTGTGTGACGTCGGAGTCACGTGGCTCCGACGTCCATTCACTGAGAGGAAGGGGCGCTGTATGATCTTATACAGCGCTATTCGTTGCTTAGTCTGTGACGCACAAGGCGTCAAAGCATAGTGACTCTGCTGCCTGTCTGTAGGGCATCTGGGAATGTAAACACCGCTGATATATGCAATGTTGTGGGGGTCACTGTGGAGATGGCGTTTTCTATATTCCTTAATGAGTGAGTTAGACTGGAAAAGAGTAAAGAGGAGTGTGTGTTAAGAAAGGCTCTTTTTAGTTGCATTCAATCTGGGAAGTGATGGATTAAATTTCTATGTTAGATAAAATGGGAACTTAGATGCATTATTGATTTGTTTATTAAACTTAGCCCAACCCCCTATGGTACGTTTTAACTGGCACTCGCCCCGAGTGGCAGAAAACGGATATTAGGGTTTATAACCACCGGCACAGTGGAAAAACCCCCCTGACACCACATTGAGATTGGCATCTTCGGGGTATTTGGGCCATGATCAACCGTCATGGCCCCCCCTGTGCCGGGTAGGGATAAAGAAGAGCGGGGAAGACATTTGTAGCCTAGACCCAATTTTTGCAGGACTGAGAGGCATGATCATAGAACATGGTTACATGCGAAAATGCTTCTATAATGATAACAGCGATCAGAATATTATACATGATAAATATACAGTTTGAATTGAAAAATAATGATACAAAAAATAGGTAAATTTAAGGTAATAAAAACTCTTCTAAATTTTTTGCCGGGTGGAGTGTAAGATTAAAATCCTGGCAATTTAAAACACATGACAGTAGGCAAAGAGATCCCATCTGAAGACCATAGGCCTATTTTGTTGTTAATGGGACCCTTTTTATCTGGGTAACCCAAAGGCTTTAAGTGGGGATGATAATCATTACAGAAAATGGCCCCCATTTATATAAGGATAAAAGAACAGAAGAAGATATAATGGACTATTTATTAGTCCGTTTTCCCCGAGCTGAAACCCTCCAAGAAAGATCTGAAACTTTCGGTTATTGGGTTAGTTAGAAAGAAAAGCAAGCCGTCTGCATAGGCAGCAATCTTATATACCTTGTTTTGCACCATGAAGCCCTGAATGTCGGTATTTACTTTAGCTATTCTGATAAATGGTTCTAGGGAGAGTACAAACAAGAAAGGGGATAGCAGACACCCCTGTATGGTGCAGTTCGTTTTTAAGACTTTATCCGACAGGGTGCCGTTTATCTTTAGTTTTGCTGTCAAAGCTTGATATAACGCAGAGATCCTGACCATCATGCGGGGTCCCAGTCCCACCTTTGCACAGACGGCCAGCATGTAATCCCATGCTACGTGGTCGAAGGCCTTCTCTGCGTCTGTAGACAGAAGGCCCTCAATGTTCCCCACGTGTGCCGCGTAAGTCAGTAGCATAGCCTTTATAACATTATCTTTGGCTTCTCGACCAGGCATGAAGCCCACCTGTTCTGGACCAATCAGGTTCGGCAGTAGGGGGCTCAATCTGGAGGCCAGGATCTGCGCGTAAATCTTAGCGTCTAGATTTAGTAAAGAGATAGGATGGTAGCTAGTGCATTCCACTGGGTCTTTACCAGGGATGAGCTGAATACCCCCATGTTCGGTTCGCACCAGAACATGCGAACAGGCAAAAAATTTGTTCGAACACGCGAACACCGTTAAAGTCTATGGGACTCGAACATGAGTAATCAAAAGTGCTAATTTTAAAGACTTGTATGCAAGTTATTGTCAGCAATACTGCTGCATACCTAAATAGGGATTTTGGCAATACCGGTTTTCCTTCAGGTGATGTGTAAGTGTTCTCTATTATTGTGAAACCTTTTGTTTTCCAATATTATTTTGTTCCCAGGGGGTGCATTCTGCTGCATATCAGTAAGGACTGTATGATCTATCTCTATAATTTCTTGTACTGTCATTATTTGATGTGTTTCTTGTGCCACTTTTTTGGCCACTTCATCTGCCCTTTTTTTTCACTTTGAGATGGGGTCCGTATTTTTTGGTGTGTGCTTGACATTTGCAGATTGCAAGCTCTTTTGGTAACTGTATTGCATCTAGGAGTTCTAGAATGAAGTCCGTGTGTGAAATTGGCATACCATTGGAGTTGACCATCCCCCTGTTTTTCAATTGTTGTGCAAAAACATGTACTGTTAAAAAAGGCATATTGACTGTCAGTGTATATGGTTACAAATTTTCCTTTTGATAGTATGCATGCTCTGGTCAGTGCTACAAGTTCTGCTACTTGTGCTAAATAATGTTTTGGTAATGGCCTAGCTTCCAAGATTTCACCCTGTGTCACTACTGCATATCCAGTTGCATTTGTGCCATCTGGATTTTTCTTACTGGAACCATCAAAAAAAGTGTCATGTCAGGGTTAGTTAATGGTACATCTTTCAAATCACTTCGTGGCACTACCTTTTCAGCGATGGTAGCAGTACAGTCATGTTTATGACCATCAGTAGGAAGTGGTATTAGTGTGGATGGGTTTAATGCAGTACTGTAGTATTGTTAAGTGAGGTTGTGTCAAGAGTATTGTCATACAGGAAAGGTGTTGACGTCACAGTCCCTTAAGACCCCTGGAGGTGCCTAATACATTACTTTAACCACTTCAGCCCCGGAAGGATTTACCCCCTTCCTGACCAGAGCACGTTTTACAATTCGGCACTGCGTCGCTTTAACTGCTAATTGCGCGGTCATGCAATGCTCTACCCAAACGAAATTTGCGTCCTTTTCTTCCCACAAATAGAGCTTTCTTTGATGGTATTTGATCACCTCTGCCGTTTTTATTTTTTGCGCTATAAACGGAAAAAGACTGAAAATTTTCAAAAAAAATTATATTTTCTAATTTTTGTTATAAAAAAATCCAATAAACTAAATTTTAGTCATACATTTAGGCCAAAATGTATTCGGCCACATGTCTTTGGTAAAAAAAATGTCAATAAGCGTATATTTATTGGTTTGCGCAAAAGTTATAGCGTCTACAAACTAGGGTACATTTTCTGGAATTTACACAGCTTTTAGTTTATGACTGCCTATGTCATTTCTTGAGGTGCTAAAATGGCAGGGCAGTACAAACCCCCCCCAAATGACCCCATTTTGGAAAGTAGACACCCCAAGGAAATTGCTGAGAGGCATGTTGAGCCCATTGAATATTTATTTTTTTTGTCCCAAGTGATTGAATAATGACAAAAAAAAAAAAAAAATTTACAAAAAGTTGTCACTAAATGATATATTGCTCACACAGGCCATGGGCATATGTGGAATTGCACCCCAAAATACATTCAGCTGCTTCTCCTGAGTACGGGGATACCACATGTGTGGCACTTTTTGGGAGCCTAGCCGCGTACAGGGCCCCCGAAAACCCAGCACCACCTTCAGGATTTCTAAGGGCATACATTTTTGATTTCACTCCTCACTACCTATCACAGTTTTGAAGGCCATAAAATGCCAAGATGGCACAAACCCCCCCCAAATGACCCCATTTTGGAAAGTAGACACCCCAAGCTATTTGCTGAGAGGCATGGTGAGTATTTTGCAGCTCTCATTTGTTTTTGAAAATGAAGAAAGACCAGGAAAAAAAATTTTTTTTTCAATTTTCAAAACTTTGTGACAAAAAGTGAGGTCTGCAAAATACTCACTATACCTCTCAGCAAATAGCTTGGGGTGTCTACTTTCCAAAATAGGGTAATTTGGGGGGGGGGGTTTGTGCCACCTGGGCATTCCATGGCCTCCGAAACTGTGATAGGCAGTGAAGAGTGAAATGAAAAATTTACGGCCTTAGAAAGCCTGAAGGCGGTGCTTGGTTTTCGGGGTCCCGTGCGCGGCTAGGCTCCCAAAAAGTCCCACACATGTGGTATCCCCATACTCAGGAGAAGCAACAGAATTTATTTTGGGGTGTAATTCCACATATGCCCATGGCATGTTTGAGCAATATAACATTTAGTGACAACTTTGTGCAAAAAAAAATAAAAATTTGTCTCCTTCCCGCAACTTGTGTCACAATATAAAATATTCCATGGACTCAACATGCCTCTCAGCAAATAGCTTGGGGTGTCTACTTTCCAAAATGGGGTCATTTGGGGGGGTTTGAACTGTCCTGGCATTTTATGCACAACATTTAGAAGCTTATGTCACACATCACCCACTCTTCTAACCACTTGAAGACAAAGCCCTTTCTGACACTTTTTGATTACATGAAAAAATAATTTTTTTTTGCAAGAAAATTACTTTGAACCCCCAAACATTATATATTATTTTAAAGCAAATGCCCTACAGATTAAAATGGTGGGTATTTCATTTTTTTTTTTTTCACACAGTAATTGCGCAGCGATTTTCAAACGCATTTTTTGTGGAAAAAACACACTTTTTTAAATTTTAATGCACTAAAACACACTATATTGCCCAAATGTTTGATGAAATAAAAAAGATGATCTTAGGCCGAGTACTTGGATACCAAACATGACATGCTTTAAAATTGCGCACAAACGTGCAGTGGCAACAAAATTAATACATTTTTAAAAGCCTTTAAAAGCCTTTACAGGTTACCACTTTAGATTTACAGAGGAGGTCTACTGCTAAAATTACTGCCCTCGATCTGACCTTCGCGGTGATACCTCACATGCATGGTGCAATTGCTGTTTACATTTGACGCCAGACCGACGCTTGCGTTCGCCTTAGCGCGAGAGCAGGGGGGACAGGGGTGCTTTTTATTTATTTATTTATTTTCTTTATTATTTTTTTGCTTTTTTATCTTATTTTTAAACTGTTCCTTTCATTTTTTTTTTTAAATCATTTTTATTGTTATCTCAGGGAATGTAAATATCCCCTATGATAGCAATAGGTAGTGACAGGTACTCTTTTTTGAAAAAATTGGGGTCTATTAGACCCTAGATCTCTCCTCTGCCCTCAAAGCATCTGACCACACCAAGATCGGTGTGATAAAATGCTTCCCCAATTTCCCAATGGCGCTGTTTACATCCGGCGAAATCTAAGTCATAAAATGCTTGTAGCTTCCTGTTTCTTAGGCCATAGAGATGTTTGGAGCCACTTTGGTCTCTGATCAGCTCTATGGTCAGCTGGCTGAATCACCGGCTGCATTCTCAGGTTCCCTGTTGAGACAGGAGAGCCAGAGAAAAACACGGAAGACAGTGGGGGGGGGGCATTCCCTCCCACTGCTTGTAAAAGCAGTCTAGTGGCTAATTAGCCGCTAGGATTGCTTTTACATGAAAGCCGACCGCTGGCTAAAAAGAATGATACCAAGATGATACCTAAACCTGCAGGCATCATTCTGGTATAACCACTCAAAGTCGTGAATGGCGTACCTGAAGACAAAAAAATGGTTAACAATAAACCACAGTAAACGGTGAAGTATAAAAAATTGCATACCTGAAAAACAAACATGGTAAAACATAATAACAATAAAACATTGCAGAATATAATACAGTAAAAAAGAGCAGAACAATAGAGAGAGAATAGAGAGAGAGAGAACAATAAAACGACAACTATTTTTTTTTATTTTATATTTTTTTTTGTGTTTTTGTTTTTTTTTACACTGTTTTTGTAACTGTAACTTTTATAACTGTAACCAGTTCCAGGTAGGGATGAGCTTCGTGTTCGAGTCGAACCCATGTTCGACTCGAACATCGGCTGTTCGACCGTCCGTCGAATTGCGAACGATATGGGCCGTTCGCGCCAAATTCGTGTGGCGCGTCACGGCCCATAATTCACTGCGGCATCGCAGTGCATTGCTGGCTGATGATTGGCCAAGCATGCACTATGACCCGCATGCTTGGCCAATCACAGCGCCGTCAGTAGAGAGAGCTGTAATTGGCCAAAGCCAGGGTGGCTTTGGCCAATTATGGCTCAGGGGATTTAGTACACACCCCACACTATATAAGGCCGCCTGCACGGCGGCCCTGTGTAGTGTGTGTTCCGGTGTGCTGAGAGATAGAGAGAGAGAGAGACAGTGTCATTTGATTTGAGTTAGATAGATTAGGCAGAACAGTCAGTCAGTTAGCTGCACTTACAGTGTATTGTGTATATATATGCATCCCAGGTGTTGCATATATATATATACACTGTATTCAGTTTAGCTAGATCCGTTCCTGTTATCTTCTATCTAGACTATTTACATTTAGTGCAGTGTGTCCTGCTCACAGTGTTCAGCTAGATCCGTTCCTGCTATTTACATTCAGTGCAGTGCGTCCTGCTCACAGTGTTCAGCTAGATCCGTTCCTGCTATTTACATTCAGTGCAGTGCGTCCTGCTCACAGTGTTCAGCTAGATCCGTTCCTGCTATTTACATTCAGTGCAGTGCGTCCTGCTCACAGTGTTCAGCTAGATCCGTTCCTGCTATTTACATTCAGTGCAGTGCGTCCTGCTCACAGTGTTCAGCTAGATCCGTTCCTGCTATATACATTTAGTGCAGTACGTCCTGCTCACAGTGTTCAGCTAGATCCGTTCCTGTTATCTTCCTACTGACAGGCAGGCTTGTCTGGTTACAGTATATAAAGCTACCTGAAGAAAATTACAGGTGTTCTTTTTGATCCTATTAGTACCACGGTCAGGCAGCTAGACTATTTACATTTAGTACAGTGTGTCCTGCTCACAGTGTTCAGCTAGATCCGTTCCTGTTATCTTCCTACTGACAGGCAGGCTTGTCTGGTTACAGTATATAAAGCTACCTTAAGAAAATTACAGGTGTTCTTTTTGATCCTATTAGTACCACGGTCAGGCAGCTAGACTATTTACATTCAGTGCAGTGCGTCCTGCTCACAGTGTTCAGCTAGATCCGTTCCTGGTATTTACATTCAGTGCAGTGCGTCCTGCTCACAGTGTTCAGCTAGATCCGTTCCTGGTATTTACATTTAGTGCAGTGCGTCCTGCTCACAGTGTTCAGCTACATCCGTTCCTGCTATTTACATTCAGTGCAGTGCGTCCTGCTCACAGTGTTCAGCTAGATCCGTTCCTGGTATTTACATTTAGTGCAGTGCGTCCTGCTCACAGTGTTCAGCTAGATCCGTTCCTGCTATTTACATTCAGTGCAGTGCGTCCTGCTCACAGTGTTCAGCTAGATCCGTTCCTGGTATTTACATTTAGTGCAGTGCGTCCTGCTCACAGTGTTCAGCTAGATCCGTTCCTGCTATTTACATTCAGTGCAGTGCGTCCTGCTCACAGTGTTCAGCTAGATCCGTTCCTGGTATTTACATTTAGTGCAGTGCGTCCTGCTCACAGTGTTCAGCTAGATCCGTTCCTGCTATTTACATTCAGTGCAGTGCGTCCTGCTCACAGTGTTCAGCTAGATCCGTTCCTGCTATTTACATTCAGTGCAGTGCGTCCTGCTCACAGTGTTCAGCTAGATCCGTTCCTGCTATTTACATTCAGTGCAGTGCGTCCTGCTCACAGTGTTCAGCTAGATCCGTTCCTGCTATTTACATTTAGTGCAGTGCGTCCTGCTCACAGTGTTCAGCTAGATCCGTTCCTGCTATATACATTTAGTGCAGTACGTCCTGCTCACAGTGTTCAGCTAGATCCGTTCCTGTTATCTTCCTACTGACAGGCAGGCTTGTCTGGTTACAGTATATAAAGCTACCTGAAGAAAATTACAGGTGTTCTTTTTGATCCTATTAGTACCACGGTCAGGCAGCTAGACTATTTACATTCAGTGCAGTGCGTCCTGCTCACAGTGTTCAGCTAGATCCGTTCTTGCTATTTACATTCAGTGCAGTGCGTCCTGCTCACAGTGTTCAGCTAGATCCGTTCCTGGTATTTACATTCAGTGCAGTGCGTCCTGCTCACAGTGTTCAGCTAGATCCGTTCCTGCTATATACATTTAGTGCAGTACGTCCTGCTCACAGTGTTCAGCTAGATCCGTTCCTGTTATCTTCCTACTGACAGGCAGGCTTGTCTGGTTACAGTATATAAAGCTACCTGAAGAAAATTACAGGTGTTCTATCCCAGCTTAGTGCAGCTACAGGCCATTAGTATGTCTGGAAGGCCAAGAAGGAGAGGCAGACAGTCACAAGCCAATAAGAGAGGGCAAGCAGGCTCTGTGTCTAGTGCTGGTCGTGGAGACGGTGCATCCTCATCAGCACGTGGCCATGGGACACGCTTGGCCTTTTTTTCGGCAGCTGGCCGTGTTGAGCCGCAACATGCGGAAGACTTGGTCGAGTGGATGACCAAGCCGTCCTCATCCTCCTCATCCTCTCTCACCCATGCCCAGGGTGCTTTGTCTGGCAAAGCAGCGGCCTCTTCCCTCAGCTCAATGTCATCAGTGACTCCTTCCCTAGCTCCACCATGTCCTCATGAGGATTCCCTCGAACTGTTTGACCACAGTGTTGGGTACATGCTCCAGGAGGATGCCCAGCGTTTGGAAGGCTCTGATGATGATACTGAGCTCAATGAAGGCAGTAACATGAGCACGGACAGAGGGGGTGCCCAAGAAGGACAGCAATCTGGCAGTCATGCTCCCCCTGCTGCAGCATACTGCCAGGTTTGCTCCAGTGATGAGGAGGGAGGGGATGATGAGGTCACTGACTCAACGTGGGTGCCTGATAGGAGAGAGGAGGAGGAGGAGGAGGAGGAGGAGGAGGTGGCACATCACCAACTAGGCAGGATGCCCTCCAGGGGCCAGCCTAAGGGCAGCACATTGACTGCATCACACCCCAAAGCTCCACATGTGCAGGGCGCTGCAGTCTCTGCGCGTTATTCAAAAAGTTCTTTGGTGTGGGCCTTTTTTGAGACGAGTGCATCAGATCGCACCGCTGCTATTTGCAACATATGTCTTAAGCGTATCTCGCGTGGCCAAAACATCTCCCGCTTGGGTACCACATGCTTGACCAGACATATGTTGACCTGCCATGCAGTTCGTTGGCAAGCGTATCTAAAAGACCCACACCAAAGAACAAAGACGATCTCTCCTTGCTCCTCATCAGCTGAGATTTCCAACCCCACTAGACCTTCAGTCCTCTCTGCGACCTGCAGTGAGAGGAATGAAGGTGTAGAATTAGGTGTGTCACAGCCAAGTACTTATGGGCAATCTGCTTTTGGTACACCGACGTCAGATTGTACCAGGCAAATTTCCCTGCCCCAGCTGCTGCACCGCCGAAAGAAGTTTGCTCCCAGCCATCCACATGCCCAGCGGTTGAATGCTAGCTTGGCAAAATTGCTAGCACTTCAACTGCTGCCTTTTCAGTTGGTAGACTCTGCCCCCTTCCGTGAGTTTGTGGAATGTGCGGTTCCTCAGTGGCAGGTACCCAAACGCCACTTTTTCTCACGGAAGGCGATTCCGGCTCTCTACCGGCATGTGGAAGGCAATGTCCATGCCTCGCTGGACAGGGCGGTCAGCGGTAAGGTGCATATTACCGCTGACTCATGGTCCAGCAGGCATGGACAGGGACGTTACTTAAGTTTCACGGCGCATTGGGTGACTCTGCTGGCAGCTGGGAAGGATGCAGGACAAGGTGCAGTAGTGTTGGAGGTTGTTCCGCCACCACGCCTCCAAAATGCTGATTGTGACACACCTCTCTCCTCCACCCCCTCCTCTTCTTCTTCCTCCATGGCCTCTTCCTCGGAACCAGCGGTGCTCCGTAGGCGTTCAAGGGGCTACGCAAGTACGCAGGCCAAAAGATGCCATGCGGTGCTTGAGCTGGTGTGCTTGGGGGACAGGAGCCACACTGGGGCAGAGGTTCTGTCAGCTCTGCAGGGGCAGGTTCAGAGGTGGTTGACGCCACGCCAACTTAAGGCAGGAATGGTGGTTTGCGACAATGGCACCAACCTCCTCTCTGCCCTCCGACAGGGACAACTGACCCATGTGCCCTGTTTGGCTCACGTCCTTAACTTGGTGGTGCAGCGGTTCTTGGGCAGGTACCCGGGCTTACAGGATGTCCTGAGGCAGGCCAGGAAAGTCTGTGTGCATTTCCGCCGGTCATATAATGCCAGTGCTCGGCTGACGGACCTCCAAAAGGAGTTTAACCTGCCCAAGAACCGCCTAATCTGTGACATGCCCACCAGGTGGAACTCGACGTTGGCCATGCTGCAGCGGCTGCACACGCAGCAGAGGGCCATCAATGAGTACCTGTGCGACTATGGCACCAGGACAGGGTCAGGGGACCTTGGTTTTTTTTCCCCACGCCAGTGGGCCATGATCAGGGATGCATGCACTGTCCTGTCACCATTCGAGGAGGCCACGAGGATGGTGAGCACTGACAGTGCATGCATCAGTGACACTGTCCCCCTTGTCCACCTGTTGGAGCACACGCTGCGTGGAATAATGGACAGGGCACTTGAGGCAGAACAGAGGCAGGAAGAGGAGGACTTCCTTAGCTCTCAAGGCCCCCTTTATCCAGACAGTGTTCCTGCGTGCCCGCCGATCACACAGGAAGAGGACGAGGAGGAGGAGGAGGAGGAGGAGGAAGATTGTGTCAGTATGGAGGTGGAGCCTGGCACTCAGCATCAGCAGTCTTTAAGGGATCAGTCCCAAGGAACACATGGACTTGTACGTGGCTGGGAGGAGGTGGCTGCAGACGTTGTTGTCCTTAGTGACCCAGAGGACTCCGGACCGAATGCCTCAGCAAACCTACGCTGCATGGCCTCCCTGATCCTGCAAAGCCTGCGTAAGGATCCTCGTATTCGTGGTATCAAGGAGAAGGACCAATACTGGCTGGCAACCCTCCTTGATCCACGTTACAAGGGTAAGGTTGCGGACCTTATCTTGCCATCGCAGAGGGAGCAGAGGATGAAACATCTTCGGGAGGCCTTGCAGAAAGGTCTGTGCAACGCGTTCCCAGAGACTGGGAGGTTACAAACTCCTGTTTCTGGACAACGTGTTGCTGAGGCTTCGGTCAGTCAAAGAAGGAGCGGTGGAGAAGGTGGCCGTCTGACCGATGCGTTCAGACAATTTTTTGGTCCGCAGCCCCAAGGTATGATCGGTTCCAGCAACCATCGCCAGCGTCTGTTTTACATGGTGCAGGAATACCTAGGGGCAAGATCAGACTTGGACACCTTTCCCACCGAAAATCCTCTGGGTTACTGGGTCTTGAGGATGGATCACTGGCCAGAGCTTGCACAGTATGCAATTGAGCTACTGGCCTGTCCTGCATCCAGCGTTCTTTCGGAACGCACATTCAGTGCTGCTGGAGGCGTGGTAACCGATCACAGGGTGCGTCTGTCCACCGACTCGGTCGATCGGCTGACCTTCATAAAAATGAATCAGTCTTGGATCACCACCAGCTACCAAGCACCTGATGCAGATGTAACCGAATAATTTTTTTTGAAATCTCAGATCCCTTCAAAGACTGCCTATGCTGATGCTGAGTGACTATCCCTGAGTAATTATCCTCTTCCTCCTCAATCATCACGCTGATAGCTTGTAAGAACATTTTTGGTTCTGGGCGCCACCACCAGTGCCTAAGGCACAATTTTTCAGCCCCTGTTTAACAGGGGCGTGTAATTACAATTTTTGATGTAATACTTTGCAGCAGGGCTCGTTCCTGCATTCCAACTAGAGTGTCTGTGAGGGGTTGCAGTGTTGTGGCACCAGCACCAGTGCCTAAGACCCAATTTTTCAGCCCCTGTCTAACAGGGGCGTGTAATTACAATTTTTGATGCAATACTTTGCAGCAGGGCTTGTTCCTGCGTTTCAACTAGAGTGTCTGTGAGGGGTTGCAGTGTTGTGGCACCAGCACCAGTGCCTAAGACCCAATTTTTCTGCCCCTGTCTAACAGGGGCGTGTAATTACAATTTTTGATGCAATACTTTGCAGCAGGGCTCGTTCCTGCGTTCCAACTAGAGTGTCTGTGAGGGGTTGCAGTGTTGTGGCACCAGCACCAGTGCCTAAGACCCAATTTTTCAGCCCCTGTCTAACAGGGGCGTGTAATTACAATTTTTGATGCAATACTTTGCAGCAGGGCTTGTTCCTGCGTTTCAACTAGAGTGTCTGTGAGGGGTTGCAGTGTTGTGGCACCAGCACCAGTGCCTAAGACCCAATTTTTCTGCCCCTGTCTAACAGGGGCGTGTAATTACAATTTTTGATGCAATACTTTGCAGCAGGGCTCGTTCCTGCGTTCCAACTAGAGTGTCTGTGAGGGGTTGCAGTGTTGTGGCACCAGCACCAGTGCCTAAGGCCTAATTTTTCAGCTCCTGTTCAACAGGGGCATGTAATTACAATTCTTGATCTAATATTTCACAGCAGGGCCCTGTGAGGGCTTACAGTGTTTTGGCCACAGCAACACCTAAGGCCCAAATTTCTGCTGAGTATATAGGGCAGGACCCTACTTTCAAACATCTAACTTACAAACGACTCCTACTTGCAAACGGAAGGAGACAACAGGAAGTGAGATGAAATCTACCCCTAAGGAAGGGAAATTCTCTCCTGTAAGAGTTAATATGGGAAAACAATTTCTCCTTTCCACTGATGCTTTCCAATCCTTGTTCCACAAAAAAACCCAAATTTTCCAAAAACATTTTTCATTGGGACAAAAAAGTGAGGTGAAATCTTCTGAAGAGGAGGAAAGACGCAAAACAAATGTCACAGGGGTGATAACCCTTCCCTATGTTTTCCAAAAAGCTTAGAAAAGATTTTTTGGCTGGAGCTAAACACATTAAAAATGTTCAAAATTACAAACAGATTCTACTTAACAACAAACCTACAGTCCCTGTCTTGTTTGCACCGCCTGAATACTGCTGTTCAGAGTATATAGGGACCTTTCCTTATTTTAATTTGGGTGCAGGGTTCCCCTTAATATCCATACAAGACCCAAAGGGCCTGGTAATGGACTGGGGGGTACCCATGCCGTTTGTCTCACTGATTTTCATCCATATTGCCATGACCCGACACGACATTAAACCCGCAAGCAGTTTTAAATGAGATTTTTTCCTTTAAAAATGACATTTGGTGCAGGGACTGTTCTAAACATGGGAAACACGCGTCACTTTACAGGCATACTATAGACACCCCCCAGGTACGATATTTAAAGGAATATTTCACTTTTTTTTTTTTACTTTAAGCATCATTAAAATCACTGCTCCCGAAAAAACGGCCGTTTTTAAAAGTTTTTTTTGCATTGATACATGTCCCCTGGGGTAGGACCCGGGTCCCCAAACCCTTTTTAGGACAATACCATGCAAATTAGCCTTTAAAATGAGCACTTTTGATTTCGAACGTTCGAGTCCCATAGACGTCAATGGGGTTCTAACGTTCGTGCGAACTTGCGGTCCGTTCGCGGGTTCTGGTGCGAACCGAACCGGGGGGTGTTCGGCTCATCCCTAGTTCCAGGTTCGGGTCTCTCAAAATGCGATGGCATCTTGGGAGACCCTGTGAAAGTGTGCCTAGTCTGTGCAATGCTGTACCCTACACTAATACTCAACTAGTGAATGGTAGCGTTCAAAACATTCACCAATGCAAAGACCAGGATTGTCAGGACAGGAGGGACAATAATAGCGGGTGTCATGCCTATATCCGCGCTTGCTGCAGACACAACATCTTTTTTGGGGGGGTTCGTTGGGTAGGGGTACTCGGGAGGACATAAAGAAAATGCCTCTCATGCAGCCGACTGCATTTGGTTGGGGATGTGAATGGGGGAAGTACGGGCGCTGCAGAAGCGGTGGGTTCCCAATTAGGATTGGCGAATGCAGCAGGAAGGGCACTATGGGCACGACGGGCCAGTGTTTGTCTTTTTGGTGGCAGCGGGACACTACTTGTGTTTGCCACCTCACCAGCTTGAACTGCACTTATGGGACTCGCCACGTCACCAAGTGTTACTGCAGTGCTGGTTTGACTACGACCGGGGTGTACTAGGCCGCTGGTGCTTGCCAGTTCACCAAAACGCTACCAAAAAAAAGTGACAGTGATCGATCGATACTGCACTTGGGTGGGCTGGGCTGGGCCGGGCGGAGGGGCAAAACGCAGGTGCTAGCAGGTATCTGGGCTGATCCCGCTAACACTGCGTTTTTGGGAACCCTAAACTGCTGGGGACGCTAGTATAGATCTGATCGGATCAGATATTGATCCGTTCAGATACTATACCACTAAGGGAGGTGTACGGTGCGTGCGTGGGTGTTAGCGCTACTGGCGCTAATCTGACGCTGCCTGGGGCTGGTGCTTGCCAGTTCACCAAAATGCTACCAAACAAAACTGTTAGCGATCGCAGGGATCAGGCCTGACTCTGCAAACGCTGCAGTTATGCGTTTAGTGTTTTGTAGGTGACAGTGATCGATCGATACTGCACTTGGGTGGGCTGGGCTGGGCCGGGCGGAGGGGAAAAACGCAGGTGCTAGCAGGTATCTGGGCTGATCCCGCTAACACTGCGTTTTTGGGAACCCTAAACTGCTGGGGACGCTAGTATAGATCTGATCGGATCAGATATTGATGCGTTCAGATACTATACCACTAAGGGAGGTGTACGGTGCGTGCGTGGGTGTTCGCGGTACTGGCGCTAATCTGACGCTGCCTGGGGTGACGCATATCACCGCCGGGCGATCAGGGGGCTAAACCTTTATTCGGTAATAAACGGCGGGTGCCCTGACACTATAAAAAATAAACGAACTAACCAGCGTCACCCGTAACGGTTATACGGTGATCAGTGGTGAAAGGGTTAACTAGGGGGCATTCAAGGGGTTAAAACATTTATTAGGTAGTATATGGGGGTCCCTGTCGCTATAAAACGCTGACGGCGAACCTAAATATTTACGTTCCTAACTAGCGTCACCAGCGACACTAATACAGCGATCAGAAAAATGATCGCTTAGCGACACTGGTGACAGGGGGTGATTAAGGGGTTAAAACTTTATTAGGGGGGGTAAGGGGGTACCCTAGACCTACAGGGGGCTAACACTAACTGTCCTACCACTGCTAACTGTCACAAACTGACACTATGCAGTAATCAGGAAAAAAAAAAAAAAACCCTGCTTGGTGTCAGTTTGTGACGGGGGGGGTGATTGGGGGGGGATCGGGGGGCGATCGGGGGGGATCGGGGGTGTAATGTATGCCTGGCATGTTCTACTGTCTTGTGGGTGTGTTTGGTGCACTTACATGTCAACTCTCCTCGGCGCTGGAACGGAAACTGGCCAGCCGAGGAGAGATGACATCACATCCTCTGCCTCTGTGTACTATACAGAGGCAGGGGATGTTTCTCATTGGCTAGGAGCGATCGCGAGGGGGGGGGGGGCCACGATCGGATGGCCTCCCCCTCGTCTCTCAACTCTCCCAGCCAAATGCCGACCGCAGCTGGCACCGGGGGGGGTCCGATCAGACCCCCCACCCGCGGGAAGGCAATCACGTACCAGGTACGTGATTTTGCCTGCCCGTGCCACTCTGCTCACGTATATAGGCGTGAGGGGGTCGGCAAGTGGTTAAAAACCTGTGTAGTGTGTTTTTTTATTGACACCTTTTCCCCCAGGTGAATGGGTAGGGGTACGATGTACCCCATACTCATTCACATAGGATGGGGGCCGGGATCTGGGGGCCCCCTTATTAAAGGGGGCACCCGGATTCCGATAAGTCCTCCACCCGCAGACCCCGACAATCAATGGCCAGGGTTGTCGGGAAGAGGCCCTTGTCCTCATCAACATGGGAACAAGGTACTTTGGGGTGGGGGGGCCGCAGGGCACCCCCCTGCCCCAAAGCGTCCACTCCCCATGTTAAGGGCAAGCGGCCTGGTACGGTTCAGGAGGGGGCTCGCTCGTCCCCACCCCCTTTCCTGACCAGCCGGGCTGCATGCTCTGATAAGGGTCTGGTATGGATCTTGGGGGGGACCCCCAAGCTGTTTTTTTGTCGTAGGGGGTTCCCCTTAAAATCCACACCAGACCTAAGGGCCTGGTATGCCCTGGAGGGGAACCCATGGTGTTGTTTTATTTAAAATTTGGCACGGCGTTCCACCTCATGATTCATACCAGACAGCTGTCCGCAATGCCTGTCGCTCATTGCGAAATGAGCTGGCTTCCCGATGAGCGAGCCAGCGCGAGATGTACAGTACTCTGTCGCCGATAACCAGCGCGATGGGATTTGCCTGGAAACACATTCTCACGGTCAGGTACTGTAGGGTGGAAGTGCTCTAGTTACATTGTCTAGTTTTGTAGAATAGTAAGCAATTGGCCTCTGGCGCCCGCCATGTGCCTGTGTAAGTACTGATGTCATGTGACCTTCCCTTGAGTCTACTGTTTGTTCAAAAGATTTGTAATAGTTTGGTAAGGCTAGCACTGATGAACTAGAAAGGACTCGTTTTGGGTCAGTAAAGGCTGTCTCTGTTTCCTCACTCCATTTTATAGCATCCTGGGGGGGCCATAGGGCTCCCATGTATTGCCTGAACCAACAGGGCCATCAGCATGGAATACCCGGGAATCCAGGCTCTACAAAAATTTGTCATACCCAGGAAGGACATCATTTGTTTCTTTGTCTTTGGTTTTGGTACCTGGAGGAGGGCTCGAATTCTCTCCTCATCCAGGTGCCGGCCTTCTTTTGAGATATTATACCCCAAGTATTTGACCTGCTGTTGCCACGACTGGAGTTTAGTTGTATTTACCTTATGCCCTTGGTCATGGAGGAAATACAACAGAGCTATTGTGTCTGTCCTACAAACCTCCTCTGAGGGAGACGCCACTAGGATGTCATCTACACAGAGGAGGAGCTGGCTTCCCCCTAGGGGTACAAATTGAGCCAAGTTTGAGCACATTGCTTGTGAAAAGATGGTAGGGGGTTCACAACTGCCCTGGGGCAACCTGGTGAAGGTATACCTTTTTCCCCGGTAGGTGAAGGCAAACCAAAATTGATGGTCGGGGTGCACTGGAATGCTAAAGAAGGCGTTACTGATATCAGTCACAGAAAATAATTAATTTCCTGGATCTAAATCATTCAGTTATGTGTGTGGATCTGGTACCACAGGAGCTCTGGGTATAACTGCCTGGTTAACAGCTTGTAGATCTTGTACCATTATCCAGCCTGTGGAAGGTGGAGCCTTCTTAACAGGAAAAAGAGGGGTATTGCAAGGGCTGTCAGGACACAGACTAATCACCCCTGTTTGTAAAAGTTCATCTACTACAGGGGCTATGCCCTCCTCTGCTTCCATCTTAAGGGGGTATTGTCCTTGGTGGGGTCTGTGGTGTGATTTTGGAGAGATGGTTACTGATTGGACTCCTTTCATGAGTCCCACATCTGCTGGACCTCTAGTCTACAGTGTCTCTGGGAGCCCATCTAACAGGTGACCCTCTTGTGTCAAGTATCATTCAGTTCCTGCAGCCCATATGTGTGCCAAGGGTGTTGTAATGATTTCATTTCCTAAGGGTTTGTGACAGCAATAACCTGTCGACTTACTTTTCTATAGGTCAGGTAGGCCCACAGGAGCCCAATCTCTTAGGTCTTGGCATTTCGTCACAAACCCTCCCACATCCCTCCAATCTCGGCTTGTGGGTTTAGCCAAGGATAGATGTGGGGTGATTTCCCTAAGCAGAACTTGTTTCTGGGGGGTATACAACATGCCGACGCAAAAAATCCCTCAAAACTCCAGTAAACATTGGTTAATTGCAGGGTAACTTCCTTCTTTGAGAAAAATCTGGAGGCGTAATACCTATCAGGCCCTGGTGTTCTCTTAAAATACATTGTGCAGTGAGCCCTATTTGGTGACTGTAAATCCACTGTCCTACCTTCCCTTGCGGTTTTAGCATAATTAATCATTTTGTCAACAGTATCAACTGTCTCCTTGTCTTTCATATACACATCTAAGGTTTAATAATAATGTGTTTCTTCTATTGGGTTCATGGGTAGGGATGAGCTTCAAGTTCGACTCGAACATCGGCTGTTCGCCAGTCCGCCGAACAGTGCACAATTTGGGGTGTTCGCGGCAAATTCGAAAGCCGCGGAACACCCTTTAAAAGTCTATAGGAGAAATCAAAAGTGCTAATTTTAAAGACTTATATGCATGGTATTGTTATAAAAACTGTTTGGGGACCTGGGTCCTGTCCCAGGGGACATGGATCAATGCAAAAAAAAGTTTTAAAAATTTTTTTGGGAGCAGTGATTTTAATAATGCTTAAAGTGAAACAATAAAAGTGTAATATTCCTTTAAATTTCGTACCTGGGGGGTGTCTATAGTATGCCTGTAAAGGGGCTCATGTTTCCCCTGTTTAGAACAGTCTGACAGCAAAATGACATTTCAAAGGAAAAAAAAGTCATTTAAACTACTCCGGGCTATTAATGAATTGCCGGTCCGACAATACACATAAAAGTTCATTGATAAAAATGGCATGGGAATTCCCCACAGGGGAACCCCGAACCAAAATTTTTTAAAAAAATGACGTGGGGGTCCCCCTAAATTCCATACCAGGCCCTTCAGGTCTGGTATGGATATTAAGGGGAACCCCGGCCAAAATTAAAAAAAAAAATGGCGTGGGGTCCCCCTCAAAATCTATACCAGACCCTTCAGGTCTGGTATAAATTTTAAGGGGAACCCCGCGCCAAAATTTAAAAAAACATGGCATGGGGTCCCCCAAAAATCCATACCAGACCCTTATCCGAGCATGCAACCTGGCAGACCGCAGAAAAAGAGGGGGGACGAGAGAGCGGCCCCCCTCCTGAACCGTACCAGGCCACATGCCCTTAACATTGGGAGGGTGCTTTGGGGTAGCCCCCCAAAACACCTTGTCCCCATGTTGATGGGGACAAGGGGCTCATCCCCACAGCCTTTGCCCGGTGGTTGTGGGGGTCTGCGGGTGGGGGGCTTATCAGAATCTGAAAGCCCCCTTTAACAAGGGGACCCCCAGATCCCAGCCCTCTCCTCTGTGTGAAATGGTAAGGGGGTACTTGTACCCCTACCATTTAAAAAAAAAACTGTCAAAAATGTTAAAAATGACAAGAGACAGTTTTTGACAATTTCTTTATTTAAATGCTTCTTCTTTCTTCTATCTTCTATCTTCTTTCTTCTATCTTTTATCTTCTATCTTCCTTCGGTTTCTTCCTCCATCTTCTTCTTCTGGTTCTTCTGGTTCTTCCTCCGGTGTTCTCGTCCGGCATCTTCCTCCGCGGCATCTTCTTCCCTTCTTCTCCTCGGCCCGCTCCGCATACATGATGGCATGATGGGAGGCTCCCGCTGTGTGACGCTTCTCCTCTTCAGACGGTTCTTAAATAACGGGGGCGGGGCCCCCCCCCCTAGCTGAATGCCCCTGTTTTCCATAATCCCATTTTCTACCCATTCTTTATTCCTCCATTGTCCTCTACCCTTTCCTCTTCCTCTCTTGTTCCTTCCTCTAAAACCACCTTTGCCTCTCCCTCTTTGAGACTCCTCTGATTCCGTCTCGGCGGTGTCCTCTTCTATATCCTCATCTCCTTCATCACCTTGCACAAAAACCTTTACTTTCACATTCTTTTTTTCTCTTGTTTTCAAATACTTCTCAGAATGCTTAGCATATTGTAAAATATCTAAAACCGATGCAGTTCGGTAAGTAACCATGTTTTTAACAATGTAATCCTTGTGATCCTGTTTTAATCCATTAACAAAAGCTATCTGTTGCTGATATGCACTATTCACATCCTCAGCTTCGGGGAGCCCGGAGAACACTTTAAAAATCTCTCGTGTTTATTAAGGTAGTCACTGAGACTCTCCTTGTCTACCTGTACTGTCATATTTATTTTCTGCCATTGTACCCATCTAAGCTGGCATCTGTTCAGTAAGGCAGTCAACCTGTTTCCTAAGTCTGGGCTATCTGAAGGCAATCCCCTCGCCCCTGTCTGTTTGCTAGGGCGCAAGGGTCCCAATCCCCCTTTACCGAAGCCCAATCTGACCCTAGTACTCTCCTCAGGGGTCTCTCTACCTCCACCCTGTTCAACTTATAACTGTTACGTAATCCCTCTATGTTTTCATTGAATTCAGCTGGACCTAATTTTGGATGTTTTATGTGTTCTGTAGCCTTTTGTATGTCACTTTCGGTCCATGGTCGAAAAACAGTCGTAGTCAGGGGATATGGCTGGCCAAGTGCATCATTCTGTCTTCCTCTGGGATTCGGGACTTCTAACAAGGGGTATTCCTCACCTTCATCTACACCATACCTAATAGGATGTCTCTTGGCTCCTGCTGGGGCACCTAGTGCATGGGTTATGGCGTCAGTTAAGGTTTCAAGGATCGATCTGTTTATCTCCGGGACTGTACTACTGTCTGGAGAAATTGGGGAAGTGGAGTTGGGGTTTTGTTCAGAGGCGGTTCCTTTGACAGGGGTGAATGTCACAGGGAGGGTGGTACTCTGGGCAGTGGCTTGCACCAGAGGGGGGGGTGACCATTATAAGGAGGTGGTCTCTGGGTGTAACAAATGAGATCATCCTCTTTGTCCACTAGGGGCAGTTGGACTTGGTATTTTTCTTTTGTTCTCCTTCCTTCTGCTCTAATTCTAGCGTGGTCAAGCCAGTGCTCTGCTATTTCCAACCCATACCTTTTTTGATCTTTGGGTCCCAACAATTTAAGCTTATCCACCAAATCGTGACACCCTTTCACAGTTAGTTTACCATTGAATCCAAACTTCTTTTCCCACTTGGCACAATACTGAACGGATTTAGGTTCTTTGCTATGCATAAATTTCTTATCTCCTTCTAACGGTACATTAGGAACACAACAGCAACATAAAGAGGCACAAGACATTCTTTTACAGAGACTATTCCCCATTGTCAGCGTTAGTCGGGTCTCTCATTAACCTATAAAACACTGGGATAGTGACCCTCGGCTCACGGTAACAATAGGAATACAAGAAGAGTAAAAATATCAGCACTCCCAACACTCCCCAATAATTAAAACTTGTCTTTGCAGTACTGTTGTTGTTCAATAAAGTTACAGCTTCAACAGAAAGGTTAAGCATGAGAAAAGAGAAACTAAACACACAGAAAAAAGATAGCCTTGCAATCTTTCTAGATCACCCAGCTAAATATTGCTTAAACCGTCGGGAAAGCAACCTCCGACGACGTCAGGCAATTAACCTCTGACGTTTGGTATACCTTTCAACAAATATTTTTTTTTTGTCTGTCCAGAACAGCGGGTGACGTAGATTCTTACCTTAGGCAACGTCCCCAAATGCCTCTGTCTACGAACACCAGGATTATCGAGATATTATATCAATCCCAATGTCAGCAATTACAACTCATAAAACCAGAATCAAACAGAAAGAGGAGAAGAGACTCTAATGCCCCGTACACACGGTCGGATTTTCCGATGGAAAATGTGCGATCGGAGCGTGTTGTCGGAAATTCCGACCGTGTGTGGGCTCCATCGGACATTTTCCATCGGATTTTCCGACACACAAAGTATCCGATCACGTCAATTCCGACTGTGTGTGGCCTGTTCCGACGCACAAAGTGCCACGCATGCTCAGAAGAAATTCCGACACGGAACAGCTCGGTCTGGTAAAATTAGTGTTCGCAATGGATACAGCACTTTCGTCACGCTGCAATGTTAAAAATGGTTTAATACAGCGCACTCTCTTCTTCTTTATAATGTGACAAGAATTAAGTAGTTTTGCTGCTCATATTCACACAGACTTTTCACAAACTTATTTCTTTACTATTTATCGGGATTCCCTCAATATATTTTGATTTGTCACATCTGACATCATTATTTTGGTGTTGTTTTTTTTTTTTTTTTTTTAAGGCCGATTATTTTTTTTTTGGTTTGTATTTTTTTCAAGGCAATTTTTTTTGTTTTTGGGATTTTTATTTGTACTCCCGAAAATTTTTGTGTTTGTTTTTTGTGTCAAGTTACCACAACACCATTGATATGTTGTTCTATTTAATCTGTAGGAGATTGTTTGGTGTTGTTGTCCCTTGTTGATTTAACATTTTATGTTAGAAATGTACCTGAATCGTCACCAACAAACTGTCCTTTTTGGATGAAAACACACAGGAGAGTATAATTTTCCAAAATAAAACTTTTATTAAGGGCTCACAACTAAACAAAGAGTGAGGCACCGCTGGAGAAACTGCAGAAATTTGCGAAGCCTTGGACCCCCAGGGCAGACATCAATTATTTTCAAGCAAAATTGGTGGCCTGAGGAGTCCTTATCTAAGGGAGTGCAGTCTGGTCCAGAAGTCCCAGAGATCCGGAAAGCAGCAGATGACATCTGTGTTCCCAGGCTGTGGTCATACAAGAGACTGCAGCTTTTGTCAGACCAGACTGAACCCAGGGTCATCACTGTCTTGTCTTCTTTCCACACCTCCTTCCACGCGATGGCTCTGGTGGTGGTGGAGTTGTGGCAGCAGGAGGAGGAGGAGGAGGATGGTCCAACTCAATCACGTCGGTCTTGGGTGTTAGTTCCCCACCCACCCCCTTAGTTAGGACTTTATAAATAAGTTGTTCACACAGGAGGCGTTGACCCTCCTGCATGCCCTGTAGTTTGGTGGCCGCCATGCAGGCAAAGGCCTCTTCAGGAGTGGGTAAGGCTCGGAGGGACGCAGAAGCCTCCTGAATGAGCCTGAGCGCTGAATCCTGCATGGGAGTCGCCTTCCTCGCTCTTTTATATGGAAGGCGGAGGGGAGGAACCTGTGATTCGGTCAGGCTGCGACTGGTCCCAGGCTTCTCTTGGCTGCCACTTAGCCCTGCCTCCTCCTGGCTGCCGCTAATCCCCGCCTCCTCCTGACTGCCACATTCCACAACCTCCTCCTGGCTGAGGTCTTCCTGTGTATGAAAAAGGGACATAGTTTTAGTTTTTTATTCATCAATCACACACAATTTTCACCTCCTGACTGTTGCAAATTGAATGTTAACAAATATAACAGACTATCCTTCTGAGCCCAGCATTTTTCATTCTTGTCCCAATTATTTTTGCCCACTACTGTCTATTGATCTGTAAAACACTTTTTTCAATCAGCAATTAGTGATCAATAATAACATCTAGTAAACATCATTTCTTTTTTGTCCAGAAATCAGTAGAAGAATGCTATACCTGAATCCAGCTGGGCTCCTCCACTTCTTCCTGGCTGGAAGGCCCAGGTTGGACATCGGAAGCCTCAGCTGGGGTGGAAGGAAGAGTGGAAGGAAGAGTGGAGAGGGATTCCCTGACTTCAGTGTGGTCTGACAGAAATCGCAGTCTCTCATAGTACCACAGCCTGGGGACATAAACGTCATCTGCTGCAGCTCCGGACCTCTGGGAATCTGTGACCTTCTTGCGCTCCCTAAGATAAGTGCTCCTCAGGCCACCAATTTTAGTTTTTAAATAGGGGATGGTTGCTGTGGGGACCACCGGCTTCACCAACTCCAGCAGTTTCTCCAGCGCTGCCTGCCTCTTTTGTTTATGATTATAATGAGGATGTCTCACCTGCCACAGACAGGGCAGCTCCCTGTATTTGTCTATGAACAGGGGGAGGAAATTGTGGTCATTGAAGCCATCCATTTTCTCTGCAAGACACAACAGAAGACAAACCCTAAGGTCAGGCCAAACTCTCCTAATCTTGTTACATTATAGGCTTCAATTTCGAAGCAGTATAGGCCCAAGTTTAGATCTTACCTTCGTTATCACGATCAGCGCTTTCGATGCTCCTTCCTCCGCTCACAGATAGTACGTAATACGCATGCGTGTTGCGCTTTATACACACTGCGCATGCGTGTAACTCCACCCGCCCCTGACGTTCTTTCTAGTCTATTCCCCGCCCCTTTTCATTCTGCACAGTGGGGGAAGAGCACATGGCGGACACAGCAGGTGCGTGCTAATTATAGCAACAAGGAGGAGGAAAGCCCGGAGCCTAAAACGTCACGATCCAGAAGGAGATTTAAGGCCTCAAATATGTCCTTTGGGGAGATGTTGGAGATGGTGGACACCCTGAAGAAGGCCGACTATGATGGAAAGTATGGACCTTACCCCAACCCCAATGTCAGAAAGGCCAAGATAATTGCGAAAGTGGTCAAGAGTCTGCACCGGAAATTCAGGGTACGATGATCGAAAGATCAGCTCAGGAAACGGTGGTCGGACCTGAAATTACGAGAACATGAGCAGTACAGAAAGATCCGGAGAGTGCTGCAAAAAAGTAAGTAGTTGTCCTGTGTTCCTATTCTTTATGTTTCTTACGTTCGTGCTGCTCCATGTGCTTTTCTTACAAGTGTACATTTTTAAATGGCAAATTTCATGTTCCTGGGTACATTATTCGTTCGTATCAAACATTTTTCTTTCGGCCTATAAAACTCCATTGTTTAGGCCATATGCATTTGGCCACAATTTTTACGCCCTACTTGTCAGAAACTATTTTGGTTGTGTAGATGGCTTTGTTACTAGAATGAAATGCAAACTAGATTCTGTGTAAGGAGAGGACACTCAGCGGCTGTTTTCACATCTGGACACTGGAGCACTAGTGTGGGACACAAGAACACCATTTTTATTAGGGAGCCACACAGGTGCTCCAGTATATACTATAGGGGGGGCTACATCTGTGAAGCTTGTACCAAACAGGTAAAGTATTGAAGCTTGACAAAGGACACTGAAAATGCTACATTTTGGAACTCTGCCAAAATAGACAATTGTACCCCACTTCCAAGCAATGTTTCCTATTTATAATTCTGCCATCAAATCACTGTGTGCTAAGTATAGCATTTTTGTCTTACATAGGGGAGAAAAGACTCGGAGGACACCCCTCATCCGAGGAGACCAGAGACCCCCCACCTCTGGAAGAAGGGGAAATACCCCCAACCCAAGTGCAGGAGGAGAAAGAAGACGTGGTGGAACTAGTCACCACAACAGATGAGTGTCTGTGACCACAGGCTCAGGTAAGAGATGGATGCCGGCACATTTTTGATACCTTTTTTTTGGGGTTTGTCTCTTTTTAGGTGATCGTGATGTTGTGGATCCAGATCCTTTCACATCAGAAAGTGCCCAGATCCTGATCGGGGAGATCATGGGGTGTAATTTACAATTGGAAAACCTCAAGAAAAACATCAATGATGTTATTGTAAAAAATAAAAACATCATTGATGTTTTGGGGCGAGTTTAAAACCCTCCCAATCCCTTTGTTTTTTTGTGTGCTCCAATGTTCAAAATGTTTTAAAGATTTTTAGAAAAGCCTAATTTGGAGGATGCACACAGTGTGCCAACATGTGCTATCTGCCATCACGGGAGATCAATGGACGTGTTTTGGGGGTGCAACCCCTTCCTCAATAAGAAAGTAGCTGAGAGGAAGGGGTTTCTCCCCCAAAACACGTCCGTTGATCCCCCGTGATGGCAGCTAGCACATGTTGACATTGGGAAATTTGTGTGCATCTTCCAAATGTGGCTTTTCCTGGGGTGACTTCACCCCATCTAAACGCAATATCAAACACAGTTCCTAAATACTCATGTCTGATATTGCCTTCAAGTTCTACCAAATGTGAACTTTGTAAGTTCAAGATTTGTGTCTTTTTTGTTGGTTTTACACATGCCTGTTTTATCTTAAATGGACATTTATCTGTTTTATAATGCTACCCCAAAAATTGTTATACAACAAACATGTTGGTTTGTTAGAAAAACCTTTTCTAAATGCACATGTGATTGTGCAGGTATTAAAGAGATTGTTAAGCAAGAATGTGTAGATTATTGTGTCAATGCTAAAACACTTTGTTGGTGATGTAATTGGTGTTTTCTGTGAAAATGGGGGTTATTTCCTAAGAGCAAATCCTCTTTGCACTACAAGTGCAGTTTCAGTGCACTTGTAGTGCAAAGTGTCTTTGCCTTTAGTAAATAACACCCAGCAGTCCTTTGTATAAGGTTACACAATCACGCCATTTTCTGGACTCAACACATTTCTGTCAGGGTCAGCTAAAACAAACACAAGCAGTAAATGTCCACAACAATTTTTTTTGTTGCTTTTTTATTTGATAAAGGCTTCACAAATTTGTTGGCATATTGATGGCCCCCCTACCCGCAAAGAACTCCAGGTATCGTAACGGGACATCACGGGCACTCAGGGAGGGCAAGCCAGGACGGCCACTTTCAAGCGTCATCAGTGTTGTTTCATGTATCATTCCGGCCTCAGGCCCAACTGAGCCAGCATTGTTGGCCGAATGTTTGCGTAAAAAGTTATGGAGAATTCAGCACGCCAGGATTATATGATTAAGTTTATACTCCGCCATATGGATGGGTGTCAGAAATAGGCGGAACTGGCTGGCCAGGATTCCAAATGTGTTCTCCACCACTCTTCTGGCTCTGGCCAGCCAGTAATTAAAAACCCTCTGTTTCGGGGTGAGGGTCCTCATAGGGAATGGCCGCATAAGATGGTCCCCCAGCGCAAACGCTTCATCAGCAACGAAGGCGAATGGGAGCCCTTCCACATTGTCCTCTGGAGGTGGTAAGTCCAAGCTGCCATTCTGGAGATGCCTGTAGAACTCCGTCTGGGCAATGACTCCACCATTGGACATTTGGCCATTCTTCCCCACGTCCACATACAAGAACTCATAAGTAGCCGACACCACCGCCAACATCACAATACTATTGAACCCCTTATAGTTGAAATAGTACGACCCCGAGTTGGGTGGTGGGGCGATGTGGACGTGTTTCCCATCAATTGCCCCTTCGCAGTTAGGAAAGTCCCACCGCTGGGCAAAGTGGGAGGCCACAGTCTGCCATTCCTGTGGCGTGGAAGAAAACTGTTGAGGAAAACAAAAATAATCTCCATATAGCATTTATTAAGGGGAATTTAACAACACCAAAGTATAAGGTACACCTATCATATCCCCCTCCTCTCATGGGCCATTTCTAACATTATGGGGGGTGGGGAAATCTTGGACAGGTAACCCTCTCCACTTCATTGAGAGATGAATGCCTAAATACAGGGTTTTACTTGGAACAGCCCCTCCTTAGTTACACAATTGGCAGCCCACTGGACAGGTAATAAGTGTCATAATACAAACATATAAATACACACTGTACACATTTGAGGACATTTGGACATTCTGCTATTACCTGTCAAGATAATAATAGGATATAAAAACTTTAAACAGTACCATTTGAAAGTATACAGGCAGGCCCTTGCACTACATGCTTTGGGGAATTCATCCATAAATCTGACCAGTAAAGAGATGGGTATAGTGTGTATGGGTTTGGCAAAGTCAGCAGATAGATGATTGAGGATAGATAGAGAATTGGGATCAGCTGACTTAGCAGTTGGGGGGAGGGAGGGTTATTAAAAATGATTTGGGGACACCACAAAAAGAAAGTCTCTGTCACTCTGCCTGAATTTAAAGCACAAATCACATTTCTAAACATTTTAGGGGGTGTTTGGGGTAAAGCACTACTATGGAGCTGATAAAATACATTGTTAAGTGACTACATAAGGTGAATATAGGGGCAGGAGAGCATGTTGGGGAGGTAAGTGAAGGCAGATATTCATGAAGGACTAAAAAAATAATTACATAAAAATCCAGCATGTATGAGGACAAAGGGGACATTCACAGCATATTACAATCATGGTAATAAGGGAATGAGGAAAGAAATACAATATATTATCAATCATTAAATACAAAAAAATGTGAGATTAAAGGATAAAAATCTTACTTTCATATACTCCTTCTGCAGGACCTGGATGATGGCAGAACAGGTCTCTGGGATAATGATTCCCAGAGCCTGGGGGGAGATGCCTGTTGAGAACTTCAAGTCCTGCAGACTTCTCCCCGTTGCCAAGTACTGCAGGGTAGCGACGAGCCTCTGCTCCGGAGTGATGGCTTGCCTCATGCAGGTATCCTGCCTGCTAATATAAGGGGTCAGCGAAGCCAGCAGACGGTGAAACATGGATTTTTCTCACGGATCTCACGGAGCAAAAGCATATGAGAGAACTGGTCACGCTGAAGCAACAAATTCTTGGTCCATGAACTCCTCCCCACCCTGTTCATGGACTGGACTTGTGTCAAGGTCAGGATCCCAACACCAAGCCCCTGCACAGCACCAACTCTACGAGGAGTACGTATACGCAACATGGCTAGAAAACGGTTGGCTGCTCAGAACGAAGTAACAGAACGCACTGAAGAACAGCAAGGCCTGTGAAGAGCGACCTGAAAAACAGTAACAAATGAACAAGAACACAATGACTACTTAAAGTCACGCGGAACTTGCTTGCACGCACTGAAGAGCAGATACAAACCCACAAGCACAAACTGAACCGCAGAAAACGATCTGAAAGCCACGAGTCTGAAAAAGCGCGAATCGTCTCTCACCAAACTTTTACTAACACGAGATTAGCAAAAGGAGCCCCAAGGGTGCCGCGCTTGGTTCTGAACTGGCCTTTTCTAGTCTTGTTGTACGTGCTTGACGTCACCGCATTGTTGGCGATTGGAAATTCCGACAACTTTGTGCGACTGTGTGTACGCAAAACAAGTTTGAGCCAACATCCGTCTGAAAAAATCCTAGGATTTTGATGTCGGAATGTCCGAACAAAGTCCGACCGTGTGTACGGGGCATTAGAAAGAATTTAGAATAATTTAAATTATCTTACCTCTAAAACATCAGGAGGACTAGATCAGGTAGGTTTGAAACCAGCCGGTGGATCCGAGTCCCAGGCCCCTGCCCCTGTTTTGCCACTAACATTGAGTGGGGGGTCCTTGGTTCTTAGTGAGTTTTGAGGTCCGATACTCACCGAGGTCTTGGTCGGGACCGTCTGACCTGGGATCCACTCGATGGTTCCGGCTCGAAGGACCAAAATGTTAGGATTATTCTTCTCCTGTAATCAGTCAAACTCCAGATGTATTGAAAAGCAGACAATTTATTCCAGATGTGCCGACACAAAAGGATGATACTTACTAGACAAAAGATAGAGTAAAAATCACACAGAGGGATGTACAGCCCCCCTAATACTTACAATAATACACCTATAACGCTTCTTATTGGCTGAGGGAACAATGATAGCTTCCTGGTACAGCATGGTACATATTTTATTTCCTAACCAGTGTTCCATGTACAATCTTACCATATATGGTTAAGCCTAATCATTCTATATTTTACTATGAGGTTAGTTAAAACAAACGATACAGCAAGTTAATACAACAACATGTGCTCAGAAGTCATCTTAAAAATCAGTCTCAGGTTGTTTTTTTTAATAGTTACACAATAAACATTTAAAAATTTTCTAACGCTTACTCAAAAACACACCCAGCAGCCATTTACCTGTACTACTTCAGCATTGGAAAACCATCAAGTACACCCTCTTCCCTGGGGGCCATACACATACAGATTGTCTTTACCCTACTTGATTATTTTTTTATCCCCAAGTGGAGGCCTTTCCACAGACAATCTCTAGGTGTATGGTGTTTGGCATCTGGACTTTTGTTGTTTTTATTGTTTTTGTGTATGTTTTTGTGTCTGTTGTCTTTTCTCCACATCCCCTTCTTGTGGTATGAGATCCCTTTGACATTGTACCGGTGAAGGTGTACAATTTTTTGTATATTTTTTATCAGCCTTAATTATTACCCATTGTTGCCATAGTAGCCACTTCCTACCCAGGTAGCCTTACCCAGGTTTTTTTCTTGTATACTTGGCTATTAGCACTTGCTTGTGCAGTATATCAAAGGCTTCTGACAATGTTTGCACTACCTAATATATAAACAAATATGGCCCACACTCCTATTTATACCTTAACTTGCAGGTTCTAGTGCCTAAATTCTAGCTAAATGCTTGTATACATAAAAAAAAATCAAACATACCTAACTTGTATCATTAATTGAAAAAGTGTCACAGCATACTGTGTGAACCCTAATGCCCATTTCAACATTACAATAATTCCCTAATGTTCATATTAATAATAATCAGCCAATGGAATGAGGTGCTCCAGCCTCATTCATCTACCATCCAAACTCTCCCTATGTAATGGGTAAACTCACCAGATACTGATGATCGCTCAAATACAAAGGTCACTACGCACTTGATGTTAGAAATCTATATGGCTTTCTCTAAGGTTGTAAATTATATTTTACTATCAATTCATCTGGCTTTCCTCCCAATTAAATATTAGTTAAAGAAAAGTAACACTTCTTAGATATATCTAATCCTACTCTTAGGATACTGCAAGTACAGCCTTTTTGTTGTCCATTTAAAAGTGTGAATATAGAGAAAGTGTCTTGTAGTGCCTGTTGATACTTTTAGACATATTACCTGTTCAAAAGGTAAGCCTTCCAAAAAATTAATAGCTGTGGTTTGGGTAGATGCAAAGTTGTATAACCCATTGGTTTTGATCATTTCTTGAGACCTCCACTGGTGAGATCCCTGCACTGGAGTTCACAGGTCTGCCTATCTGTTGCCTTTGAGGGTCCTTGAACTTATATTTTGGGATCTAGTTCTAAAGAATTTAAATACTGTATTTATTGGCGTATAACACTCACTTTTTCACCATGAAAATCGGGTGCAAATAGCACGTGCGTGTTATACGCCAATACTTAAATTTTAGCTGCCTCAGAGGGGACAGGGAGGGGGGCGGGACGAGCACCGTCAGATTACATACAGTGAGAATCTCCTGTTTACTTGGCAGCCTCTATAATAGGAAGTCCCGTCTCCTGGGCCACCATTGGATCACTATCCTGTCTATAAAAGGAGATTCTCACTGTATGTAATCTGTCAGCGCTTGTCCCACCCCCCTCCCTGTCCCCTCTAGGCTGCAGATGGGCATCAATCAGACTGCACTGATGGCAATGGTGAGGCTGCTGCATTGAAGGCAATGGTGAGGCTGCTGCATTGAAGGCAATGGTGAGGCTGCTGCATTGAAGGCAGTGGTGAGGCTGCTGCATTGAGGGCAGTGGTGAGGCTGCTGCGTTGATGGCAATGGTAAGGCTGCATTGATGTGGACTGATGAGGCTGCATTGATGGCACTTGTGAGGCTGCAGATGGCCATTGATGAGGCTGCATTGATGGCAATGGTGAGGCTGCAGATGGGCACTGACCCTTATTTTACTTCCAAGTTCCTTATATAAAATGTAAGTTTTTTTCCTGAAACTTCCCTCTTAAGATGAATGTGCGTTTTATACGCCTGTGCGTGTTATACGCCGATAAATACGGTATCTATTCATCCAGCCAATCTGCATTTTCTGTATGTTTGTTCTGTGCAAACATGCAAACTGGGCAAAAAAGAATGCTATTTGGCTCTTTTCTATTGTGGACAAATATTGTTTTATTATGGACAGTAGTAAAATACTGCATTATGGCCACTAGTTGAGCTGAGGAGCATATGGAATACATTAATCTTTGTAGCAAGAGATGCAATGTAACTATTTTAGAGAATGCCAGAGGGAAATTTCTTTAATGTAGTGTTTTACTGTTGTCCATAGAAAAAATATTTGTTCCGAAGTAAAAGTAGTCTAAAAAACTTTCATATTTTCCAAAATTGCACAGAAAGAATGTACATGGAGATTCTCAGGATAAATGGCTTTGCAAATTATTTCATAAATAGTTCCCTTTGAGTTTTCTTTTCTCTTGATATGGGGAAGCATATCATTTTAATGATATGGAGAAGCAGCTGGAGTTAGATTGCTTGGCAGGGTAGAGAGTTTTATGGAGTTATGTAGGAGAGGTCTTCTAACAATGTACTAAAAGAATAAAATAAGCAAATGGCCAAATACAGGTCACATGCATCAACTACATTTTAAAATGACATTTTGGGTGGTCTGAGATACATTGGAAGAGGTTTGGACTTATATGTGGCAAGTAATAACTATCTCAGTATCTAAATATGAACAAATAACTCGGTATCGAAAATATTTAGATGCTGAGATAGTTATTACTTGCCTCATTCAAAGTCCGAACCTCTTCAATTGTATCTCAATGAATAGGGATGAAGGCACACATATACATATGTGTTCCTCATTTAAAGTCTCCCTATAGCCCCCCCCCCTCTTTTAGCTAATTTTGGGTGGCTCAAGCTCATTTTGCTATGATTTTCCAAAGGACCTTTTGATATGTTTTCACACTATTGTTTGAAATTGTGCTGCAATGTTTTATATCAGTAACATAGGCATGCGCACAGGGTATGCTGGGTGTGCCTGGGCACACTCTAATCACCCCCTGTTCGTGTAGCTGCATATCGGATGTCTCCCGAGTTCTCCTGTGAAATGCTGCAAGAGTGTATAGCGTTTTCACATTGAGCAGATCACCAGGCTTGTAAGAGCCGCTCAGTGCATTAAACTGTCATGTAATGTCCCTGCTTGCAGAGACCATCTGTCAAAACTCATTGGTGATGTTGGGGGTGGGCAGGGCCAAACAGCTATCATACACCAGCCAACGGGATAGGGGCTGGGGGGGGGGGCTCCGTGTACGTCACTCCGCACCTTCTTTTTTTTTTTTTTTTTACAATCTTTATTTATCAAACATTTTTACAAAATTTTTATATAAAACATAAATCATGGTGTATAGGGGCATTCACAATTAATATTCAGATCATTTTATATATCCCCATGGTCTATACTAGCATCATCTGTATACATTTCTGGATATAATTCGTTACTCTATCTTTGCAAGGCCCCTATATCTGCAACACAATACTATCCCAGTACCCCCCATCCATACCCATCATACACCCTCAACCAATCCTCTTACACAACACCACTCAGCTAACCGAAAAGCAAAAAAAAAAAAAAATTTCTCCAATTCAGAAGAACTCTCCCCCCTTCTCCAACTCTTCATCACAGTATTTGCTCTATCTTTATCCCCTTTTTCTCATTCCCCTATCGCGGCGAGGTTCTAGACTCTTCCCACGCTCTTCCTGTACATACTCATCCCCTTCCCTCTAATATCATCCTCTCCTCTAAGGATCGCATCACTCCCATTTCACATTCCCATTCTTTTATGGAGGGGGCTTTTTTATTTTTCCAATTTCTAGCTATGACGGTACTTGCCGCAGTTATATAGTACTTCAAAGTTCCCTTTTTTATATTTTTTATTGATCCAGGGATCATTGACAATATCGCCACATATATATCTGGTTGTATCTTTACCCCGGTTGTAGCCCTGTATATTTTAAATACCTTTTCCCAAAATGATTGAATTTCTGGACAAAAATACCAGATATGCGACATTGAGCCTTTTGCTACTTCACATCTCCAACATCTGTCTGTATTATCTGAATTTATTTTGTTCATATCAACTGGGCATTTATACCACCTGGCTAGTATTTTGTAATTTCTTTCTTGATGCCTAGTAGAGATTGATAATTTATGAGTTACTGTAATTGCTTTTTCCCATTTAGCTCTAGGGATAACCATCCCTAGTTCCTCCTCCCTTTTTTTTATGTATTGTAACCCTTCCTCCTTGTTTTCTGAAATTAAATATTTATACACAACAGATAAGATATGTGTAGGTCTATGTTTCTGTAACAGTATTTTTTCTAACCCTAACAATGGTCTATTCATTATGGACTCCTTCGTCAAAGATGAAATGTATTGCTGGAGTTGTCCATGCTGAAACCATTTCTTTCTATATTCGGTACCAAGGGCCTCCAATGGGGGGAGTTTATTTTCTTCCATTATTTCCACTATCCTCGTATCATCCCTCCTTTGCCACTTTAGGAAGGTCTTGGCTTTAAAAGCAAGTGGGAATTCCGGGTTGCTAAAGAGGGGGGTCATTGGACCTCTTAATGTAGATCCTATCCCCCTTTTTATCAAATCGTCCCACACTTTCAAGGTTGATACGACCAAGGAGGGCATATCCCCTTCCCGGGGTCTATATTCCCTCTTAATCCAAGGTAATGATTTCAGTTTTATGTCTGTGACTTCTTCCTCCAGTTTCACCCATTGTTTGTTGTCCATATTATGGAACCAGTCCACAATCCTGGTTATAAATATTGATCTGAGGTACAACGAAATGCCTGGGAGAGCCAGTCCACCATCCTTTTTTAGTCTATATAATGTTTTCCTATTTATTCTGGCACTCTTTTTTGCCCAAAGGAAAATCCGCACCTTCTTAAGCAGTTCAATCATTGGCTGGTGTTTGATAGCTGATAGAAAGGGGCAGAGCCACATACACAGAGCGGCCCGCCCAACCCCTATCCGGTTTGCTGGTGTATGATAGCTGTTCGGCCCCGCCTACCTCCGACATCTCCGCCAAGGTTTGACAGATAGTCTCTGCAAGCAGGAATATTACATGACAGTTTAAGGCACTGAGCGGCTCTTACAAGCCTGGCGATCTGCTCAATGTGAAACTCCCCCTCTCCTCTATCAGTGCCAATCAATGCCACTTGTCAGTGCCAATCAGTGCCAATGAATGCCACCTAATAGTGCCACCTGTCAGTGCCAATCAGTGCCAACCAATGCCACCTATCAGTGCTAGTCGGTGCTACCTGTCAGTGCCAATCAATGCCACCTATCAGTGCCAATCAATGCCATCTTTCAGTACCAATCAGTGCCAACCAATGCCGCCTATCAGTGCCAATCAGTGCCACCTATCTGTGCCAATCAGTGCCACCTGTCAGTGCCAACCAGTGCCAACCAATGCCAACTGTCAGTGCCAATCAGTGCTGTCAATCAGTGCCAACCAATGCCGCCTATCAGTGCCAATCAGTGCCACCTATCTGTGCCAATCAGTGCCACCTGTCAGTGCCAACCAGTGCCAACCAATGCCAACTGTCAGTGCCAATCAGTGCTGTCAATCAGTGCCAACCAATGCCAAATATCAGTGCCAATCAGTGCTTCCAATCAGTGCCACCTATCATTGCCAATCAGTGCCTATCAGAGCTTCCTATCAGTGCCCATCAGTGTTGCCTATCAGTGCGGCCTATCAGTGGAAAACCAATGCCACCAATCAGTGCCCATCAGTGCTGCCTATCAGTTCTGCCAATCAGTACTGCCTATCAGTACCAACCAATGCCACCTATCAGTGCTGCCTGTCAGTGCCAATCAGTGCTTCCATTCAGTGCCACCTATCAGTGCCAATCAGTGCCCATCAGTGCTGCCTACCAGTGCCGCCTTTCACTGCCCATCAGTGCTACCAATCAGTGTTGCCTATCAGTGCCATTCAGTGCCCATCAGTGCTGCCTATCGGCACTGCCTATCAGTGCCCATCAGTACTGCCTATCAGTGCTGCCCATCTGCGCTGCCAATCAGTGCCACTAAACACTGCCTATTAGTGTCGCCCATCAGTGCCACCCATCAGTGCTGCCTATCCGTGCTTCCAATTAGTACCAATCAGTGCCACCTATCAGCGCCACCAAGCAGTGCCTATCAGTGCCCATCAGTGCAGCCAATCAGTGCCAATCTGTGCTGTCAACCAGTGCAGCCTATCAGTGGCCATTAATTCTGCCAATCAGTGGCCATCAGTGCTGCCAATCAGTGGCCATCAGTGCGGCCAATCAGTGGTACCTATCAGTGCCAAACAGTGCCTATGAGTGCTGCCTATCAGTGCTGCCAATCAGTTCCCATCAGTGCTGCCAATCAATGCCCATCAGTGCACTGAGTGCAGTGATGGGGAGATGAACTCAGCAAACAGGCACATTGTCCATGGGGGCCGGTCTGGTGGGGCACAACTGAAATCTGTTGATGTTTATTAATGCCACATGCCAATCTTTAGTATAATAGGTACACCATACTACTATTTATAATAAACTACTGGAGGTAAAATAAAAAAGTGTCAGTAAAAGGCCTGCCGCTAAGCACTGTTATGTGTTCCCACACCACAAAAAAAAGTGTAGCGCTAACTTACTAACCAACAACTTAACAATAATGGTGACATCTCTAATGTATGGAAATCTCAATAAACCTCAATATTACCACAATACCGGTGATATGTAACGTCACATATAATACACATTAAACTGAAAAAATACATAAAAAATGAAACTTAGCAGGGATGGTGGAAACCCCTCTACAGATAATTGCAATACAAATTAACTTCAAGTGCAGCTTTTTAGTTGGGAGGTTCGCACCATTATAGCACTTTGGAATTTTATTTTTTTTAGATTGTTACATTTAATTCTATATGTTTTAGTTATTATCATAATGTGAATCTTTGCACTTTAAGTTCATTTTCCACCACCCTTGCTAAGTCCATATCAATATGGACCTTGCTTTGTTCACTGGTGCGCAGTCATGTTGCAACAGTAAGAGGCCATCCCCAAAATGTTCTCACAAAGTTGGGAGCAAGAAATTGTCCAAAATCTCTTGGTATGCTGACGCTTAAGAGTTCCCTTCACTGGAACTAAGGGCCCAAGCCCAACACCTGAAAAAACAACCCTACACCATAACCCCCCTCCACCAAATGATTTGGACCAGTGCACAAAGCAAAGTCCGTAAAGACATGGATGAGCGAGTTTGGGGTGGAGGAACTTGAATGGCCTACACATATTAGAGTGGAGACTGTGAGCCAGGCCTTCTCTTAACCATGTCTGACCTCACAAATGGGCTTCTGGAAGAATGGTCAAACATTCCCATAGACACACTCCTAAACCTTGTGGACAGCCTTCCCAGAAGAGTTAAAGCTGTTATATTGGCAAAAGGGTGGGCCAACTCAGTATTGAACCCTACGGACTAAGACTGGGATACCATTAAACTTTGTGTACGTGTAAAGGCAAGCGTCCCAATACTTTTAGTAATATAGTGTAAATAAATAAATATAAATATATATATATATATATATATATATATTGAGCTTTGGGGTACACACCCTAATGTAAAAGGCTGTGCACGCCTATGATCAGCAACAATTCTAATTTTTAAAAAGTTGGTTTATTGTCATTAGCAGGAAAAGAATCAAAGAAAAAAAATCATTAAGACTGCAGGTGAACATTGTGTCTGAGCAAAAGCAGAAGGTTATACAAAAATAATGAATTGTTTCTCCAGTCTCTTTGGGTCATTACTGCTGATTAGTTATCTGTAGCTGCCTGTATTATTCATCAATTGTCTAAGGAATACATGGCCTAAGAACCTCATATTACCAGGCATTGTAACTTCTGTTTCTCTGCATGATATCATTGGCTCGCTACCACTAATTTCTTTTTACTCCAAGTAAATTATACTGTCTATTATGTGCTTCATTGAAAGCTGAAGTTTAAAGAATGAATTAAGACAATTGTGAAGTACAGCTTATTCTCTCTAGAAAATGAGTCCAGCTGAGTTCTTATACAATAACACTCTGTAAGTTGTATAGACTTGGAGAAGCTGGTGTTAATTGGAAGACAACTGTCTGTTTTTTCCAGATTCTGGAAGGCAGGTGTTACTGTATCAGTGTCTTAGCAAACTGCACAAATTCTTGTCTCCGAGGGATTCCATTCTGAGCATCTCACATACAGATGAAGGCATTGTTGTGAGTGTTCCTGGAGAAACACATCATAGAGTGCTTAATGTGCAATGTGCATCCTCTGCGACGTCAACAGAATTCTGGAAATCTGCAGTGCTTTGCTGATGTCTATGTTTCTTAACTGAGGAGGCTTGGAGAGTATCATTCTTGGCATAACCTATGCATAATTGTTACTAGGATTGAAAAACAGATCTCTCAAAGGATATTCAAAAAAGACCAGTATGCTAATCAAACCTTTTGTCTGGAGTACTTACACTCTGGCAATGGTTAAGTGAATTCTGATATTTCATGATTAAATTAAAGCCTTAAATTCTGAATGCTTCCACAGACATTAATTACTGACTATTGACTGAGACAGGGTTCTGGCAATTAATGCTCCAGTGAGCTCTCTAGAAACATGCATGTTCCCTCAAGCCAAAGGTGATCAACTGAGCAAATGTAGGGGCCTCAAATGCACCCTAACATGTCCAGAGATCTGCACAATAGTTTCATTTTTTTTATAAATCTGCATTGGGTTAATGCATAGTGAAATGCATGTGCACTGATTTGCATGCTTTATGGTGTCATTCATTTTGAATACAGTTACAGCAGCAAACCATGCATCAACATTTCAGTGCACCACCATACACTTGCTGTGCTTTAGCAGTTCATTGTGCTAAAAAAAAGTAATGTTCAATTTTTAGTGTGCTAAGGTGAAATTCCAATTCATTCAAAATAAATGGGCTACTTTAAGGTAAAACTATAGGCAAAACGTTTTTATTTTTATTTTAGCAAGGGAGGGTTTTAATTCCCATCAGTCTTTTTTTCACCAGCTGTGCCCCATTTCCTTTCACTTTTTGCCCCATAGCCAAACAGGAAGTGAGAGGAAATTCCTGCAAATTGAGGGAATACTTTGCGACCCCCCCAGTAACTAGAACTAGTGTCTCGATTGGAAGATTTCCTTACTTTTCTGGGGACATCTCAAAATAATGGATGTTCTTTTACTTTCACTTTCAGTGATAATGATAAACAGGACAACAAGAGAGGGTAAATCTCCTTAACGGGGGCTTAGATAGCAATAAATACTGACAGTGGTTCTAATCCCTCACCACTCTATTCAAAAGTTTAAAAAAAGTTCTGCCTTTAGTTATACTTTAAAGCATAACTCCACTTTTTTTTTAGAAAAAGCATTCCCCTCTGGGTGATCTATGTACATTGTATA
Organism: Lithobates clamitans; assembly: GCA_037952925.1. Taxonomy (NCBI): domain Eukaryota; kingdom Metazoa; phylum Chordata; class Amphibia; order Anura; family Ranidae; genus Lithobates; species Lithobates clamitans. The sequence continues at coordinate 2,677,464 of JBBGZY010000008.1, read as the reverse complement.
CTCAAAAGAGAATATTGCGCTATTACAAAAAACATTGGAAAAAAATGGATAGAAAAAATACTAAAGCAGCTACATACGAATGTGACTAAAATTCATGAACAAGATGTGGGTGAAAATGTAGCGCTAATGGAAACTGTGTAAAGCATCTGAGTAGACCAAAATGTAATAAAATGTGAGAAAACATGTAAATACACATACAAAATGCGATCAATAAACAAACAAGTCCCAATGAGTGATGAATCTCAAATGAGTCAATTAAAAGAAGGGTGGTGTGTACACCACAAATGAAGAAAGGTGTACATCAAGTTGAAAGCATCTTCGTGCGAGCAATCAGGAACACCAGGTATGATGTTAACAGCAGGTATCACAGAAGAAAAATTATGAATGGGTACTCTTACCGGAACCAATGGATCTGGATGTCAGCGACACCGGATCAAACAGGCATGGACAGGAACAGCTTGTAGTATCCTGAGATGGTCAGCAAGGAGGCTGGAGCAGGCACAGGTATCATCAAGAGTCAGCTCTTCTCAAATAGAATCACCACTGGGGAATCAGCCCTTGGGCCAATGATGACCGGATGGATGGAATAAGCATGTTCATGGTGAAGGAATAAAGAGAAAAATGCTCCAGATGGTGCAGGTCAAAAGCAAACCGGGTATTTATTTTCATAAAACCAGCATATGACAGCATAAAATTGTGATCACAGTAAAAAAGCAACGTGGGGAGCCAGAAAGCAAATCCCTAGGTGTTTCGTCCTAATAGGGCTTCTACAGGGGCACCAAATAACTTCCCCACATTGCTAACTATATATAAATGCTAAAAAATCATAAAACCATGCAGATAAAAGCTGATGCAGATTGGTGCACTGACGCACCTATACTATGTGAGTATCCCATAGGGGGGTTTTATGTGATTAATAAACTGTTAAAGTGTTATTACACCATCCAGTCCTTTTTCACTCACCTGAGGTATAGTGCTGATGGGTCCAGGAGTCTGGTTAAAACTACAGAGCCCCAGAGGTGGTTCACAGGCGTGTATTGACTAAGCTTAAGTGCAAAGTCACACGCTCAGAGGTCAGCATTTAATACCTAGGGGGGAGCACCTGTTTGTGATCACTGTGGCTTGCTTTGGATTATCTACACAGCAGTTTCCAAATCACATAGATCATTGCAGCTTGTTTTGGATTATCTACACAGCAGTTTCCAAATCGCATGCACTTTAGAAGCACTTTTGAATTTAAATAATTGGATGACACATATGCACATAGAAGCACTTTTTATTCATCTATATGTTTTAGTGGATTGAGTCCACTATATATTTTTATGAAGACTATATGATTTTATGAACACTATATGATTTTATGAACAATAGTTTTGATACAACCAATCACCATATGGATGCACATTAAGGCACTTTTTGCTAGTGTGATTATTTATTTTCATTTATATGTTAATTTTTAAGTATTTATAACTATTTGTTGCACTATTGTCATTTTTTACAGTCACTAGTCACTGGATGTATCACGGTGTGTGATTCACACGCATATTTGCACTTTGGTTATCACATATATATAATGTGAAGAGTATATTTGAAAGCGCAGCGTATATATTTATTTCTGGATCTGGTTAGTGGAAACCTAATCCAGACCCCCATCTGCAGCCCCTCTGCAGCATCTGATCACTTCTAAAAGTGATACAACGCTGGCTGCAATTTCCAACATTAGATCACTACATTAATTGCTTACTTCATCAAGGAGACCCTGGACAAAGCTACTTTAGCTTTGTACTAATAGGAAGTACTGGGATGTCACGAGCCATGAAGTCTGCTCATCTGTTGCCACTTCAGGCACATTCTTATTGGTCAATGTTGCTGGTCATCACAGTGACAGACCAATAGAAATGTAAAGGTGTGAAAAGGAAAGGGAAAGCTCCAACACTACCCAGAAGTGACAGAGCCATATTTTTTGTTCAAATGTATTAGGAAGTATGCACCTTGCCATCACAGAGGTAGTACAGGATAAGGCAACCAAGGTTTTCTAAATGTTGTTTCATTATTCCCCGACTAAATGTATTTTTTTAAACTTGACCTTAATAAGTAATACATGAAAATATATACAAAACCAATATTCAGTGGATATAAAAAGTCTACACATGTCTGTTAAAATGTCAGGTTTCTGTGATGTAAAATAATGAAACAAAGATAAATCATTTCAGAACATTTCCACCTTTAATGTGACCTTTAAACTATACAACACAGTTGAACAACAAACTGAAATCCTTTAAGTGGAGGGAAGTAAAAATAAAAAAATAAAATAATATGGTTGCATAAGTGTACACACCCTTAAACTAATACTTTGTTGAAGAACCTTTTGATTGTATTACATCACTCAGTCTTTTTGGATGTGAGTCTATCAGCATGGCACATCTTGACTTGATAATATTTGCGCACTCACATTCCAAATCTTTCAGATTGCAATGGCATACCCTGTGCACAGCCCTTTTCAGGGCTCTGGCTGGGCCATTCCAAAACTTTAATCTTCTTCTGGTGAAGCCATTCCTTTGTTGATCTAGATGTATGCTTTGGGTCGTTGTCATGCTGAAAGATGAAGTTCCTCTTCATGTTCAGCTTTCTAGCAGAAGCCTGAAGGTTTTGTGTCAATATTGACTGGTATTTGGAACTGTTCATAATTCCCTCTAACTTTACATAGGCCCCTGTTCCTACTGAAAAAAAACAGCCCCAAAGCATGTTGCTGCCACCATCATGCTTCACGGTGGGTATGGTGCTCTTTTGGTGATGTGCGGTGTTTTTTTTTGTGCCAAAAATATCTTTTGAAATCATGGCCAAAAAGTTCAACCTTGGTTTCATCAGATCATAACACATTTTCCCACATGCTTTTGGGAGACTTCAGATGTGTTTTTGAAAAACTTACCCGGGCTTGGATGTTTTTCTTCATGTAGCACCCTGGTGTTTAGTCAGGGTTGCTCCTAAATTTACCTGCCAGGTATAGCTACCCAGAACATCTGGCTGCTAGGCTGTCTGTGGGCCTATCCAGAAGCAAGAGAGCAGCGCAGGGTTGGAACTGCGGCTTGCAGCCCAATCAAAAGTGACGGCTCTGCCGGCTGGAGAACCTGTCATGGTTGGAGGTAGAAGAGAAGCTGTCATCACTAAGGGACCAACCACATTATGGTTACGTTTCAGGAGGAGAGACATTGCTAAGCACCCACGGCTCCAGCACCACCCGAGGAGACATTCTCCCTTTTCCACGGATCATACTATCCCCCACCCCCAAGGACATGCACAGGCTGCAATCTCTCCCTCACACAGCCTTTGGAGACAGGTACACCCGACAGTCCCGTATCTCCGGAAAAGGAAAATTCATATATACGTTTTACCATAATACGTAGAACGCTTGGACGTGGACTGGTATGGAGCTTAAAATAACTAATTATCCATCACAAGACATACCTTCCCACTATCTACTCCTCCCCATGTACACATGTTGGCCTGCCGGCTAATACAGACTGTGCTCTTGTTCTCCAGGCTCTGATGAAGAGGTTAAGCTCGAAACGCGTCAGCCTATTTTAAACATCTGCCTCAATATGGGCATATTCCATTTTTTTTTCTTTTTTTTTTTCCTTGTCAAAATAAGTTTATTGAGTATACAATGTTATAAAGATACATAAAGTAAGTTTACAAGGATCTATAGAGTAAGTTCCTTGTTTTACAGTAGGGTTTATATAGGTAAATATCATGAAATTTCAAATATTAAACATTGGGTTCACGTAAACCTAAATTAAAGATATATATCATTTCCTTAGTTACTTTTGTAGGTATTTAAATGTTTTATACCTACTATACATATTGTTTACAAGTAGAGTGTATATAGGTCAAATAAATTCTGATAATGAGCTTTAATCATAAGGTGGAGAAAAGGAAAGAGAAAGAAGAAAAAGGGTTGAAAGGTAGAGGTATGGTCCACAAGGTTGTCCCGCTCGTCAGTTTATTATTCTTTTTAGTTCTCTTTGAAGCCTTAGAATGGGTGTCTCTGTAAGTCATTTAATTTGTTACCATGGCAACAGGACAGAGTCATTGAAGTTTGACAGGAACTGTTGTTTTATCCAAGGATGCCAAAGTTTTTCAAATTTTGGAATTTGATTTTGATCGATGGCTACCATCTTAGCATGGGACATTGTATTATTCATTCTGTGAATTGTTTCTGCTAGTACCAATGTAGGAGATTTCCATGCCTTGGCCACTGTTTGTTTTGCAGCCGTTATTAGTTGGATCATAAGTTTGAATTGAGAGAGTGTTAACCATTCCGGTTTTAGATTAAGTAAAGTTAAATATGGATCTGGTTGTATTATTTTTTTAAATATTTTAGATGCAATCACGAAGACTTCCTTCCAGAAGGTTTGGATTACTGGGCACGTCCACCATATGTGTAAATATGTGCCTATTTCTGGGCATCCTCGAAAACAAAGAGCTGAGGCATTAGGTGAATATTTTGCCACTCTAGCGGGTACAAGGTACCAGCGAGTTAGGACTTTATAATTTGTCTCCAGTTCTAAGATGTTGGGTGAAGATGACTTAGATGTGAGCCATATGTTAGACCAGTCCGTGTCTTCTAAAGTTCGTCCCAGGTCCTCCTCCCACCTCTGAACGTAAGAGGGTCTATTAAGATTTGCTACTCCATATAATTGATTATAAAGTGATGAAATTGTACCTTTAGCAAATGGATCTTTTGTACAGATTGATTCAAAAATGGATAATTGGGATAATGGTGTATCCCCCTTTAGGAATGGTGTATAGAAATTTTTGATTTGGAGATATCTAAATATCTCAGAGTTTGGTAGATCATATTTTTCTCTAAGCGATGGGAATGAAAGGAATGATTTAGATGCTATGAAGTCATTTAGTGTCTGAATGCCTGATGTTGTCCAAGCTTTAAAAGAATTTGGGTAGATCCATGCCGGATAAAAGGCCGGATTTCTGATAAAAGAAAGGAGAGGATTGTGTGGAGATTGTAACTGATATTTGGTTTTTAGTTTATCCCAGAGAGATAAGAAGTGTTTAGTTATGGGATTATAATTTTAAAGCGGTCTTTAGGATCAAGCCATAATAAATTTGATATTAATAGAGGGTCATTTTCTGAAGCCTCTATAAATACCCATAATGGGATTTCCTGTTTTGCATGGTATTTGGACAGACTGGCCAAATGTGCTGCTCTGTAGTAGTTAGTAAAATTAGGGTATCCCAGGCCTCCTTTATTTTTGGGAAGATGTAGTGTGTGTATAGGTATACGTGGTTTAGAAGAGCCCCATATAAACGAAGTTGCTCTTTTTTGTACTATTCTCAAAAAATAGGAAGGAATTGGAATAGGGAGGACTCTGAATAGATAAAGCAATTTGGGTAGAATAGTCATTTTGATTGCATTAATCTTCCCTATCTAGGATAAAGGAAGTTGCGACCATTGTTTTATTAGATTTGTGATCTGTCTTAATACAGGAGGATAATTGGTTGAGAATAAGTCAGAATGAGATGCTGTTAAATGAATTCCAAGATATGGGATTGATTTTTCTGCCCATGTGAATGGGAGTGCAGCCCTAGTCGGGATCAATTCCATGTTTGTGAGTGAAATATTAAGCACTAGGCATTTCTTAGGATTAATCATAAGGCCGGATAGGGCTGCAAATCCATCAAGAGCTGGTATTAAGTTAGGACCAGAGACCTGTGGTGATGATAGAAAAAGTAATATTTCGTCTGCAAATATACATAATTTGTGTGTAATACCTCCTACTTCAATGCCAGTTATAGTTTGGTTTGTTCTGATGTATTGGGCCATGGGTTCGAGTATAAGGGCAAATAATAAGGGAGATAATGGGCAACCCTGTCGGGTACCTCTTTCGATATTAGAGGCTTCAGATTTGTATCCAGCATATTTTATATAGGCTTTGGGTTTATTATATAATGCTTTGATCCATGTTAAAAAGTGGGGTCCAAAACCCCATTTTTGTAATGAAGATTATTATCTAGAAATGGGACCTGGTTCGAATCCCCACACATTATCACTGTTCCTATTTTGTGTGTATTAATCACTTGTAATATATGTGAGAGGAATGGTGTAGGTTGTTTGTTAGGAGCGTAGTAGGAAATCACCTTGATTGCTGTATCCATTATATAACCCATGAGTATCAGGTATCTACCTTCTGGGTCTTTAATTTCTGATGATAAGGTGAATGGTGTGGATCGGTGAAATGCAATTAGAGTTCCCCTTTGCTTGGTACAGGCAGAAGCCGTGTAAATTTGTTGATAAAAAGGAGAAATATATTTTGGAGTAGAATCTTTGGTGAAGTGTGTTTCTTGGAGGCATACTATGTGAGCCTTCTTGTTATGGAAAGTACGGAAGGCTTTGGTCCTTTTTTGAGGGACATTTATTCCCTGAACATTCAGGGAAAGTATATTCAGTGGTGCCATGGCAACAGATCAAATAGTTTTGACTTACTTTTTGTTATGCAGAGCTGACTGCGCAGATCAACCTGTGTGGACTGAAGAGATGAAAAGATAGAAAAGAAACCAGTGAATTCTGGAGTAGAGAGTAAACAAAAAACATATGAGATTAGATGATACATTGTATAAATTATTTTTTGCAAGTAATCACAATTTACCCGTGAAAGAGAATAAATATCTCTCTCAGGGGAATAAGTGCCTTCGTCACACTCCCACATAATATGGTTGGGAGAATGAGGAGGGCTAATGGGGGTACACGGATCTTCCGCTTACAGGAGAGAAGTGCTATGTCAAAAGACATCAAATTCATTAATTGGAGTGCAGAATATAGTTTTTGTTGAAATTATTTATTCCAGGGTGGTTGTATATGGTTAGTCTTGCCCTAGGCTAAATAATTCAGTTAGAAAGGTACTGTTAATAACTTTGGTATTGATGAAGATAGTTTGAATTATTTTGGGATTTTAACCCTTTTAGAGTAAACAATTACATATTTTATTCATATGTAACTGTTTGGATATGTTAACTCATAAAATTGAGGTTGTATTGCTTCAGATTAGAATAAACAAAAACATAATTCTAGGAACTAGTTAGGTAATAATATATTTGTTTTAAGAAAAGAAAGAAAAAGCTTCCATTACTTCTGGATTATTGAACATATTTGTCCTAAAAAGTAATAAATCAATTGTTATTACCTGATAATATATAACTGAACAAGAATTTCCTTATTTCACTTATATATTCTAAGGCTATATGAATCAGAAGTAATAAGAAATATAACTGGAATGTAACATGATCCCACACAGTGTGTGACTATCAGAATGCAGTTACATTCAGTTATAAATACAGGTTTTTTTATAGAGAACCATCTCTTAGTATAATAAATGAAGATATATCAGGAATTAGGATGTCAGTCCATTGAATCTTCTTGGTCCATGGATGATGTGGCATAACGGCCTCTTTTGTGAGAATGATGATTCCCATTTTGTTCTGAAATTTTCTGGGTGCTGCCTGAAGGTGAAGATGATGCCATTCTTCTGCGTGTGGGAGAGTTGCTGCTTGTGGGTTCTGTCAGATTTAATTTTAAAAGGGTCTGTTGTAGTTCATCTGCTGATCTGCTTCTGTAAATTGTACCTTGGTAGTTAAATCTGACTGAAAAGGGGAAGCCCCATTGATACATAATGTTGTGGCATTGCAGTTCCATTAGTTGGGGTTTCATGGATCGTCTTTTAGAAATAGTAAGTTGGGATAGGTCAGCAAAAATTTGATAATTGTGTCCTTGAAAATTAAGTTCCTTTTTTTCTCTTGCAGCAATTAGTATTTGTTCTTTCGTTCTGTAATAATGAAATTTTGTGATTATATCACGTGGGGGTCCATCTTTCTTTTTCGCTGTGAGGGCTCTGTGTACTCTGTCCAGTTCTAAACGTTCAATAGGGATTTCTGGCTTTAGTTCTTGTAATAGAGCAGTAATAGTAGATTACAGGTCTGTCACAGTTTCAGGTATTCCCCTTATGCGCAAGTTTGAACGTCTGGCTCTATTTTCGTAATCTTCGAGCTTAGTTTGAAGTATCAAATTCTCTTCTTTTAATTGTTCCAATTTTGTTATATTTTCTTGGGTTGAAATTTCAATTTCATCCATTTTTATTTCTAAGGCTGCGGTGCGGTTTCCCAGCTCTCTTATTTCTTTGCAATACTAAAACATCCAGCGTCCACAGACTGTCCAGAGTCTCTACCATCCATCAGCTGAGATTAGATGACCCCACGGATCCCCTTGATTGCTTTGGGACATTCTTTTGCCTACTTTTTTCTTCCAAAATGTGAGTGCATTACCAGCTGTTGCTGTATTTTTTAATAAATTGTTTTAAACGTCTGCACCCAGAGGCGCCTCTTTCTCCTTCTCTTATTTCTTTGGTTAGGCTTTTTGTTATTTGGTCTGAGGTTTGTTTTAAAGCCTTATGAAGCATCTTTTCAAATTGTAATAATATTACTGGGGATGCTGAGGAGGCTTGTGGAGAAGTTTGTGAGAGGATTTGTTCTGTATCTGACTCAAATGGAGAGTCTTGCTGTGACATTTTCTGTCTGTGAGAGCGCCCTGATGCTGTATATTGTGAGGTGACTGGAGCTGCTTTAGTTGCAGTGAGTGCCTGTGAGCTCTTTGTGAGGTGATTTTTATTTCTGCCACGGCTTCCTCCCAGTACCATATTTCCTGCCCAAACTTTCACAGTTTTTTCCCTGGGGCAAAAAGGTTCAAATGGATACCTTTTGAGCCTGCAGGCTCCGCTTTGTCCTTCTCTTCTCTCCTCAGCGGTGTGGAGCTCTAACAATGCATGTCTGCTCTGCTGGCATATTCCATTTGTAATCTTAATTTTTTAGTGCATGTTTTGTCACCTGTTTTTATGAAAAATAGTATTTGTATAATTTATATGTCTGTATTCCATCATACATGAATAAACTAAACATGCTTTGATGTTAAGCGATTAATCATGCGCCCTCCATCTACCTTCTTCTACACCAACCACCTTATTACCAGGCACCACAGTGAGTAACTGAAGCAAGTACCGGAGCAGCATTCTCACCAACTGGAGACAGTGAAGAATCAGGAAACTTCAAGCCAGGGATCCAGCCAGCAAAAGTGACGCTTGCAGAGTAGCCTTGTGTGTCAAGCCAGGAAATCGAGCAGGCCAATGGGGTGAAGCTGGAGAGGTATCTAAAGTGCTAAGCTAGGGGCCCAGCAGAGAAGCGGGGGTTAACGCTTGAGGAAGATACCACCGTGGAGATTGGAGGAGCTCAAGGGATTCAATGTCAGTCTATTCTAGTGAGAGACTGGGAGCTCATGAGTTTGTATGTGATTGCTTAAATCTGAAGAAAGCTACATCCCCAGTTATAAGAGGGTGTGCACACTTATGCAACAACACTATTCTAGTTTTTTAGTTTTACTTCCCCCCACCTAAAAAATTTCAGTTTGTTTTTCAACTGAGTTGTACAGTTTATAGGTCACATTAAAGGTGGGAAAAGTTCTGAAATTATTTATTTTTGTCTCATTTTTTTACATCACAGAAACCTGACATTTTAACAGGGGTGTGTAGACTTTTTATATCCACTGTACATTCACTTTAACCACTTCAGCCCCGGAAGGATTTACCCCCTTCCTGACAAGAGCACTTTTTGCGATATGGCACTGTGTCGATTTAACTGACAATTGCGTGGTTGAGTGACATTGCACCCAAACAAAATTGACGTCCCTTTTCCCCCACAAATAGAGCTTTCTTTTGGTGGTATTTGATAACCTCTGCGGTTTTTTTTTTTTGCGCTATAAACAAAAAAAGAGCGACAATTGTGAAAAAAAAGCAATATTTTTTACTTTTTGCTATAATAAATATCCTCAAAAAATATATAAAAAAGCACTTTTCTTTCTCAGTTTAGGCCGATATGTATTCTTTTACATATTTTTGGTAAAAAAAAATCGCAATAAGCGTATATTGATTTGTTTGCACAAAAGTTATAGCGTCTACAATATAGGGGATAGATTTATGGCATTTTTACTTTTACTTTTATTAGTAATGGCGGCGACCTGCGATTTTTATTGTGACTGCGAAATTATGGTGGACACATTGGACACAATTTTCACACTATTTTGGGACCATTGACATTTATACAGCGATCAGTGCTATAAAAATGCACTGATTACTGTGTAAATGACACTGGCAGGGAAGGGGTTAAACACTAGGGGGCGATCAAGGGGTTAAGTGTGTCCTAGGGAGTGATTCTAACTGTTAGGGGGATTGTCTCACTAGAACATAACAGAGATCACTGCTCCCGATGACAGGGAGCAGTAGATCTTTTTCATGTTGTTAGGCAGAACAGGGAAATGCCTTGTTTACAAAGGCATCTCCCCATTCTGCCGCTCTGTGACACGATCGCGGGCCCCCAGCGGACATTGAGTCCGCGGTACCTGGGGGCACGGTCACAGAGTATGCGGCGGGCGCGTGTGCCCACAATGCCACAATTTAAAGGGGACATACCTGTACGCCCATTTGCCCAGCTGTGCCATTGTACCGACGTATATCGCATGCGCTGGTTGGCATGTGGTTAAAGCGGTTGTAAATACAGTTTTCTTTTTAAATTAAAATAATAAACATATTATGTTATCATGTTACAGTATACTCACCTGCTCTATGCAATGGTTTTGCACAGAGAAATCCCGAACCTCCTCTTCTGGGGTTCACCGCCGGCAATCTTGGCTCCCCCACTTTTGTGTCTGCCCCCATAGTAAGCGCTTGCTTTGGGGGAAGCCATGTGTGCTTGATCTCGAACTGGGCTGTATGCATCTATTGATATACACAGGGTGGCTTGGGCCCGCCCCCACTCTCTGCTCACAGGATTTGATTGACAGCAGCAGGAACCAATGGCTCCCACCACTCTCAGCCAAATGTGTGAGATCAGGGAGAGAAGAGAGAAGATCAGCAGACGGGCACAGTGATAGATTCACAGTGCTGGATTAATACAGGACTCAGGTAAGTATTGGAAGGGGGATGGGGAGAGGGCACAGCAAGTGTCAAAATGTTTTTTATTGTATTGCAGGGAATTAGGGTAAAAAACATTTTATCTTTTGATCCACTTTAAGTAAAAATCATGGTGCAGTGATTAGGTACATAAAAGCCTCCACACTAAAGTCAAATACCCAAATCACTAGCAGCTAAATTATTATAATAGAGAGATAAAAAATATATATTTCAAAAGCAGCACTTGGTATAATAAATCAGTTCTAAATAAAACGATTCCTATGTGTGCAATGTTATTTAAATCTGTGCAAGATATAACAAAGTTGTGCAAATTGCACAAATATACTATACAAAAATATGTGCATATAATATATAGTGTGTATGTTTATACACTGTTAAAAAAAATTGAAGGAACATTTTGAAAACACATCAGCTCTCAATGGGGAAAAATATCATGCTGGATGTCTGTGTGTTAGGAACGAAGGGATGCCACATTGTTTGATTTGAAAACTATCAACCTACAGAGGGCTGAATTCAAAGACATCCTGAAAAATCAAAGTGAAAAGGTGATGAAGCAGGCTAGCCCATTTTGCTGAAATTTAATTGCAGCAACTCAAAACGGTACTCAGTAGTTTGTATGTCCCCCACGTACTTGTATGCATGCCTGACAAAGTTGGGGCATGTTCCTAATGAGACAACGGATGGTGACCTGGGGTATTTCTTCATAGATCTGGACCAGGGCATCACTGAGCTCCTGAATAGACTGAAGTTCAACCTAGCAGCGTCGGACCAAAACAAAATGTTCTAGAGGTGTTCTATTATATTTAGGTCAGGTGAGCATGGGGCCATTCAATGGTATTCATAATTATTATTCTCCAGGAACTGGCTGCATATTCTTGCCACATGAGTCGGGGCATTGTCGTGAACCAGGAGAAACCCAGGACCTACTGCACCAACGTAGGGTCTGACAATGTGTACAAGGATTTCATCCCGATACCTAATGGCAGAGGTCAGTACGCCCCCCCATGGATATTCCTCTCCAGACCATCACTGACCCACCACCAAACCATTTATGCTGATCGATGTTACAGGCAGCATAACATTCTCCATGGCTTCTCCAGACCCTTTCATGTCTGTCACATGTGCTCAGAGTGAACCTGCTCTCATCTGTGAAAAGCACAGGGCACCAGTGATGGACCTGTACATTCTGGTGTTCAATGGTAAATTCCTGTCCAGATCCACGGTGCCGGGCAGTGAGCACACGGCCCCGTAGAAGACGTTGGGCCCTCAGGCCACCCTCATGAAGTCTGTTTCTGATTGTTTGGTCAGAGACATTCACACCAGTGGCCTGCTGGAAGTCATTTTGTAGGGCTCTGGCAGTGCTCATTCTGTTTCTTCTTGCACATAGGAGCAGATACCGGTCCTGCTGATGGGTTAAGGACCTTCTACGGCCCTGTCCAGCTCTCCTAGAGTAACTGCCTGTCTTATAGTATCCCCCCCATGCTCTTGAGACTGTGCTGGGAGACACAGCAAACCTTCTGGCAATGGCACGAATTGATGTGTCTGAAAGCAGCTCACCTCAAAGCTGTAAGGTGTACAGCATGATCACAGATCACAGGTGAAGATGATGGATTGGAAGGACCAATATGGCGATGTCCCATATGTTGTTTGAAGACTCTCAGTAACGGATATAAAGGATCATGCGGAAAAAACATAAGAAAGTATATATAGCGTAATACCGCAATAGCTGTATTGGGACAGGGACGGATCGAGCAGTGCACACTCACTTAAGGAAAAAGAGCGTAGGCGTCAATCCAACCAACGCCGAGTTTGTATGTCCCCAGTGTGGCAGCCTCAGTCCGCTCCTGCTCCCAGCGCTGTGTGTATGTCCCCGCAGTGTAGTCCGGAGCCCCCGCAATGTCCCACTCTCCTCCTCCGGTCACAGGCCCTCCTCGCCGCCACAGCCGGTGAGCAGTTCTCTTCACAACGCAGGCTTAATACCGGCTGCAGCGGCAAGGAGGGCCTACGCTCTTTTTCCTTAAGTGAGTGTGCACTGCTCGATCCGCCTCTGTCCCAATACAGCTATTGCGGTATTACGCTATATATACTTTCTTATGTTTTTCCGCATGATCCGTTGTATCCGTTACTGATAGTCTTCAAACAACATATGGGACATCGCCATATTGGTCCTTCCAATCCATCATCTTCACCTGTGATCTGTGATCATGCTGTACACCTTACGGCTGCTTGCAGGCACAGAGGTGATATCACTGAAGATTGCATCTGTTACACGCGTCCCTTTGGTGGTGGAAGTGTCCTTTTTCTTATACATTGTTTGCTGTGGACTTTTTTATTTTACCTAGATTCATATATTATATATTTCTTCACCAGCTCATGGACTTTCACCATTTATATGTTTATATCAGTTCACTCTGGTCTGGTTTACATATTTTTACTGTACAAGTCACTATTTCCTATTGGATGTACATTTATTCCATGTGTTATTTATTGTTATTATTTCCATAATACTTCACTAATACTTTTTTGGTCTACACCCCTCTTTTTCCTTTTCCCCTCACAGCGCAAACACCATTACCATTCACACATTTTTTTGTTTCTGCTAGGATCAGAGTCACAGGTGTTTGCAGCAGTGCCCCTTTAGTTTTAATTTGTGTAGTTTTTTCTATACACATATTGATGTGCCATCCCGGAGGATTTGGACTGCCTGTGCCACCTCTATAACGTTCAGGTATCGCCTCATGCTACCAGTAGTGACACTGTCCCTTAACAAATGCAAAACTAGTAAAAAAACAGTCAGAATAGATGAATAGGGAAAAACAATGTCAGTAGCCTCCACCTGTAAAACTCTTCCTGTTTTGGAGGTTGTCTCATTGTTGCCCATCCAGTGCATCTGTTGTTAAAGCGGAGTTCCACCCAGAAATGGAACTTCCACGGATCGGATTCCTCCCCCCCTCCGGTGCCACATTTGACACTTTTCAGAGGGGAGGGGGAGCGGATACCTGTCAAATCCAGGTATTTGCTCCCACTTCCGAGGGAAAGATCGTCACAATCTGTGCGGCAAACTACGCAATGTCTGGCCCCTCCTCTTTCACTTCCGCTGCCTTCTGGGAGACACACAGGTCCCAGAAGACAGCATTCAGAAAATGCAGCATGACTCTAGCATGTGCAGTAGGAAACAGGCTGTGAAGCCGAAAGGCTTCACTTCCTGTTTCCCTTAGTAAGGATGCCGGGGCCTGCACCTGGAGCCGAGGGACGTATTTGTAGCTGCTAACTTTTATTTATTTTTTCCCAGGCGGAACTTTAATTTTATCAACACCAAAGCAGCTGAAACTGATTAACAACCCCCTCTGCTACCTAACTGACCAGATCAATATCCCAGGATTTTAATTAACTTGATGCTATACTCTAATTAAAAAGTGTTTCTTTAATTTTTTTGAGCAGTGTATTATATTATATTATACATCCCCCATAAAAACTCTAAATGTATCTTATATAAATCAAAACATCTAGCCAATTCATAATTTATTAGGGTTACCAAATAAAATTATACAACCAGGTTCAAATGCTAAGTTCCTATCCTCAACCTTTACCTATGCACCACCAAACTCACATGAATGCATGTGAAAACTGGCCATTCATTATGTTAATTAATATCCACCCAGAAAACTCAATAATAAGAAATAAGGCAATTCAAGTCTAGTTCCATATTGAGACTATTTGGATATAAAGTGTCTAATAAAAATATCCATTATATCCATTTGTTTCATTTTTTTTAAATGACCCACTGTTTGAAAAATGCGATCAATTCCATAAAACCCCAGACCAGTAGGGTCTTTTCAATGAAAATCTTTACTGTGTCTAAATCTAGCTTTCCCAAAACCCTTTTGTATATTGTTTATATGTTCTCCCCAGTGCACAGGTCACCCATGTGGTGTCACTAAATCTATTTTGTATTTCTTTCTTGTTCTACTACTCAAGAATTGCTCCATTTTTAGACTCATACATCACCACTCTACAAAGCAAACATGTTTTACAAAATAATATTTCCCTTCAAATAAAGTTGACTTTCTCACTGATGGATTATTACGTTATGTCTCCTAAGGGGGAAGGGCAAATATTTATGTATATACAGTGTATATATATATATATATATATATATATATATATATATATATATATATATATATATATTTTTTTTTATATATATATATATATATATATATATATATATATATATATATTTTCTTTATATATATATATATATATATATATATATATATATATATATATATATATATATATATTATCCTTTACAAGGTAGACCAATATGTTTTAAATATTTTCTCAACCTTCTTATAATGTAGAGAAAAAAATTATAAAAGCAAATCGTGTCCCCTTTCTTGCAGGATTTCTACATTGACTTTGTGGCAACCACATCATAGAGGGGTGAAGTATTTCAAGGTTGATTGTGTTTAAATGGAAAGTCTGATTGAAGGTTGGAGCATAATAGTGGATATCATTAGCATCTGCATGAATGATCATTGATTCATATAATTTTGGCTGGAGCACTTAAAGACTTTATCACTGTATGCCTGTATGTCATTGAAAAAGATAATATCTTATTTAACCTCTATATGGCACCTTCATCTACATGATTACATCTGGCTGTTGTGTAAGTGAGACTATTTGTGAATTGTCCTTAGTCTCATTTCAAGCCATGGAAGGTGCCTGATTCACACTGCTTACTCCCATGGGTGCATTGAGGATTTACAAATGTATGCTACATGCAAGGAAGGAGCTGTAATCTATTGATTGTGCTATATGGGTTTTCCAGCTGTATGGTGACCTGTGTCATATTAAGTCCATCTGAGCATACTTGACCTTATTGGGGACTTATGGGTTATCTCCTGACCAAGTTTTTATTTAAGTTTTGTCTCAGTTAGCCCTTGTGGGATCCTCTACCACATGCACTGATTTATGCTCTCATAATTTCTCTGTGAGGAATCCAAAAATGTGATGTGCTACATTTCACCTATGAGGTAAGCTTTTATACAGAGTAAACAGATAGTTTAATTTATATATACTCACCCTTTTGTGAATTAATACGAGTAGATTTTGCTCATTCTCCCCTTCTTGATGATGAGACATCATTGATTTTCTGGAGTTGCATCTATTATTAGCAACTTTGTGTTGTATGGAGGAGGCGACCTTGTGAGGGTGCAAAGGTCTTTGTCTGTTTTAATTTTGTTTTTAATATACTTTAGTGGCAGTCTTGAGTCTACATTGTAAATGAAAGGAAGAGGGCTCCACCATTCAAGTGAAGCCATTTATTGATATTATAAAAGCTTTAAAAACAACAATTATGTACTCACTACTGGGGTATGCCTGTACATTACATGAAAAGTAGGTATATCGATCTTATAAGCCTTGTAGAGTTTGTTTAGCAATCGGCCAGGGTCAGCAGAATTTATCACTGAGAGCAGCCTGGTTATGCTGCACTGCTCAGGATTCTGCTGGATGTAAGCAGCAGGGACAGAACCACGCTAAAGTGCAAGCTGGATGCGACTGGAGGATTTCTGGATAGGACTCTGCATGCTCCGGTAGACTCAGCTGGGGTTGGTGGATGATGTCAGGAAGTGGTTATGCATTTCAGGGCTGTACACACCTCTACAAACCAAATAGTCCACTACTACACTATTATTGAACTAAGCAATTGATGTTTTTGAACATTTATAGACCCCTCATTCTACCCTGACTTTCCTATTCTTCATGCACGTTTCTAGGCAGCGGAAAGGCAGTCATTAACCTGGCTGAGAATCCTGGCCCACACCACCCCTTGCCTTGTGGAAGGGATAGGCCAAACTGTAACATAGATCAAATGACAGGTACATTTTAAAAGGGTCCACTTTACATGCATCTTTATCAAATCCCATTCTGAACCTCATGATAATTAGGGATTAAGGTTTTTACTTTGTCACTCACTGTAGTTAAAATCCCTCACTAAGGATTCTTATTTCACTGCATATTGTTGTGCATGCATGTCTAGTAAATTAGCCTTTCTTCCATGTTTACATTGTTCAGAAGAAGAAAAAAAATGCATTGTTAATGATGTTATCACTCACACATGACCAATACTTCAGATTTAGTGGCCTTGTTTTTTATAGTTTTGGAAATTCTAATGCAAAAAGATTTAAATGAATATCTTCAGTGTTCTAGTGAATACGGATTCCTGCTGTGTTTTTTGTTTTACATATTATTAAGGTTTCTTAACCACTTCAGTCCTGGAAGATTTGGCTGTTCAATGACCAGGTCATTTTTTGTGATACGGCACTGCGTCACTTTAGCTGACAATTGCACGGTCGTGCGATGTTGTACCCAAACAAAATTGATGTCCTTTTTTTCCCACAAATAGAGCTTTCTTTCGGTGGTATGTAATCATCTCTGCGCTTTTTATTTTTTGCGATATAAACAAAAAAAGAGCAACAATTTTGAAAAAAACACAATATTTTGTACTTTTTGCTATAATAAATATCCCCATTTTTTCTTAAAAAAGCAATTTTTGTTCCTCAGTTTAGGCCAATATGTATTCTTTTTTGGTAATAAAAATCGCAATAAGAGTATATTGATTGGTTTGCGCAAAAATTTAGCGTCTACAAAATAAGTGAAAGATTTATGGCATTTTTATCTTTTTTTTTACTAGTAATGGTGGTGATCTGCGATTTTTAGCAGGACTGCAACATTGCGGCAGACAGATTGGACACTTTTGACACATTTTTGGGACCATTTGCATTTATACAGTGATCAGTGCTATCAAAATGCACTGATTACCGTGCAAATGTCACTGGTCAGGAAGGGTTAACACTAGTGGGCGATCAAGGGGTTAAATGTGTTACCTAGGGAGTGATTCTAACTGTGGGGGGATGTAACTGCCTGGGTGAGGAGAGCAACAAATCGCTCTCCTCACCTCTGACAGCACGGAGATCTGTGGAGCTATCGTGGGTTACTCGGCGGTCATCGCGACCACCGGTCACATGCATCGGCCCAGGTGTGGTGGGTGTGTGAAAATGCACCCGGCAGCACCTGTGCCCCCTTGTGGTCAAAAGGCAAACCGACGTAAAGCTACGACAGCTCGCCCAGGGGAGTTAACCTGCCGCAGTATAGCTGCAGCGGGTGGTTGGGAAGGGGTTAAAGTATATGCTGCCTCAAAAAAAATTTTTTTCATGTGTGTGTTTACATATGTGTATTTTATAAATCCTAGTCTCTACTATTTTCATGTACTTCATCCATCTGAAGGACCTTGCTAATCCTGACAGTCCCCATCCTTCATTTTTCTAAACTGCTTCTAAACAAAGCACAGAAGCCAATTTGTGCTTGCATGGTCAGTTTGCATTCTTTGATTGGCCATTCAGAGGTACAGGATGCTGTGCAGACACACAGTATGGCTGTATTCTGTAGTCTGTACAGCCACCATGCTCCCCGAATCAGTCATAGCTTATTACTGACAAATACCTCCCTCTCAATCACAGCCCACCTCTTGAATATTTCCCATGCTTAATCACAGCCTTCATACTACCTCAGGCTGAACAGACTAGAGAATACAGGCACACTGTGTGTGTCTACACAGTATCCTGTAACTCCAAACTGCCTATTAAGAGACCCCCCTTTCTATCAGGAAGAACTTTTTTAACTCTGTAATAAGGGTAAAAAGATCATTTCTGAAACCAAGCAAAAGCAGTTGTGGTGCATGCATAGGTATAATTGTATTAAAACATTGTATATTCACAGCTACTTCAAAGAGGAGCTTAAGCCCCGGTTCACACAGGGGCGACTTGTCAGGCGACCTAGTCACCTGACAAGTCGCCTCCCGTTCTGTGCTACGGAACCGTTCTAATAGGAGCGACGCAAGTCGCTCCGACTTAGAAAAAGGTTCCTGTACTACTTTGGGGGCGACTTGCATAGACTTCTATGCAGAAGTCGTTTTGCAAGTCGCCTCGGAAGTAGTTTGCAGGTTGCCTCGCTGAGGCGACCTGCAAGTCGTGCCGCCCCTGTGTGAACCGGGGCTTAGGCTCCCCCCAAAAAAATTAAGAGTCATCAGCTACAAATACTGTAGCTGCTGACTTTTAATATTAGGGCACTTGCCTGTGCAGAAATCGAGTGGTGTCCTCACTCGAGCCAATTTTTCAATTGACTGTTGGGTGCTGGTGCCACCATCTCCACTAAGGGAAACCCGCAGTGAAGCCTTGTGGCTTCACAGCCGGTTCCCTACTGTGCATGCGCAAAGAGCGCTATGCTTTTGTGAATGAGCTTGCTGCGGGGGAAGGAGGGTGAGGACGAACTTCCGGCTCAGTCAAAAATCAAATAACCGCTTCCCCCTTCCCCCAAAAGGTGCCAAATGTGGCAGACAAGCAAGGCTTCCCCTTTTGGATGGAACTCAGCTTTAAGTATAAAGGTATTGCACCCTTTCAGATGTTTTTGTTGTTTTAACTTTGTATTAGTGTAGTTAAATTCCCTGTGTCATTTGTTTGCCTTACCTTGTAATGATGGGTTCACATGTTGTGGCTCCAGTTTGTAATGTCATGGCTGATTCCTTTATGTCCATGTATTGCTGCAGGGACAGGCAACTTCTGTTCTGGGTCACACACCATCCATTGCTTGCCTTGCCATTTCTCTGTGTTGCATCACAAATGTGGGAGTGCTAATGTGATGAAACATATATTCCAGCTGCATGGTTAACACATTAATTGCTCTGCCTGTTTGCATCTGTGCCAAATCTAATTACTGTTGAGCTCTTAGAGCACTAAACTATGTGACCCAGGGATTGAGTGATATATAGTCTCTTTATAGGAAATGTTAGTTCTCAGACTACAAACAGAGGTAATGCACTAACTTGTACAGTGCCATGCAACACGCCTCATGTTTGGATACAAGTAGAAACTTCTGACACAGGAATGCAAAGATTTATTTTACTATAGTCTGTGTGTACAGATCAACAAAACAAAACTATATAATCAATACATATCTTAAGAAGGTGAAAAACACAAGTTGTCAGTAGCAAGGTTTACAATGCCTTTAACAAAATATAGGTCTGATAATTGGACTGTACTTGCAACTCAAATTTTTAACACATACCAAACAAAACTAATATAATATAGAATATGGCTGAGATATTTAATACAACTAACAAGCTTGCAAACATTCAAAAGGGCAAACACACTTTATAAAATAGTATTACACTACAATCTATAAAAATACTAAAGTGTATATATAGCTACAATAATATATTTATAAGACTAATCTTCATAAATTGATGTCATAATGCTAATGACAAAACAATGTTTGTCACTGACGATAATGACATTGTACACGTTTTATATAAGCTCAATTTCTTTGTAATGTGTGTGTATCTATGTTTCATTTTTCATTAATATGCATAGTTATGCAGATTTTAAATTACCATTTTCTGGTAATACATAGAAACCAAGATTACAGAAACAGAACAAAAGCATAAACAGTATGTACAGAAGATAATTACTTGTACATGAAAAAAATGTTATACAAAAATAATACATTTAAAAATGTGTTGGCTTGTTTTAACTCAAACTATATAGAAGACAATAATACAAATGATCAAGTAGAATTTAGGATAAGGATAAAAACTATATTTTAAATATATTTACCCTTTTTTTATCTTGCACGCATTAGAAATAGAGACTGTTATAACTAAAGAACCAGTGCATATAACAGTTTGTCACCATGTATATGTTAGATCATAACATTAGTTCACATAACAGAATAAGGGCTAAATTATTTCTCAATGTATTTCACAGATAGCTTCATCAGGAGTTCAGAGGTATATACAGTAAATGTATATTGCTATGCATGTGGTGTGTGATGCAACATCTGTTCCAAAAGCTTCCCTCAGTGTGGGGTTGCAGGATGGAAAGAGTGCAAACCTGGGACTGTACAACCCCACAAACAACCCCCCTGATTTAACCCCACCATCACCATTGGATCAATCATGATAGTAAAGAAAACCATGAAACTGAAACGTTAACTTAGGTGCGCGGTGATCAGGATTCGTGTTCCTGAAAAATCCTGAGAGATATTACACTAATGCCCCGTACACACGGTCGGATTTTCCGATGGAAAATGTCCGATCGGAGTGTGTTGTCAGAAATTCCGACCGTGTGTGGGCTCCATCGGAAATTTTCCATCGGATTTTCCGACACACAAAGTTGGAGAGCAGGAGATAAAATTTTCCGACAACAAAATCCGATCGCATCAATTCCGACCGTGTGTGGCCTGTTCCGACGCACAGAGTGACACGCATGCTCAGAAGAAATTCCGGCACGGAACAGCTCGTTCTGGTAAACTTAGCGTTCGCAATGGATACAGCACTTTCGTCACGCTGCAATGTCAAAAATGGTTTAATACAGCGCACTCTCTTCTTCTTTATAATGTGAGAAGAATGAAGTAGTTTTGCTGCTCATATTCACACACACTTCTCACAAACTTTTTTTTTTGTTTTTTTATTGGGATTCCCTGAATATTTTGTTAGTTGTCACATCTGACATAATGTTTTTTTTTTTTTTTGGGGGGGGGGGGATTTTAAGCCTTTTTTGTTTTAGATTTAATGTTTGTATTTTTTCCAAGGCTGATCTTTGTTCAATGTTATTTTTATTTTTACTCCAGAATATTTTTGTGTGTGTTTTGTGTGTCAAGTTACCCCAACACCATTGATATCTTTATTATTTAATCTCAAGGAGATTGTTTGGTGTTGGTGTCCCTTGTTCATTTCACATTGTATTTTTATTTTTTTTTCAATAGATTTTTATTGAGTGTTTCAGGAAATGGATACAGAAAGAGAAAAATGGGGAATAAAAGTAAATGGATTGTATAACATAAAATGGATTGTTTAACATAAAATAGGGTAATAAGTGATACACAGCTTATGGTGATATACATTCAGAAGTTACAATCTTATGAAAGGTAAATAGGTATAGTATTAGACCTACTGGTACGGTAATACATGACCTGATCAGTTGTTTTCAATTGTGTTCCGTCATAGAGGTCCAGGATGTTATTCATACCCTTGCTCGTCAGGTAGTGAACCTTCAGTAAAGGAATCTTTGTTTTTAGTAGCGTCATTGGTATTGTGTATGGTATTTCTTGAGTGTCCGTATGTTTTTGCTCGAGAAGGAATCTCCATGCTCTCAATGAGATCTGCATAGGAGGAGTAAAAGTGGACAAATTCCATGGTAACCACCCATCACTTAACAATAGTAAGGTTAAATCCTTTGTTGGGGCTAATGCCTTTTCAATGTCTACCCATAGTGGTGTGTCCTCAGTTTTGAACCATAGTTTTGTTTGGTCTAGTCTGACTGCCCAGTAGTAGTCGTATAAGTCCGTTAGGCCTGCCCCTCCTATTCTTTTATGGAATGTGAGGTTATTTCTGGAGCATCTAGCTTTTTTGCCATTCCATATATATTTCCAACCTACTTTTGACATTTTGTGAATGTAGTGGATAGGTATGTGGATTGGTAAGGAGCGGAACATATAAAGTATTTGTGGTAACAACATCATCTTATATGCAGTAATTCTTCCAAACTATGACACTTTCTTATGGGACATATGCTTGATTTGGGCTTCCAGTGTGGCCAACAGTGTTAGCATATTGGCTTTAACAAGTGTGGAGGTTTTGTTGGTGAGTGTGAGACCAAGATACTTTATGCCATTTAAGCTCCACGTATAAGGCAGTCGTGTTTGTAGCAGTTTGCGTTCGTGGGGTGGAATACCCAGATCTAATATTAAGGATTTATTGAAATTGACCTTATAATATGAGACTTCTCCAAATGTGTTAAGGATTGTATGAGCTTGCGTTAATGATGTGACAGGATTGGTCAGGAGTAAGATTACATCATCAGCAAAAAGGTTTATTGGTGTGCAAACTGGAGCCAAACTGGAAGCCCGTAATCAGGGGGTGAGATCTTATGGTTTCAGCTAGGGGTTCAATCATTAAGTTAAATACTGTTGGGGATAGGGGGCACCCCTGTCTGGTCCCGTTAGTGATGTTGAATGTTTTGGATAAGAACCCAAAGGAGTAAACCTGTGCTGACGGGTGTGAATATAGAGCCAGAATGGCTTGCAGTATGGGGCCTTGGAATCCAAATTTGGTAAGAGTCATTTTCATATGTGTCCACTGGACTCTATCAAACGCCTTCTCTGCGTCAATTGACAACAACAGAGAAGGCGTTCGAGTTTTTTCAGCAAAATTCATCACATTAATAATTCTTCTGGTTGCGTCAGAGGTTTGACTCCCTTTCACAAAGCCCATCTGGTCGCGCTTTATAATGTGTGGGACTATGTCTGTTAATCTTTTGGCTAGCAATTTGGCGTAGATTTTAATATCAGAGTTTAGAAGAGATATAGGTCTAAAGTTTGCTGGTGTGGTAGGATCTTTGCCTGGTTTGGCAGTGTTACTATGTAAGCTTTCAGCATGTTTTGTGGAAGGGTTGCGGACTCAGCAGCTTTGTTGTATATGGTGGTCATATGTGATGATAGAATGTTTGCAAAAGTTTTAAAGTATTCATTGGAAAAACCATCCGGCCCCGGAGACTTTCCATTGGGAAGAGTGTTTATTATCTGTTCTATTTCCCGTGCCGTGATTGGTGTGTTCAGTGTTTCTAACTGGTGTGTAGTAAGAGTAGGAAGGTTGATATTCTTTAGGAATGTCTCAATCTGTTTGACTGTTGGTTGGTGTGTGTTGGGATCTGACTGCAGATTGTAAAGTGAGCCATAGTAATCTGCAAATTGGTCAGCTATGGCTTGAGGATTGATAATTTTGTGTGGTTGTGTAGGATGCTGTAGGTAAGCTATTCTCGTTTTAGTTCGAGCCGCCTTTAATCTATTTGCTAGATATTTGCCTGCTCTATTAGCATTGGCGTAAAAGTTTAATTGAAGGCGTCTGAGATGTATGTCATATTGTTGTGAGAGAAGATTTCTAAGTTTTTCTCTGAGGGAGTTTAGTTTGCCAGTGAATGGTAATGTAGGGGATTTTTTGTGTTGAGTGGTGAGATCGTGAATTTCTAACAGGATGTTAAGCTGCTGAGTCCGTTTCCTCTTTTCTCTGGCTCCTATTTGAATTAAGACGCCTCTCATAAAGGCCTTGTGTGTGTTCCATAAAATGTATGGGTCATTGACTGAACCAACATTGTCTAAAAAAAAGTGGTGTAAATTTTGAGATATTAGTGATTGGAGTTGTGGGTCTTGGAGTATGCGTGTGTTGCAGCGCCAGATGGGGGGTGAAGAAGAGATTTTTTCACATTGTATTTTTGAAATGTACCTGAATCCTTACAAACAAACTGTCCTTTTTGAAGTAAAACACATAGGAGAGTATAATTCAAAACAAAATTCCTTTATTAAGGGCTCAGAATCAAACAAAGAGGGAGGCAACACTGGATCAACAGGAGAAATTAGCGAAGCCTGGGACCCCTACGGCAGACATCAATTCTTGAACATCTAAATTGGTGGCCTGAGGAGTCCATATGTAAGGGAGGGCAGTCTGGTCCAGAATTCGCAGAGATCCGGAAAGCAGCAGATGACATCTGTGTCCCCAGGCTGTGGTACCACAAGAGGCTGCATCTTTTGGCTGACCAGACTGGATCCAGGGTCCTCACTTTCTGGTCTTCCTTCCACGCTTCCTTCCGGGCTGTGGCTGTGCTGTTGGAGATGTGGCAGGAGGAGGACTGGGAGGACCTGGAGTAGAAGGAGGAGAAGGAGGAGGACCTGCAGGAGGAGGAGGAGGACCATCGCAAAGGTGTGTCTGAGCTGTAATTTGGCACTTCATACCTTTTAGTAATAGCCTCCAATATGAGCAACTCACACATGACTTGTTGTTCCTCCTCGATCCTCTGCTGTCCTCCTCCACCGTCTGTGGTGCTCCCAGGAGCCCTCCAAAAGAGTCCTCTGGTAGCCTCCTCTAGGGCACTCCTCCTCCTGCCACTTTCTCTTTCCAGGGGGAGTGGAGGGACTTGCAGATCAGCCAGCCGGCTCGGCCCGGCCACCTCCTGGTTGAGACTTCCCTGTGTATGAAAAAGGGACATGGTTTTAGTTTTTGCTTCATGAATCACAATCCTAAATTAGTACTCCCAACTAACATCTAGTTAACATCATTGATTGGACAAGCAGAAATATTTAGAGGAATGCTATACCTGGCTCAATCTGGGCTCCTCCACATGTTGCCTGGAAGGCCCAGGTTGGGCGTCAGAAGCCTCAGCCGGGGGGGAAGGAAGCGTGGAAGGAAGACTGGAGAGGGATGGCCTGGGTTCAGTCTGGCCTGCCAGAAAATGCAGCCTGTCATAGTACCACATCCTGGGGACATAGATGTCATCTGCTGCTCCGGATCTCTGTGAATCCAGGACTTTCTTGCGCTCCCTTACATATGTGCTCCTCAGGCCACCAATTAAGATCTTTAAATAGGTGATGTCTGCCGTGGGGATCACCTGCTTCACAATTTCACACAATTGCTCCAGTGCTGCCTTCCTCTTTGCTTGGTTCTTGTAATGTGGGTGGTTAATCTCCCACAGACATGGCAGCTCCCTTAACATATCAATGAATAGTGACATGAAGTCATTGTCTTTCACTAGCATATCCATGTTCACTGCAAGACACAACACAAGACAAAGCCTAATGTCAGACAAAACTCTCCTAATCTTGTTAAAATATAGGCCTCAATCTAGAAGCAGTATAGGCCAAAGTTTGTCTCTTACCTTCGTTCTTACGATCGGCGCGTCCAATGCTCCTTCCTCTGCTCACAGATCGTACGTAATATGCACGCGTGTTACGCTTTATATACACTGCGCATGCGTGTAACTCCGCCCACCCCTGACGTTCTTTCTATTCTATTCCCCGCCCCTTTTCGTTCGGCGCAGTGGGGGAAGAGCACATGGCGGAGTCACAGCAGGTGTGTGATAATTACAGGAACGAGGAGGAGGAGGAGGAAAGCCCGGATCTGGACACGTCCCGATCCAGAAGGAGACGATTTAAGGCCACAAATATGTCCTTTGGGGAGATGTTGGAAATGGTCGACATCCTGAAGAAGGCCGACTATGACGGAAAGTATGGGCCTTACCCCAACCCCAATATCAGAAAGGCTAAGATCATGGCGAAAGTGGTCAAAAGTCTTCACAGAAATTTCGGGGTACCACGATCGAAAGATCAGCTCAGGAAGCGGTGGTCAGACCTGAAATTAAGAGAGCCAGAGCAGTACCGAAAGATCCGGAGAGTGCTGCAAAAAAGTAAGTAGTTGTGCTGTGTTCCTATTCTTTTTGTCTTTATTACGTTCGTGCTGCTCCATATGCTTTTCTTAATTGTACAGTTTAAAAGGGCAACTTTAATGTTCATGGGCCCATTATTCGTTCGTATCAAACATTTTTCTTTCGGCCTCTAAAAGACCATTGTTTAGGCAATATGCATTTTCCCACATTTTTTAGGGCCTACTTGGATGCCAAATATTTGTTTGTGTAGATGGGTTTGTTACTAGAATGAAATGCAAACTAGATTCTGTGTAAGGAGAGGACACTGAGCAGCTGTTTTCACATCTGGACACTGGAGCACTAGTGTGGGACACAAGAACACCATTTTTATTAGGGGGGCCACACAGGTGCTCCAGTGTATACTATAGGGGGGGCTACATCTGTGAAGCTTGTACTAAACAGGTAAAGTATTGCAGCTTGACAAAGGCCAATAAAAAAAAAAGACATCTTGGAACTCGGCTAAAATAGACAATTGTACCCCACTTCCAAGCAATGTTTCCTATTTATAGTTCTGCCATCAAATATCTGTGTGCTAATTATACCATTTTTGTTTTACATAGGGGATAAAAGACTCGGAGGACACCCCTCATCCGAGGAGACCAGAGACCCCCCCACCTATGGAAGAAGGTGAAATACCCCCAACCCAAGAAGAGCAGGAGGAAGAAGAAGATGTGGTGGAAATTGGCACCACAACAGGTGAGTGTCTGCGACCACAGGCTCAGGTAAGAGATGGATGCTGGCAGATTTTTGATACCTGTTTTTGTTTGGTTTATCACGAGGTGATCGTGATGTTAGGGATCAAGATCCTTTCACATCAGAAAGTGCCCAGATCCTGATCGGGGAGATCATGGGGTGTAATGTAGAATTGCAAAACATCCAGAAAAAAATAAATGATGTGATTCAAAAAATAATAACATCATTGGTGTTTTGGGGCAAATTTAAAACCACACAAAATCACTTTTTTTATTGTGGTCCAATGTTTTAAATATTTTTGCAATGTTTTGAAAAGCCGAATTTGGAGGATGCACACAGTGTGCCAACATGTGCTATCTGCCATCTCGGGAGATCAATGGATGCGTTTTGGGGGTGCAATCCCTTCCTCAATAATAAAGTAGCTCAGAGGAAGGGCTTGCTCCCCCAAAACACGTCCCTTGATCCCCCGTGATGGCAGATAGCACATGTTTACATTCGTAAATTGGTGTGCATCTTCCAAATTTGGCTTTTCCTGGGGTGATTTGACCCCATCTGAACGCAATATCAAACACAGTTCCTAAATACTCATGTCTGATATTGCCTTCAGGTTTTACCTAATGTGAACTTTGTAAGTTCAAGTTTTTTGTCTTTCTTGTTGGTTTTACACAGGCCTGTTTTATCGTAAATGGACATTTCTATTTTTGATAATGCTACCCCAAAAATTGTTATACAACAAACATGTTGGTTTGTTTTAAAAACCTTTGGTAAATGCACATGTGATTGTGCAGGTATAAAAAAGTTTGTTAATCAAGAATGTGTGGATTATTGTCTCAACACTACAACACTTTTGGGGTGATGTAATTGCTGTTTTGTGCGAAAATGGGGGTTATTTCCTAAGGGCAAATCCTCTTTGCACTCCAGTGCAGGTTCAGTGCAGTTGCAAGTGCACTTGTAGTGAAATGTGTTTTTGCATTTACTAAATAACAGCCAACAGTGCTTTGTATAAGGTTACACAATCACGCCATTTTCTGCACTCAACACATTTCTGTCAGGGTCAGCTAAAACAAACACAAGCAGTAAATGTCCACAAAGAATTTCTTTTTTTTTATTATAAAAAGGCTTCACATATTTGCTGGCATATTAATGGCCCCCCTACCCGCAAAGAACTCCAGGTAGCGTAACCGGACATCACGGGCACTCAGGGAGGGCAAGCCAGGACGGCCGCTTTCAAGCGCCGTCAGTGTGGTTTTATGTATCATTCCGGCCTCAGGCCCAACTGAGCCAGCATAGTTGGCCGAATGTTTCCTTAAAAAGTTATGGAGAATATAGCACGCCAGTATAATATGGTTCAGTTTATACTCCGCCATATGGATGGGTGTCAGAAATAGGCGGAACTGGCTGGCCAGTATTCCAAATGTGTTCTCCACCACTCTTTGGGCTCTGGCCAGCCGGTAATTAAAAACCCTCTGTTCCGGGGTGAGGGTCCTCATCAGGAATGGCCGCATCAGGTGGTCCCCAAGCGCAAACGCTTCATCAGCAACGAACACGAATGGGAGTCCTTCCACATTGTCCTCTGGATCTGGCAAGTCCAAGCTGCCATTCTGGAGACGCCTGTAAAACTCCGTCTGGGCGATGACTCCACCATCGGACATCCGGCCATTCTTCCCCACGTCCACATACAGGAAGTCGTAATTAGGTGACACCACCGCCAACATCACTATACTATTGAACCCCTTATAGTTGAAATAGTACTACCCCGAGTTGGGTGGTGGGACGATGTGGATGTGTTTCCCATCAATTGCCCCTCCGCAGTTAGGAAAGTCCCACCGCTGGGCAAAGTGGGAGGCCACAGTCTGCCATTCCTGTGGCGTGGAAGGAAATTGTTGAGGAAAAAAAATAATAATTACTATTTTTGCTCAGAAACATGGCAAGCAGATTAGGCACAAACATTGGGGCAACCTCCAGATAGCATTTTTTAAGGGGAATTTAACAACGCCAAAGTATAAGGTACACCTATCATATTCCCCCTCCCCCCCTCTCATGGACCATTTCTAACATTATGGGGTGTGTGGAAATCTTGGACAGGTAACCCTCTTCACTTCATTGACAGATGAATGGCTAAATACAGGGTATTACTTGGAACAGCCCCTCCTTAGTTACACTATTGGCAGCCCACTGGACAGGTAAGAAATGTCATAATACAAAGATAAATACACATTGTACACATTTGAGGACATTTGGACATTCTGCTATTACCTGTCAAGATAATAATAGGATACAAAAACGTTAAACAGTACCATTTGAAAGTATACAGGCAGGCCCTTGCACTACATGATTTGGGGAATTCATCCATACTTCAGAGCACAAAACAGATGGGTATAGTGTGTATGGGTTTGGCAAAGTCAGCAGATAGATCATTTAGGATAGATAGAGAATTGGGATCAGCTGCCTTAGCAGTTGGGGGAGGGAGGGTTACTAAAAATGATTTGGGGACACAACAAAAAAAAGCCTATGGCACTCTGCCTGAATTTAAACCTAAAATAACAATTCCAAACATTTTAGGGGGTGTTTGGGGTAAAGCACTACTATGGAGCTGATAAAATACATTGTTAAGTGACTACATGAGGTGAATATAGGCCAGGAGAGACCATGCTGGGGAGGTTATTGAAGGACAATCTGTATGAAGGACCTAAAATAATAATTACATAAAAATCCTGCATGCATGAGAACAAAGGGGACATTCACAGCATATTACAATCATGGTAATTAGGGAATGAGGAAAGAAATACAATATATTATCAAACATTAAATACAATAAAATAATATATTAAAGGATAAAAATCTTACCTTCATATACTCCTTCTACAGGACCTGGATGATGGCAGAACAGGTCTCTGGGATAATGATCCTCAGAGCCTGGGGGGAGATGCCTGTCGAGAACTTCAAGTCCTGCAGACTTCTCCCTGTCGCCAAATACCGCAGGGTAGCGACCAACCTCTGCTCCGAAGTGATGGCTTGCCTCATGCAGGTATTTTGCCTGCTAATATAAGGGGTCAGCGAAGCCAATAGACGGTGAAACACGGGGTCCGTCATCCTGAGAAAGTTCCTGAAATCATCAGGATTATTTCACGGATCTCACGGAGCAAAGGCATATGAGAGAACTGGTCACGCTGAAGCAACCAATTCTTGGTCCATGAACTCCTCCCCACCCTGTTCATGGACTGGACTTGTGTCAAGGTCAGGACCCCAACACCAAGCCCCCGCACAGCACGAACTCTACGAGGAGTACGCATACGCAACATGGCTAGAAAACGGTCGGCTGCTCAGAACGAAGTAACAGAACACACTGAAGAACAGCAAGGCCTGTGAAGAGCGACCTGAAAAACAGTAACAAACGAACAAGAATACAATGACTAATTAAAGTCACGCGGAACTTGCTTGCACGCACTGAAGAGCAGATACAAACCCACAAGCACAAACTGAATGGCAGAAAACGATCTGAAAGCCACGAGTCTGAAAAAGCGCGAATCCTCTCTCACCAAACTTTTACTAACACGAGATTAGCAAAAAGAGCCCAAAGGGTGCGGAGCTTGGTTCTGAAGTGGCCTTTTCTAGTCTCGTCGTACGTGGTGTACATGACCGCGTGGTTGGCGATCGGAAATTCCGACAACTTTGTGCGACCGTGTGTACGCAAAACAAGTTTGAGCCAACATCCATCAGAAAAAATCCTAGGATTTTGTTGTCGGAATGTCCGAACAAAGTCCAACCGTGTGTACGGGGCATAAGCGTTTATGACTCTGCAGTGGGGTCTACATAGTGAACACTGGGAGGAGGTTTGCCTTGTCCAGGAACACCAGGAGGAGGAGTTGCTTTTCCAAGGCATCCTGAGAGATATTATCATAGGCGTGTGTGACTCTGTAGTGGGGTCAACTTTTGGAGGTGAGCAGGCATTCCATCTAGAGGTGGTGGTCACTAAAGTCACTGGAAATGTATGAACTGTCACTGAAAGTTGTACAACAGTGGAATTTTGTTATATCTTAACTTCTGGCAATAGCTGCCTTCTGTGCCTTCTTATCAGTGACCAGGATGTGAGGTGGAGAGGGGGGAGTTGTCCCAGGACCTGAAAAATAAACAGAGAAAGGCAGCAGAAAGATTCTGTACCTTTTACTGTGCTAATTTAATTAAAGCTGTAAACAATGGAAGATCATACAGAAAGGAAGGGAGGGATTGGCTGTAGGGGGTGACAAATCCCATGGGGACATTTGGTTAGCCTTGTGTCCCTAGCAAAAGAAGGGAGTTATGTGCAATAACATTTTGCATTATTATGGGGTTGCTACAAGGGGTCCTTCTGATCAAATGTAATATATTTTTGTACATACAATATATGAGTACAGAGAAGCACTTTAATATTAAGTCCACTATAATACCGCTATTATACTTGACACTCAGCTCCCGCCAAACAGGTGAATTTTTGGGCGTTTGTCTAAGTGCCCAAACAGCCATGTTTCAGTAAACTTGTGTTTAGACCAAACCTTCAGCTCATCCCTAGGAAGAACAAATGAAAAACGAGCTGGGTTAGGTAGCAAGGTAATCAGAATGGGTTCAGTTTAGGATACAAGCACTAACAACAGGGTACCTAGAATCATGCAATGAGCAGTAGATGAATCTCAGCGTAAGTGTGAGAGTCACCAGAAGATGAAAGCAGAAAGGTCAAACAGTCTGCACTAAGACCATCTTTTCACAACATGGTAGATTCAGATTTTAGGTTCAGGCTGGGCTGTGACAATTAACAGGGTGTTAAGTCAGAGGGTGGGAAAGGGGCAAGAATTGCAAGTGTTTCTTAACTGCCCTGCTCTGCAGATCTGTGCTGTGTTATGAGGCTAAATAATGTATTCTCAAGACCAGTGTCAATTTTGATGTCAAATTTCAATTTCGTTTTAGTCATAGTCTTTTGACTAAAATGTCATTTTAGTCATATTTTAGTCATCTGAATTGTTTAGGATTCCAGTTACTTTTTAGTCGACTAAAAACTCGAGTACATTTTAGTCAAGTAAATCTAAAGGATTTAGTTAAATTGTAATGCACTATTTAATCATTTCTCTAGAATTGCCAAACCCATTATATACTCCTGGAGTAGAAATCTAATAACATGTTATTATTTATGGTATTAAGGTTTGAACATGCACTACAGACACAGATTTAGCTGTTGTGATATATATAGCACCTGTATGAATAAAACCAAGTTTCATGAACAAATGAAAATATTGCTTTTTGACTGACAGAAATGCAACTTTATATTTTTTTTTTTTAAACTGTAAACTCTATTGACTGTAATGCTATTGCACATTACCTGAATATAGAGTATTACCACCATTAATGGTGCAGTGTTAATTTTTACATCAAGTTTCAATTAAGTTGTATTTTAGTCTTTTTAACTAAAATGCCATTTTTGGTTTAGTCATAATTCAGTCATCTGAATTGTTTCAGTTTTAGTTGTACTTTAGTCAACTAAAATAGCATTAATTTAGTTGATAAAAATATTTTAGTCAACAAAATAACACCACTCAAGACAGAAAGACAAAACCTTAGGCAGATAAAACAGCTCTTATATACAGTATGTGTTTTATCATATCATACATCGTATTTATATGATTACCCAAGTTCAGCTTAAAAGCTATGATTACTGTGTAGCTCTGACAGATACGTATAGAGTAATAGAAGGTCTAAAATACTTGTTTTTTTCTTAGAATGCTGCTGTAAACTTCCTGTACTAGTCAATCGTCTAAGCATCTAATCACATTAAATCTAATGAAAGGTAGGATTCCCCTTCCAAAGAGATTACAAGACCAAATGCCTACTGTATAGGGTCAATTCACTAAGAGTTTAAAATCGGCTAATAAAATGCGGTAAAATACTGCATGCGGTAACAATTGTGCAAGTGTTTAATTCATTAAGAACTTTGCGTTTAATACCGAATGTGGTATTTGTTTGATTTATCGGTAATTTACCACATTGGGCTGGTTGCTAAGGAGCGGGGGGGAAGCTGACCGCTGAGTTCTTAACAATGGATGACTCATGAGCTGTCAGTGGGTTCCCCGGGGTCTGGGACACCCTTCCTAAAGGGGACTTCCAAATGTCGATAAGCCCCCTGCCCGCAGGCCCCCACAACCACCGGCCACGTTTGTGGGGATGAGGCCCTTGTCCCCATCCCAGGGGGGCACTCCCCCCATGTTGAGGGCATGTGGGCAGCTATGGTTCAGTAGGAAGGAGGTGCTCGCTTGTCCTCCCCTTTCCTGACCTACCTGGCTGCATGTTCGGATAAGGGTCTGGTATGGATTTTGAGGGGACCCCAAGCCGTTTTTTTTTTACATTTTGGCGTGGGGTTCCCCTTAAAATTTATACAGACCCAAAACGCTGTTTTTTTTTCCATCATTTTTAATTGTCTGCCTGTTCTTTAGCAACCAGCTATTTGTAAAAAAACAGCGCGGGGGTCCCTTCGACCCCCACTTTTTTTTTGGCACATACCACATGGGATACCACCAGCAAAACCCTGGTGGTTAATACTCTGGACTCTGGTCCGTTTGTGAATCGGACTTAACGGTATATACCGCATATTTGTTTTGTTTTTTTAATTCATTGGGCTTAATTTAACTCATGCATTAATTTATGCAAAAGAGTCACGCGACTGCGTTATCACATGCGGTAAACCTTAGTGAATTGACCCCTATGTTTCTTGTTATACATAAGCAACACTAAAGTAAACTTAGAGAAGCATTTTATTCTTGAAAGGTAGTGATTTAAATTCCTTTCTTAATTCATCTATCCCAGATATATATTTTTTTTAATTAGCTTTATGTTAACATTTGAATATAGTCCCACTCTTGGTAAGAAAAAGACTTTCATATAATATAAGTATATCTAAGTTAATCATCCCATCTATCCATAGGCCTAAATATGAACCATCTTTCGATGTTTGTGCTCAGTGAAGTGTAGTTCACTGTAGGACAGGAAAGATGCATGAATTTTCCAGATGTCTTTGTTTTTCCACAGGGGTTGAGGAGTAGAACCCCTGTACAAAAGATGATTTGCTCTGGTCACAGCTTTCAAGGGCTGTAGACTTTCTTCCTGTCACCATGTAGTAGTGCCTTTACCTTACAGGTAATATAGAACAGCAGGGCAGTGAATGAAAGGTACATATAAGTAGTTGGAGAGGAGCTGATCCGTTCTTTGTCATGTGTAGTATGAACAAAGTTCAGGTTAACTTTAAAGCAATGATTCAATGCAGATCCAGACATACCAATATCTAAAAGAATAACTAATCTATATGGAAATCAAAAGAATAGATGAACCTGTCTATTTAGATGTCTTTACCTGACTACTTGACTTGGTTGCAGTTATAAAGCTGTCTATAGACACTCGAATGCAGTCAGGTTATGCATCTCCCTGACCAGCACTTCAAAAAACACTAGCAGTCAAATAAGGGCAAAGCACAGGCTCACTTTAACGGGTACTGACTTATTTATTTTTCCCTCCATCACCAAACAAACCAGATGTTGAACAATCCTTTATATAAACATATACTGTTTTATATGTCATATCTGAATGGTTACAGCTTAGAATGTGACATTGGATTTAAATTGGTGTTAAATCCAAAACCAAACATATAGTATGTCGCAGTTTACCAATCCTAATGCCGCGTACACACGAGCGGACTTTACGGCGGACTTTGCCCGGCGGACTTTTCGACGTACTTTCCGACGGACTTTGTGAACGAACGGACTTGCCTACACACAATCCACCAAAGTCCGTCGAATTCGTACGTGATGACGTACGACCGGACTAAAACAAGGAAGTTCATAGCCAGTAGCCAATAGCTGCCCTAGCGTGGCTTTTTGTCCGTCGAACTAGCATACAGACGGCGGACTTTTCGACCGGACTCGATTTCAACGGATAAATTTTAAACAAGTTTCAAATCAAAGTCCGTCCAACTTTTGAGAAAACAAAGTCCGCTGGAGCCCACACACATCGAATTGTCCGACGAAATCCAGTCCGCCGGGCAAAGTCCGCCGTAAAGTCCGCTCGTGTGTACGCGGCATTAGATGTGATGGCTGCATTTGTTTTCTTTTTTTAGGCTTTTTCCCTTCTATTTTCACCTGGTGATCTGACTAGTAACACACCTCCTGTATTAGAATACCCACAATCTGAATGAAGGAGCACAGGGGGCACATTTGCACAGCAGTCCAGGGACTGTGACGGCATAAGGGGGCGGGGTCTCCGCCTATATAAGTCACATCGGAGCACTCAGAGGGCATTCCAGCCAGAGAGACCATCGTGTCAACATCGGAAGAAGAGAAGAAGCCAAGAAGCCAAGAAGCCCAGAAGCCCAGAAGCCCAGAAGCCCGGGCCTCCGCTGGCAAAAGAGCGGCATGAAGACAGCGGAGGAGCCGGCAGAAGAACTGGAACACCGGGAGAAGAGGCCAGAGAGAGCAGAGAAGAACCAACTGGACGCCGGGAGAAGAAGAACCGGAGGGATCCTCGAAGTCGGAAGAAGACCCCCGAAGCCAGAAGAAGACCCCCACCCGGAGCTGTCTAATAAATTACTTTAAAAACCTGTGTAATGTGTTTTATTATTGACACTTTTTCCCTAGGTAAATGGGTAGGGGTACCATGTACCCCATACTCATTCACATAAGGTAGGGGGCCGGGATCTGGGGGCCCTCTTATTATAGGGGGCTCCCGGATTCCGATAAGCCCCCTCGCCTGCAGACCCCGACAACCAACGGCCAGGGTTGTTGGGAAGAGGCCCTTGTCCTCATCAACATGGGGACAAGGTGCTTTGTGGTGGGGGGGCCCGCAGGGCGCCCCCCCAAAGCACCCACCCCCCCATGTTGAGGGCATGCGGCCTGGCACGGTTCAGGAGGGGGGGCGCTTGCTCGTCCCCACCCCCTTTCCTGACTGACCGGGCTGCGTGCTCGGATGGGGGTCTGGTATGGATTCTAGGGGCGACCCCACGCCGTTTTTTTGGCGTAGGTGGTTCCCTTTAAAATCCATACCAGACCTAAGGGCCTGGTATGCCCTGCGCTCGCCACAATAGGAAAATTGCAGCTAGCGCGAGATGCAATACCCTGCCCTTGCGTCGTATCTGGTCCATCGGACAAGCATACAGACGAACGGGCTTTCCGTCGGACCAGAATACAGACGAATGGGCTTTCCGTCAGGAACTGAGTCCGACGGAAAGATTTAAAACATGTTTCAAATCTAGGTCCGGCAGATTTTTGGGAAAAAAAAGTCAGTCGAAGCTTACACACGATTGGATTGTCCAGCGGACTCTGGTCCACCGGAACCAAGTATGCCGGAAAGTCCGCTCGTGTGTACGCAGCATAACATTTCTGACTGTGACCATCTTGAGTAAAGGCAAATTATTCATGTAGCATTTACTCTCTGCAATCCATCTGCCCTTAGCTAAAGCATGCATGCAGGAGAGTGGGCCTGGCTGAGAACACCCCTCTCCTCCCCTCCTGAAGACTAGGATGTATGACATCATTTGCTTAGTTAAGAAACCAGGAAGTAATTGAAGAAATGTAAAAAAAAATTTAAACAAGTAAATATGATACACTTTCCTATCTATTTATGAATGCTAGCAGCATAAGGATTACAAATTGGGCAGCACAGTGGTGAAGTGGGTAGCACTCTCACCTAGCAGTAAAAAGGGTTGCTGGTTCAAATCCCAACCACGACACTACCTGCCTGGAGTTTGCATGTTCTCCCTGTGCCTGCGTGGGTTTCCTCCAGGGACTCCGGTTTCCTCCCACACTCCAAAGACATGCTGGTAGGTTAATTGGCTTCTGTCCAAAATTGGCCCTAGTATGTGAATTGGGGACCTTGGATTGTGGGCTCCTTGAGGGTAGGGTGTGATGTATGTGTGGAGTGCTGTGTAAAAATTGATGGCGCTATATGGGTATCTTAAATAAATATTAATATAATAGATAAGCATCTTAATGAGACAAATGTACAGAGGTAGGGAGAATTGTAGACACGAACCCACACTCAGGATGGACTGGTGTCTTTATTCAACCTTACTAACTATGTAACAAATTAATCAATGTTGATTGGGAGAATGAAGTTCCACTTTACATCATGTTGTGAGAAATGTATTAACAATTTTCTAGAAGAAAATAAACTTTTTTTTTTTACTTCACAATACGTAATGAACAAGCATTGGTTCAAATTTAGCTCTCCGGCTTGCTTTTTCCCAGACCACTAACTATCAGTCAGGACTAAAGTCAGAAGGTAGTGAATGAAGCAATGGAATGGTTCATTGTGACATTTCATCATCTGTTTGTGTCACTCGTAATGGGCCATATGTTCTCTCTTCAGCTGCCACTTAAAGAAAATATAAAACACTTCTAAATAAAACACAGTGTATTCACTCAAATTGTATTTGTTTCCCTAGTACTCACCTGCTATTTTTGTTCTCACTGCAACTGTTAAACATTTATGCTGAAATAGAGCATATTGGCAAAAAATGAAAGGGCAGTTTCAGTAAGACTTAATATAATCGGGTAGTTAGACACAGTTAAAAATAAAACCAGGGAATTATAGTCATAATTAATTCACTGAGCAATAAATCAGCATAGACAGTTACAAATTAGGCAATAATAGCTATAATTAATGCATTTTACAATAGCAAAGAGAAAGTGCCTGGTGCCAAAGTAATATAAATGGAATATGACATACATGGAAAAATAAAGCCAAAACCAGGACCCTTTAATACATAAGTGGCATCTTGTCACCTTTGTAAACAAGAGATTCTGCTGAAACAAAAAGCATTGTATCTCAGTAAGTCGGACATGCTCTATCCTACACATGCTTTATTATATTTTTTAGCTTATAGATTTTTTGTTGTTGAGGGGTTTAGATATGTGCAAATTACCTGTCCCTTCTGAGAAGCAGGGACATTGTGATCCCCTATCCAGTGAAATGACACTGAGATCCATTAGTCCTACATCACAAGCCTAAATTGTATCTAAACTCAAGAACAAAGGGGTGTGTCTGGATGGCAGCCAAGATTGTAGCTTGAGGAAAGGGCTCTGCTCCACAACAACCTCTTTATCAATTTTCAGTGACAGGAGGATTCTTCCCAAGCCAATATCCACATATTACATTGCAATTTTGTCCAAGAGAAGGCAGGCGAAGTCCCAGCAGCAGCAACTCATGGACTTCTTCTCAGTGGCATCCTCAGCAGATTAGCATGATGACATTCCACTCAATTTACTCCATCAACCTGCAACTCACGATTAGAATCCTTTGTTCCCATCACAACCACGCATTGGGGACACCAAACAAAAACTCAGATGAGTCTCCTCTACTTGATACATCTACAATCCACTGCAAACTCTGAACAAAAGAGAATAGAACACCGGGACGATCACCCAACATCCTGCTCCTAAATTAAGCCTCCCAGCTACAAACCTATTCACATGCCCATGGGTGTCTGTAGAGGACTTCCCTATGACAGATCAAATGGTGCCTTGGAATACTTTTCTCTTTTAGAACATAAGGATAAGGCCTCTCTGCTAGTTAAAAGTTATATCTCTGCAAGCCAATGGGAATTGCATTGGTCACATAGAGACCAAAACGGGTAAATTTCTGTCTACCTGTAATACGTTTGTAGTTTCTCATAACAAACATAAAGAGAAAGTTTCATTGGCTTCCCCGTAGCTTCCCCGTGGCGTCAGAGGGGGGCGGGGTGACCCGTTTACATCACCAGGTGGCCCTGCCCTCAGTTATATAAGAACTGTCACAGAGAAGACGCGTCAGTCGGCGGAAGCCTCCCATGGAGGCGGATCGGTTGCTAGTTTGTTTGTTTTTTCGGTCCGTTGGGCGGCATGAACTTACATCGTGGGACATTTTTTAAAAATTTTTATTTTTTAATAAAGGACTTGTCCCAAGCTGTGTCTTGTCTTTTTTACCATTTTTGACATTTTTTTGTGAAATGGTAGGGGCACAATGTACCCCATTACCAATTCACACAGGGGGAGGCCGGGATCTGGGGGTCCCCTTGTTAAAGGGGCTTGCAGATTCCGATAAGCCCCCCACCCCCATACCCCCACAACCACCGGGCAAGGGTTGTGGGGATGAGGCCCTTGTCCCCTTCAACATGGCATCTTTGCAGGCATACTATAGACACCCCCCCAGGCACGATATTTAAAGGAATATTTCATTTTTATTGTTTCACTTTAAGCTTTAAAAAAAATCACTGCTCCTGAAAAAACGACCGTTTAAAAAAAAATTGCATTGATACATGTCCCCTGGGGCAGGACCTGGGTCCCCAAACACTTTTTATGATAATAGCTTGCATATAAGCCTTTCAAATGAGCACTTTTGATTTTTCATGTTAGTGTCCCATACAATTTAACGGTGTTCAGGTGGCTTTCGAATTTGCCGCGAACACAGCATATTGTTCGCTTTTCGGCGAACAGGCGAACACCCGATGTTAGTGTCGAACCTATGTTCGACTCAAACATCGAGCTCATCCCTAGTGAAGACAAAAGAGTTAGAGAACATCCAATTATTGGGGGTATAATAGATTACTTGTTATCCCCCCACTTGTTAGCAATAGTGTTCAATGAAATAATTTTTTTTATGTAAAGCACCCCACTCCCTCTTACACACACACACACACACACACACACACACACACACACACACACACACACATTGAAACACGCACATTGGTCCCACACCAGGGGCGGCCCATGCATTAAGGGTGCATGGGCGCTGCCCCCTCTATCTTTGCCACCCCCCTATATGCATAATGGATAGATTCATGCATTGCATCCATGGCTGCCGCTGCCACCCCTATTCAGGCGCCCGGCCACTTTTTGGATGCCTGGCACCTGAATTAAAGTGGCGGGGTGTTTTTTTGAAGCATCTGATTAGAGCCATAGGCTGTAATAGGCTTCAAAATAGGGTGGACTTGAAGCACAGAGCATTGCGCTCGGAGTCCACCCAGATGGGTTAGAAAAGCAAATGAATATTTGCATTTCTAACATTGAATCGCCTCTTCACCAATCAGGAAGCGTGGGTCTGTTACCCGTTTCCTGATTGACTGAAGGGTTAGGTGATCCTATTGGACGCCTAGCAGAAGGGGAGGAGATGCATGGCGGAAGACGCTGCAAGATATCTGCCGCAGCCTGTCCTCCTGCCCGATGTGCCTGATGATCCCAGATGAGCCCGTCGATTGGGTAAGTGCCGATGGACCAGCAAACAGCGGAGGGGGGGTATAGTTGCTTGCCGCCCCCAAACAAAAAAACACCAACCACCACTGTCTCACACTTATTAATTAATTGTGAATTATGGCCCTAGAATTATTGCTGCCACTCCAACACTTGCAGCGATACCTCACATGTGTGGTATAATCACTGTTTACTACAGTGATTATACCACACATGTGAGGTATCGCTGCAAGTGTTGGAGTGGCAGCAATAATTCTAGGGCCATAATTCACAATTAATTCCAAACTGATAACCTGTCAACGTTTTTTAATCATCATCTATGGACAATTTTAGGTAGCATACTTTGATGCAATTTCACAAGTGTGTGCAATTTAAAATATTGGCATGTTTAGTGTTTATTTACAAAACACCACATCATAATTTATATTTTAGAAAAAGATGGATAGTATATTGTGTTTCTGTACAGTAAAATACATTTTAGTGTATTTGTTTCTGAAAATTTGTGTAAAAGAAACAGATACCCAAATATGGCGTGACAGCCACCATTTTATTCTCCAGGACCTCTGCTTTCAGAAAATATATACTGTTTGGGAGTTATAAGTAATTGTCTAGCAAAAAGAATCTGATTTAAACATGTGTGTGAAATATAAAAAAATTGACCCGGACAGCAAGTAGTTAATGTCCACAGATACTTCACAGTATTTAAATACAAATTGAGTTCATAGAGCCCCAAAGCCAAAGTATATCTATGATAATATACCAAGAGATGTTCTAGCATAGACTTTTGCCATATTAAGGAGCAGGCTACGATGGCAACTAAAGCAAAATCCCAATTACCAGACCTATTCAAGTTGGAGTCTCTATGCACAGACCTGTCCCTGGCAACTGTATAGGCTTGGAAAATACATCTTCCTATCACTAAGGCATTAAGAAACCATAAGATCATGTACAGTATTAATGGAGCTTTCCTACCAAACTGCTTCTCCACAATCAATAGAAAACTATGGCTGTTTTTCTCAAACAAGGCCTCTGTCTTCCTAAAAATTTGGAGATTATCCCAGATTCTGCTGATATTAGTGAAAAGCTATCCCCGCCTCAAATCGCATTGGATTGGACATGGGGTCAGATTCAATTGTACTCTAGGAAGGATCCTCCTCCATGTGATCTTCCTGGAGGATATGTCTGTTTTGAATAAATATGTTCTTGCACCTTTTAAATC
Source organism: Lithobates clamitans (assembly GCA_037952925.1). Lineage (NCBI taxonomy): Eukaryota > Metazoa > Chordata > Amphibia > Anura > Ranidae > Lithobates > Lithobates clamitans. The sequence continues at coordinate 2,635,973 of JBBGZY010000008.1, read as the reverse complement.
ACATTCTTCTAATTGCTCCCCTAGATGTGCAGGTTCTGTCCCCCCCAGGTCATATAGCAGAATAGCTGCCCAGCTTTTTAATGTTTTTGCTTTTTTTTCTTTATGTCACACAGCCCTTCAAAACACAGTTTTGGTTGAAAGGTCTCCAGGTAGGGCGAGAGAACTCATTGCTTTCCTAGGACTCAAAACTTTTTGACTCTAAAGATCTCTGCAATAGACATGTGCATTCGTTTTTGTCCGAATGCATTTTCGTCCGAATTTCAGGTATTTTCGTTATCGTTTTAACAAACGATAACGAAAGTGCAGAATCCGAGAAACGAAAGATCCGACATGAACAAATGCTTTATTTTCATTTTTGTTGCTACAACAGTTCGATATAGATGGGATATTCGACATGATGATGACAATAACAATCTGTGTCCATCAAACCTGTGGTCGAATGTGCCTAACCTTAACTCTATTAGTCCAAGATTATTCTACACAGAGAGAAAAGATTTGACGTAGGGGAGAAAGATTCGACGTAGGGGAGAAAAGATAAACAAAAATAATGATGATGATGAATGATATTGGCTGATTGTAACCAAAGAGGAGGAGCAGTAAAATAGCTAGAACTAAGTACACACGTACTTTGGCTTATGGTGTCTGTTGAAAGTTCTAAGAAGATTCAACGGAGCAGGTAAACTATATGGCGTCGTACAGTTTAGCTGCTCCGTCAGATCTTCTTTGAACATTCGACAGACACCATAAGCCTTCAATGACAGATTCAACCTCAATTTGGATTTTCGGACGAATGCAATTTTTAACGAAAAATGAAATAAATAAAAACAAATTTCGGGAGTAACTAAATAAATTTATTTTTCGGACGAAAACGAAATTCCAAAACGAAATATTTCAGTGTGCACATGTCTACTCTGCAATCTCCAACCTGTTATTTTATCACTACAGGTAACTCCTTTTTTTCTGCTTCTTTACTGCCAACAGCAGGGCTATCCCATGCCATTGGCCCCAGTAACTGCTTTCTTGTTAAAAACAGTCAACAGAGGAAAATGATTGTCAGGTTCCTACCTGTGAGATATCCCACATGTCATCTGGTTAAATTACCATAGCCACTGCATGAACACCAATCTGAAAAGAGGCTATTAAGAGAATCAATTTGCAACTCAGTTTCAGCCTAAATTATCCCATGAATGCTCTGCACGTGTCTTCTTAACCAATGCCAACAAGAAACACAGAGGAGTAGCCACTTAAAAACATCCTTCATTTTCAGCACGCTTCTAGAGATCTCCATTTAATATTCTCACTTGTAAATGTAATAATCAGCTGTATACAGTGTCCATGGCCCAAATAATTAAAAATGTAGCTTTTTTCAAAAAATTTATGAAAAAGGAAATCTAGAATATCTGAAAAGGTTCATTTTTATTTGGGGTGATTTAAATATTGTAGCTTACCTATGCCTAGATTCTATGAGCTCTAATCAATTTCATCTCCCTTCTCTTAATGAAACCCCAAAAAGTCTGGATCTTATTGATCCATGAATGTGCCAACATGGGTCCAAGAGAGACTATACCTACTTTCCCCATTTGCATCTATCATGTGTCAGAATGGACATGTTTTTAAATGATACAAGGACTTTGCAATTGTCAACTATTACACTAGAGACATATCCTGGACTCACTCTGCCCTGTAGCACTCAAGCTCTCAAAACAACATAATCCTTATGCCGCATACACACGAGCGGAATTTCTGTCAGAAAGAGTCCGATGGGAGCTTTTCATCGTATATTCCGATCGTGTGTATGCCCCATCGGACTTTTCCCGTCGAAAATTCAGACGGACTTAGATATAGAACATGTTTTAAATTTTTCCGATGGGACTAATTACTATCGGTAAAACCGATCGTCTGTATGCTTTTCCGCGGCACCAAAAACGACGCATGCTCTGAGGCAAGTACAAGATGGAAGTGCTCGGTCTGGTAAAACTAGCGTTCGTAATGGAGATAGCACATTCCTCACGCTGCAAATTCTGTGTTCTTTTAATGCAGCACATTCTTTTGTGCTTTATAATGCTAGAATGAAGTTGTTTTGCTGCTGATATTCACACAGAGTTCTCACAAATGTATTTCTTTATTATTTCTCGTGATCTCATAAATAATCTTTTATTATTTTAAAGCCAGATCTCCAGAATAATGTTTTCAAATATTTTTTATAGTCATCTTTTTTTAGAATTTTTTATTTCATCAAGATCTCCTTTTTTTTGGATTATTGCAAAATTATTTTCTAGTGATCTCCATAATATTTTATTTTATTTTTGGTGTGTCAAGTTACCACAATAACATTATTATCTTGTATTTTGTAACCTCAAGGAGGCTGGTTGGTGTCCCTTGTTAATTTGAGATTGTATTTTTGAGATGTACCTGCATACTCACAAACAATCTGTCCTCTTTTTTTAAAAACACATAGGCAAGTATTTTCAGAAAATAAACTATCCATTTATTCTGGGTAACAAAATAAAGAGGAAGGCAATGCTGGAGAAACTTTTTAAATTTGTGAAGCCTTTTGGCCCCAGGGCACACATTAAGTCTGTGGCAAAAAAATTGTTATCTTGAGGAGTCCCTATAATTTTGAGCCCAATCTGGTCCAGGACTCCCAGAGATCAGGACCAGCAGCAGATGATATCTATGTCCCCAGGCTGTGGTACTACACCAGCCTGCGTCTTCTGTCAGACCAGACTGAACCCAGGCCATCACTTTCTACTCTTCCCTGCAGCCTTCCCTACACACTTCCCTGCAGCCTTCCCTGCAGCCTTCCTTGGAGGCTGTGGCTCTGGTGGTGGACTTGTGGCAGAAGGAGGAGGAGTAGGAGGATGGGCGAGCTCATATATACGTGGCTGTTCTCTGTCAGCTGGCCCCTCAACCCCTTCTGAAGGGCCTCAACAATAATTCCCTCACAGAGGAAGCATTGGCTCTCCTCCAATTTCAACAATCTTGTGGCTAGATAACAGCCATAGGCCTCTTCAGCATCGGGTTGGCTTCTGAGGACATCAGTTGCTTCCCTAATGAGGCCCAGTGCTGCCTCCACTGTGATCGTCCTCTTCCTGGGCCTTTTTGTTTGAAGGTGGAGGAGAAGCACCTGGGATTGGGTGAGGCTCCTACCGGGCCCAGCCACCTCCTGGCTGACACTGGGCATGGCCTCCTCCTGGATGCCACTTTCCAGACCCTCCTCCTGGCTAAGCTCATCCTGGGTATAAAAAAGGACATAGTTTTAGTTTTTGCTTCATCAATCACACACAATTTTTAGCTCATGACTTGCAAATTGAATGTTAATAAATAGAAAAGACTATCATTCCGACCCCAGCATTTTTCTTTCTTGTCCCAATCATTTTTGGGCACTACTGTCTATTCATATGTAAATCACTTGGTTTTAAATCATTAATTAGTTATCAATTATAAAATCTAGTTAACATGATTAATATTAGGACAATAAATATGTAGTAAAATAATATACCTGGCTCCAGCTGGGTGCATCCACTTCTTCCAGGATGGAAGGCCCAGGTTGTTCCTCGTCAGCCTCTGCTGGGGTTGAGGGAAGGGTGGAGGGAAGGCTGCAGGGAAGGGTAGAAAGTGATTTCCTGGCTTCAGTCTGGTCATCCAGAAACCGTTTGTTACCACAGCCTTGGTACATACACTTGTACTGCTGATGCTCCTGATCTGAGTGATTTCTGGATCTTATTATGCTCCTTCTTATACATGTTCCTTAAGATCCCAATTTTCCTTTCCAAAAACTGGATGGTTGCATCGGGGACCCGAGTCTTCACAAGTCCCAGAAGTTTCTCCAGCGTTGACCTCCTAGCTTGTTTATTATAATATAAGCTGTTTTTCACCTCCCACAAATTCCTCATCTCCCTGTATCTGTCTATGAAACTGGCCATGAATTCTGGGTCCTTAAAGTGATTCATCTTTGCTGTAAGACAATACACAAGACAAAAACACTAATGTCAGCCTAAACTCTCATTATCATATCCTAATATAGGCCTCAATCTTGAAGCAGTATAGGCCACTGTGATGGGCCAAGTTCAAATTTTACCTTCGTTTAGGAAGCTCGCCACTTCCGTTCGTTCTTCCTCCGCACACAGATCGTATATACAACGCATGCGTGTTAGCTTGATATACACTCTGAATGCGTGAAACTCCGCCTGTGTTGCCCGCCCCTGACGTTCTTTCTAGAATATTCCCCACCCCTTCTCTCTTCGGCGCGCAGTAGGAGCAACATGGCGGATAAAGAGCAGGTGTGTGGTAATTCCACTAACGAGGAGGAGGAAAGCCCAGAGCCCGAAATGACCCGATCCCGGGGGAGGAGATTTAAGGCTTCCAATATGACCTTTATAGAGATGGTGGAGATGGTGGACATCTTGAGGAGGAATGACTATGATGGGAAGCATGGACCAGCAATTAAGGAAATGCTGGTCAGACCTGAAACTGAGGGAGCCAGATCAGTATAGGAGAATAAAGAGAGTGCTTCTAAAAAGTAAGTACTTGTCGTGTGTTCCTATCATTATTACTACTTGCATGCTGCGCCATGTGCTTTTCTTCATTACTTTTGTAGTTTAAAAATGGCGACTTTAATGTTCGTGGGCACAGTAATCGGTCATAGGAAACATTGGTCGCTCATTAAATACGATGTTTTGGGCAGATACAGGTTAAATACATTTGGTCATGCCTATTTGTATAAAATTAAGTTTTGTACATTGCTGTCTAGATGTGCTTGTATCTAGAATGAAATGCAAGCTTGATTCAGTGTAATGTAAGGAGAGGACACTCAGCAGCTGTTTACACATCTGGACTCAGGAGCACTAGTGTGGGACACAAGAACAAACTTTTTAGGGTGTCCCACACAGGTACTCCAGTGGATACTTGGGGTGTCTACATGTGTAAAAAATTGTCACAAAAAGATAATTATTCCAGCTTTGGTAAGGTAAAAAAATCATGTCTTTAGCTTGGAACTCTGCCCAAAACAGACAATTGTACCCCACTTCCCAGCAATGTTTCATATTCCTATTTCTGGACTCAAATATCTGTGTGCTAAGTATACCTTTTGTTTCATTCTCATACGTGAGAAAAGACTCGGAGGACACCACTCAGAGGACACCAGGGACCCCGCACATCACCAAGGAGGGGAACTCAGCCCAAGACAACACCCAGAGGATCTGGAGGAAGGAGAGGTGGAGCAAGTGGGCAAGATTGTCACCAAAACAGGTGAGTGTCTGACACCCCAGCTTCAGGTAATATATGTATGCCTGCAAATTTATAATATATGTTTTTAATCAAATTTTTAGGTGATGTGCTGGTTGTTGAAGAGCAAGCTGAACATTTCACAAGTGACAGTGCCCAAAGGCTCATCCACGACATCATGGTGTGGAATGGTGAAATCGACATTATAAGAAAGAAACTGAATGTTATGAAACAACAAATGAAGAACATGATTGATGTGTTGGGGAGAATATACATTTCTTTCAAATCCCATCCATTTTCACATTTGTTGGACTAAACTGTTGTTTAGTTCAACAAATTGTTTTTTTATACATTTTAAAAGCCAAATTTTGAAGATGCACACGGTGTGCCAACATGTGCTATCTGCCATCAGGGGATCTCAATATACGCATTTTGTGAGTGCAACCCCTTCCTCGTAACTCTAGTAGGCGGGAGGAAGGGGTTGCACCCCCAAAACACGTCCATTGATCCCTCATGATGGGAGATAGCACATGTTGACATTAGGCATGGGATCAGGAGGGAAATGCCCATTTTGACTCCCAATTTGTGTGCATCTTCAAAATTTGGCTTTTACAGGGGTGACATCACCCCATCTGATGAAGGCAATATCAAGACATTTTTGACACTATAATGTCTGATATTGCCTTCAGTTTTTATACATTGAACTTTGTAAGTTCCAGAGTTGTGTATGTTATGTTTTGAAACATGCCTGTTTGTAAAAAAAATTAAGATAATTGAGAAAAAAACAAACATTTTTCTACAAAATTTTATAACGCACATGTGAATGTGCACAGAGTAAAAAGTTTGCTAATAACAATGTGTGGCTTCTTCTCAATACTCAATACCAGTTTTGGAAGCAATTTTGTGTTTACAGTGACAATGGGGCTTATTTACTAAAGGAAAATCCACTTGGCACTACAAGTGCACTAGGAGAACCTAGGAGACAGCCAAAAAGAAACACAAGCAATACAGAAAATGCAAGATTTTATCATATATCATTTTTTTATTTCTAAAAAAATATTTAGACATTGTCTGGCATTGCAATGGCCCCCCTACGCTTAAAATAATTGACACATTAATCCCAAACTCCACGGGCGCTTTGGGGTGCCAAGCCAGGAGGGCTAGTATCCAGGCCCGTCAGGGGATTAGCAGGAAGTCCGGCCTCAGGCCCAACTGAGGCAATATAATTGTGGGCATTTTTTGTTAAAATATTGTGCAATATGCAGCAGAATAAAATGATGTGGTTGAGTTTGTATTCCGCCATGTGTATGGCTGTCAGAAACAGGCGGAACCGGCTGGCCATTATCCTGAAGGCATTCTCAATGACTCTTCTGGCTCTGGCCAGCCGGTAGTTAAAAACCCTCCTCTCCGGGGTGAGGGTCCTCTGGGGGAATGGCCTCATCAGGTGCTTGCCTAGACTGAACGCTTCATCAGCAAGAAGGATGAACGTGAGCCCTTCAACGTTGTCCGCATCAGGTGGCAATCCCAGGCCACCACTCTGGAGCTGTTAGTAAAACTCCATCTGGGCGAAGACTCCTCCATCTGACATCTGGCCATTCTTCCCCACGTTCACATAAAGGTACTCATATTGTTTCGACACCACCACCATTAACACTATGCTATTAAACCCCTTATAGTTATAATAGTAAGACCCCAAATGGGGTGGTGGCACGATGTGGACGTGCTTCCCATCTAAAGCCCCTCCACAGTTGGGAAAGTCCCAACGGTCGGCAAAATGGGAGGCCACAGTCTACCATTCCTGTGGCATTGAAGGAAACTGTGGAGTCAAAACAGATAAATATATATTAGTACTTTTGCGCATAACATTGCAAGCAGATTAGACACAAACATTCTTGGCCAACATCAGTATAACATTTATTTTAAGGAGTATTTTAAGACAAAAATATAAGGTCCACTTATCAGATTCCTGATGGCCCATTGTAAAAATTTTAGGGGGCGGTGGGTTTGAGCTGAGTTTGGGACCCCCCAAAAAAAGCCTATGGCACTCTGCCTGAATTTACGGACAACAATAACATTTGTACACATTTTAGGGGGTGTTTAGGGTAAGCACTACAATGGAGCTGACAAAATACATTGTTAAGTGACTAGGCTATAGGTGTATATGGGTCCAGGATAGCATGCTGGGGAGGTTAGTGAAGGCAAATATGCACGAAGGACAAAAAAAAGAGCATTAAAATATTAAAGCATGCATGAGGACAAAGGGGACATTCACAGCATTGTACAATCATGGTAATTGTGGAATGAGGAAAGAAATACAAAACATTAGCAAACATTAAATACATAGATTGTGATGTTAAAGGAGAAAACTTACCCTAATATAGTCCTTCTGCAGGACCTGAATTATAGCAGAACAGGTCTCTGGGATAATAATCCTGGGGGGGGAGATGCCTGTAGAGAACTTGAGGTCCTGCAGGCTTCTCCCAGTCTCCAAGTACCGCAACGTGGCGACTAGCCTCTGCTCCGGAGTGATGGCTTGCCTCATGCAGGTATCCTGCCTGCTAATATAAGGGGTCAGCAAAGCCAACAGATGGTGAAAAATGGGGTTCCTGAGAAAGTTCCTGAAATCATCAGGATTATTCTCCTGGATCTCGTGAAGCAAAGACATATGAGAGAATTGGTCACGCTGGAGTAACCAATTCTTGGTCTATGAACTCCTCCCCACCCTGTTCATGGACTGGGCTTGGGTCAAAGAATGAACCCCAACACCAAGCCCCCACACAGCACGAACTCTATGACGAGTACGTCCCCACAAAATGGCTTCAAAATGGTCGGCTGGTCAGAACGAACTAACAGAACGCAGTGAAGAACAGCAAGGCCTGTGAAGAGCGAGCTGAAATTCAGAAACGAGCGGACAAGAACACACTGAAAAATCAGATGTAAACTGTCTACACACTCTGAAAAGCAGATACAAACTCACAAGCACAAACTGAAGTGCAGTAACGGATTGAAAAGCACGAAAGCTGAAAAGCTCACCAAACTTCTACTAACACGAGATAAACACGAGATTAGCAGAAGGAGGCCAAAGGGTGGTGCGCTTGCTATTACACTTCTTTTTTCTAGTCCCGTCGTAAGTGGTGTACGTCACCTCGTTATAGACAGTCAGACTTTGGTGTGACCGTGTGTAGGCAAGACCGCTTGAGCGGAATTCCGTCTGGGTTCCGTCGGCAGAAACCTTTGGAGTTTATTCTGACGGCAAAATCGGTCGCATGTACGCGGCATAACTCTACGTATTTATACAAACCTAATACATACATTTTTATTTTAAACAAACTGAATCTGCTTTTTAACAATATTTTTAACTTGATGCTAATGAAGACCTCGAACGCTATATGCTATGGAACACCTATAAAGCATTTATAATAAAAGGATTCTTCATAAAAGTATGTTCTTCTTTATAAAAACAAAAAACACAGAAAATTGGATAACTCACCAACCAAATCTCGGATTTGGAAGCCCAAAATAAAAGATCAAAGCAGTTTATTAGGTTTTTAGCACATGTATGATGATTTTAGGATTTTTTTGTATCATAAAGTGTATTTTTCATGTGTGAATGTGTGGTTTATTCCAAGCTACATTAAAATATCAAGGGGGTATATTCTTTCTTTCCAACCAATGTTGTTGGGGATGAGCAGTTGATACCATATTTAATTGTGTCTTGTTCATGTTATGAGCATGTTTTTTTCTTTCCCTGTGGCCAATATTTATGGTAAGCATTGTGTATTATGCTGAACAAGAGGGGTGGAGAAATTTAAAGGAGCAAGATCCTATCTGAAAAAAGCACTTATTGACCCACTTGCTGATGAAAGGGGTCAACAATTTCTGGAACTGAAGCACTGGACACTTTGTTGCAGGACTTTTGCTGTATACTTAAATACAAAAAAATTAGCACACTCTATACAGCGATCAAACCTAATTATAAAATTGTACTGTGGTGAAATGGTGGATGACACCACCACCAATCCATGATTTCACCAGCACACCATGTTCAAACAAAAAAATAGGACACTTTTATTGCAACAAAGAAAGCAATGTTTTCAGGCTGCTAAGGACCTCTTACTCAGACAGCAGTGATAGTGGCAGTCACTCATGCTGGAGAAAGAGGTTCTTAGAAACCTTAAAATGTCACATTTTTGGGTGACATGGTGGTGTTGATTTACTAAGGCTGGAAAGTGTAAATTCTGGTGCAGCTATGCATAGTAGCCAATCAGCTTCTAACTTCAACTTGCTCAGTTAGACTTTGACAAAAAAAAAATATGGAAGCTGATTGGTTTCTATGCAGAGCTGCACCAGATTTTGTACTCTCTTGTTTTAGTAAATCAACCCCAAAGTGCCCTTTTTTTACTGTATACCCTCTCATAATGCTCTGGAACAGTGGCATTGCTAGGGGGGGTGGGGAGTGCGGGCCACACCCAGGTGACACCCACCAGAGGGGTGACACCAATGAGTAGCAGCACCACTAACAGCGCACACTGCCCTACACTAATCTGTGCCTCTCAGATCTCGCGGCTGTGTCCCTCCCACTATGTGTATCTGTCCGCACTGTTCTGAGGTCTGTACACTTTACTATGTGTAGTCTAGATGGATATGTGCAGGGGGGGGGAATCATGGGAGGACAGAGGGTGTGTCTATAATGATGGAGGGGGTCTGCACTGAGCGGGAGGGGTGTCTATACTTATGGGGGGTCTGCATTGAAGGGGGGTGCTTATACTGATGGGAGTTTGCATTAAGGGGGTGTTTATACTGATGGGGGTCTTTATTGAGGGGGTGTTTATACTGATGGGGGTCTGCACTGAGAGGGGTGTCTATACTGATGGGGGGTCTGCACTGAGGGAGGGGGGTCTGCATTGATGGAGGGGGGTCTGTACTGAGAAAAGGGGGTCTGTACTTAGTGGGGGGTCTATAGTGACAAAGGGGGGGTCTGTACTGAGGGAGGGAGGTCTATACTGAGGGAGGGGGGTCTGTACTGAGGAAGGTCTATACTGATGGAAGGGGGTCTGTACTGAGGGGGAGAGCTCTATACTAAAAGAGAGGGGTCTGTACTGAGGGGGAGAGCTCTATACTGAAAGAGGGGGGTCTGTACTGAGAGGGAGGTCTATACTGATGGAGGGGGGTCTATACTGACAGAGGACGGTCTGTACTGAGGAGGGAGGTCTATACTGATAAAGGGGGGTCTGTACTGATGGAGGGGGTTCTGTGCTTAAGGGGAAGTCTATACTGATGGAGGGGTGTCTGTACTGAGGGAGGGAGGTTTATACTAATGGAGGGGGGTCCATACTGAGGTGGGAGGTCTATACTGAGGGAGGGGGTCTGTACTGAGGCAGGAGGTCTATACTGAGGGAGGGGGGTCTGTACTGAGGTGGAGGTCTATACTCATGGAGGGGGGTCTGTACTGAGGGAGGGGGGTCTGTACTGAGAGGGGAGGTCTATACTCATGGAGGGGGGTCTGTACTGAGAGAGGGGGTTTGTACTGGGGTGTCTGTACTGAGGGGGGCTATAGCTGGTGGAGGGGGTGACACCAATTTTTTCCGCACTAGGTGACACCACCCCTAGTGACGCCGCTGCTCTGGAAATTTATGTCATGAGTGAATTACTCTCAGTGAATGAGGTGAAAGTCTGCTGAATTCCAAATTCCAATCATGTGCAAGCTATATTCCTTGCATGCGATTAGGTATTCTGTTCAAAGTAAATTTTCACCACATTCACTAAGCTAAAGGAAAAATTCCTTGAAAAGTGAAAACTTGCAAAACAAACAACCTATTTGCCTGTAGTAAATCAACCTCAATGTGTTAAAATGCTTATTTGTAAAATAATACATTTTGCATACACAAAATTTTAAATGTATAAACAGATATTATCTAGAAAGTAAATCAGCAAACTTAACCATCTTTTGCAATTTGTATAGCAAAACATTAGGGGCTATTATTTGAAATGCACAGTACAGTTGGACTGCATGCAAATAGAAATATATTTATACATAACATGAAATCTTTGAGTGCTCTGCCTCAAAGACATTTTTACTGACTCATTGTATCATACATAGCAAACTTTTCTGGTAAATGTCATTCTTGATGTAAGAAAATGTTATGAAACACTTAAAGATTGTCTAGATTGTTTTTTTCAAAAAATGAAAACAACCTCAGTCTGAATGAACTGCATTGTAATATATCACTGCAAATATTGGTTTACATCTTCCAAATGTTGCTGTGGAGTTCATAAATTAACTGAAAACATAGTGCTCGATTAAACAGAGCCCATGTAATCCCAGACATGTAAATTTAAGCAGTGCTTGTTCTCTTTACTGCTTTCATATTCTTTCAACATTGTCCTCTGTTGTGTTAAAGTCTTCCAGCGATGTGCATGACCTTACATCTGTCCCTTTTGTTTATAATCCAGAGTTTTGTCCTTGAGACAGATTGTGCACACTTCTCTAGACAAAATCATGGCTTCGTTTACCATCTAGTACCAGGCACAGAAATGATTTAAAGCAGGTTTCAGGACAAGGGTGTCTGTGTGTTTTATTTTTATTTTTTTTCATTTAACTTTTGGAGTCTATTATGCCCATAAGTCTTTGATTTAAAGTGACACTGAACCTAAACTACACCTTGCTTTATATAACCGAACATGTTTTAACAATATACAAAATATACAATGTACAATATATACAAAAAATATGAAGGGGTTACAGCACAGAAAGCATCTTTTTTGCCCCTATATATATAAAAAAAAGCAACTGCTGGCATTTCTGCCTTTTTGATTACTTTAGGCATTCCTCCCCTTTTAATCACTGACCTGCATTGTGCAGTGGAATTTGAGAGATGTCTGTGATCAGGTCCTGAATGGTTGGGCTATATATACAACACATGACATACTAAGGAGGTGTTGCCACTTGTTAACCCTTACATATACAAAACTATTGCTTTTAGAATGGGGATTCCTAGTTACCATATATGGCAATGCATGTTCAAGCTGGTCAGCTACATCAAAGTGATCCCTCTCTGGCCAGTCCCTGCTCCTCCTTGCAGATTGTCAAATGCTAAATTGCATACTCTTAAGAAGACGTAAAGATAGTAATCTATACATATACCCAGGTTTATATATATATATCCCGTTTACAGTGAGGGAAAAAAAGTATTTGATCCTCTGCTGACTTTGTACATTTGCCCAATGACAAAGAAATGATCAGTCTATAATTTTCATGGTGAGAGACAGAATAACAACAAAAAAAATCCAGAAAAACGCATTTAAAAAAAAAATATAAATTGATTTGCATTTTAATGAGTGAAATAATTATTTAATCCTCTATCAATCAGCAAGATTTCTGGCTCCCAGGTGTCTTCTATACCAGTAACAAGCTGAGATTAGGAGCACTCCCTTAAAGAGAGTGCTCCTAATCTCAGTTTGTTGTTTGTATAAAAGACACCTGTCCACAGAAGTAATCAATCAGATTCCAATCTCTCCAGCATTGGCAAGACCAAAGAGCTGTCCAAGGATGTCAGGGACAAGATTGTAGATCTACACAAGGCTGGAATGGGCTACAAGACCATCGCCAAGCAGCTTGGTGAGAGGATGACACAGTTGGTGCGATTATTCGCAAATGGCAGCAACACAAAATAACTGTCAATCTCTCTCGATCTGGGGCTCCATGCAAGAGCTCTCTTTGTGGAGTTTCAATGATCATAAGAACGGTGAGGATTCAGCCCATAACTACACGGGAGAATCTTGTCAATGACCTCAAGGCAGCTAGGACCATAGTCACCAAGAAAAAAATTGGTAACCCAGTACGCCATGAAGGATTGAAATCCTGCAGTGCCCGCAAGGTCCCCCTGCTCAAGAAAGCACATGTACGGGCAGGTCTTATGTTTGCTAATGAACATCTGAATGATTCAGAGGAGAACTGGGTGAAGTGTTGTGGTCAGATGAGACCAAAATCAAGATATTTGGCATCAACTCAACTCACCGTGTTTGGAGGAGGAGGAATGCTGCCTATGACCCTAAGAACACCATCGCCACCATCAAACATGGAGGTGGAGACATTATGCTTTGGGGGTGTTTTTCTGCTAAGGGGACAGGACAACTTCACCGCATCAAAGGGACAATGGACTGGGCCATGTACTGTCAAATTTTGGGTGAGAACCTCCTTTCCTCAGCCAGGGCATTGAAAATGGGTCGTGGGTGGGTATTTCAGCATGACAATGACCCAAAACACACGTTCAAGGCAACAAACGAGTGGCTCAAGAGGAAGCACATTAAGGTCCTGGAGTGGCCTAGCCAGTCTCCAGACCTTAATCTCATAGAAAATATGTAAAGGGAGCTCAAGGTTCCAGTTACCAACGTCAGCCTCGAAATCTTAATGACTTGGAGAGATCTGCACAGAGGAGTAGGACAAAATCCCTCCTGAAATGTGTGCAAACCTGGTGGCCAACTACAAGAAACATCTAACCTCTGTGATTGCCAACAAGGGTTTCTCCACCAAGTACTAAGTCATGTTTTGTGAAGGGGTCAAATTCTTATTTCACTCATTAAAATGCAAATCTATTTATAGCTTTTTTGAAATGTGTTTTTCTGGAAATTTTTGTTGTTATTCGGTCTCTTACTGTTAAAATAAACCTACCATTAAAATTATAGACTGATCACTTCTTTGTCAGTGGGCAAACGTACAAAATCAACAGGGGATCAAATACTTTTTTCCCTCACTGCATATATCTGGTAAAATACGTTTTGAATACGTCACCATTTTTCTAGGTAAATATATTTCTAGACAATCAAGAAATAATTGCTGGACGGCCATACTCTGAAGTAACACCTTCATTGTATAAAGTAAAATCCAAACAGTCAATCCATGGATAAGAGAGATAAAGCAAAGGCAGCTAACGCATTTCACATCATTATAGGTGCTTTAATATAGCTTAATATATATTTCTAAAGGTGCTATTGACATGAAATCTTGCAAAGAGCACCTGGTCGTGGCCGGTTTATGGTGAAATGAAGTTCTTTTCACTTCCGGATTATGGCCCCAACAATGCCCACTGGCACATTCAGAAGTTTAGAAATCCTTCTGTAACCAATGCCATCAGCATGCTTTGCAACAATAAGTTTGTGAATTTCTTAAAAGAGCTTTTTGCTTTTACCCCTTATAAGATGTGTGACACCTTGGTAATGAGACATCTTTTTATAGGCCATCAGTTGAGACTGAATCATCTGATATTAATTTGCACTGACAAAAAAATCACCCCCACATTCATTATTTTATATCATGATAACCAAAATTAAATTTATCAGAAAATCAGATTAAAAATTCCATAAATCTATTCCCTAACTTGTAGATGTTATAACTTTTAAACAAAAATATGTAGCAGAATACATATTGGCCTAAACTGATGACATTTTTTTATAGCCGATATCTATAGGAGGGGTTTCCACCATCCCTGCTAATAGGGATGAGGCGAACACCCCTGGGTCCCTTCACAGCAGAACATACGAACAGGAAAAAAAAAATTTGAACAATCAAAAGTGCTCATGCTTATATGCAAGTTATTGCCATAAAAAGTATTTGGGGACCCGGGTCCTGCCCCAGGGGACATGTATCAATGCGAAAAAAGTTTTTTCGGGAACAGTGATTGTTTAATGTTTAAAGTGAAACAATAAAAACGAAATATTCCTTTAAATGTCGTGCCTGGGGGTGTCCTTAGTATGCCTGTAAAGTAGCGCATCTTTCCCATGTTTATAACAGCGCCACAGCAAAATGACATTTCTAAAGGAAAAAATGTCATTTAAAACTGCTCACGGCTGTAATGTATTGTCGGATCCCGGCAATATAGATAAAAATACCAAAAATACAAAAAAAATGGCATGGATGTCCCCGCAAATTCATACCAGGCCTTTCGGGTCTGGTATGGATATTAAGGGGAATCCCGCACCCAGATCCCACCCCCAGACACTATATACTCTGAACAGCAGTATATATATTATACGACCTGCCCTATATATTCTGCAGAAAATTGGGCTTTAGGTGTTGGTGGTACCAGAACACTGTAAGCCCTCACAGTTACTCTTGTTGGGCGCAGGAACAGGCCCTGCTGTGAAATATTATATCAAGAATTGTAATTATATGCCCCTGTTAAACAGGGGCAGAAAAACTGGGCCTTGAGTGGTGGTGCCACAACACTGTAACCCCTCACAGATACTCGTGTTGATCACTGGAACGGGCCCTGCTGTGAAATATTATATCAAAGGTTGTAATTACATGCCCCTGTTAAACATGGGCAGAAAAAAATGGGCTTGGGTGGTGGTGGTTCCACAACACTGTAACCCCTCACAGATACTCTTGTGGGGCGCAGGAACGGGCCCTGTTGTGAAACATGACTGCCAGTTTCTTGTCCTTCTGTGGCACCCCCTCTCTTTAGGCTCATGTTATGACCTCCCTCAACCTGGGAACCAACATTGAAGCCTCCAAATCACTGCGCATCCTCTAGCAGCATATAACCGACACTGTGGTTGAATAATTCTGGGGACTCCTTCGTGCATGATGGTGGGGCTACGGAAGAAGTGACTGTGGACAAGGAGCCATTGGAATAGGCTGCTTTGGCAGCTACGTTGGAAGGCAAACTACTCTGAGCATGGGTGACAGAGGATGAGGAGGATGAGGTCAGCTTCATTATCCACTCCACCAACTCTTCTGCATGTTGTGGCTCAATAACACGGCCAGCAGCAGCAAAAAAGGACAAGCGTGCCCCACGGCCACCTGCAGAGGATGCATCATGTCCATGACCACCACTGTAGACACAGAGGCTGCTTGTCCTCTTTTAGTGGTCAGTGAGTGTCTGCCCCTCCTTGGTGGCGTTCCGGACATGATGTATTTTTTGTTTTGCAACACCACTACACTATATTAGATACTGTGTATACCTCCTGAAGTGTATTAGAAACAGTACACTATGGAATGCACTGTAGATATAGGCTACATTGAATGCAGAATGGGGACAGAAAGTATTCAGACCCCCTTAAATTTTTCACTCTTTGTTATATTGCAGCCATTTGCTAAAATCATTTAAGTTTATTTTTTGTCCTCATTAATGTACACACAGCACCCCATATTGACAGAAAAACACAGAATTGTTGACATTTTTGCAGATTTATAAAAAAGAAAACCTGAAATATCACATGGTCCTAAGTATTCAGACTCTTTGCTGTGACACTCATATATTTAATTCAGGTGCTGTCCATTTCTTCTGATCATCCTTGAGATGGTTCTACACCTTCATTTGAGTCCAGTTGTGTTTGATTATACTGATTGGACTTGATTAGGAAAGCCTGTAACGATATCACGTACGGGACATGAAAAGCTGTAGCTAGCTGCCATCTTGTGTGGAAGTAGCCATGACAGTTTGGCTAACCATATAACCTCACAGAGAACTCTGAACTCCCTCCTTCCTCATCTTAGGAATTCAAAGCTTTTTAAGTTCAACAGAAAAGGTTATCTCAACAGAGAAAACAGAACCAGGTTAGGTCAGTAGAAAACATTTGTTGTAAGGGCAGTGTTCAGGCCTGTCGTAAAACTGTCACCCTCCCCATTCAGAGACCTAACAGGCCTCGGTTGTAAATTTGTCTGAATACACCTCAGTAGAATAAGTATGAAATTTCAGCATGGTTCATAACTTCTGACTTAGTGATAGCACAGCCATAATCTGGACATATTTAGTTTCCTCAGATAATATGGAACGTTTCAAGTCCAGACACCCCTATGTCAGGTCATATGGGAAACCCCTGGGACCACTTATTCCTCCAAAGCAGGCTATACGTTATAGAGATGGTATGTTTAGACTTGTTTTGAAGGAAATCTCAAGTTGAATAATAATATGGATATTTGGAGTCTGTAAACACTATAGATGCAGATATATGAATATGTATTAAAAAAATCTACCTGGGACGTGGTCATGAGTGTAGACACCTCCCAGCAACCAACCCCTAAAACAGGATGACCAGATGATTGGTTACTGGTCGCTGTCAACACCCCCTTTGATTTGACAGAAAAGAGGAGATGCCAAGACAATGGGGAGTTCTCCTTTTACCATCCAAGAAGAAACATCTGCCAAGTCGAGAACCGATTACCTAGCTCATCGATCGAACTCTGATCAACCCTCGGACATTAATTGCAAGTATTCTTCCTTCCCAATTCTACCTTATTGCTTTGTGGCTGTATATTGTCTTTATCTTTTTGAAACATCTTTTTTCTGTAAATATTTTATTTGCATCAACTTTGACCTTTTCATAATAAACCCTTATGTTGAAAAGTGTTAACCTTGTCTCTAAAGCTCTTAATGCAAGCTATAAACGAACCTGCCTCTTGAAGGGCGCTACTGTTGTAGAGTAAGACTCTGAGCAGACCTGTCTGTGGTGGCAGTGTGTGTGGCAGACGCTTATTCTAAAATTATAATTGGTATTGCTAAAATTACGAGTCTCCCCCGGCTCAGTCTTTTAAACGGGGGTGGTGGCAGTTAAAGGGTTAATTGTGTAATTAGCCCAGTGACAATTACTCTCAGGCTGCTCGCACCTAGATTGTGGTCCCGCAGGCTGGAAAATCTTTGTGCTGGGCGCAGCTGAGAGTGGCATTTTTACGTAAGTGACAGCGTGGTGTGAGATTGGCCGGTCCTTCGTTGCAAGTTAGCGAGGAGTGCAGGGATCTGGCACCCGCGTTCGTCACAAAGCCATACACCTGTCTATATAAGACCTTACAGCTCACAGTGCATGTCAGAGCAAATGAGAAGCATGAGGTCAAAGGAACTGCCTGAAGAGCTCAGAGACAGAATTGTGGCAAGGCACAGATCTGGCCAAGGTTACAAAAACATTTCTGCTGCACTTAAGGTTCCTAAGAGCACAGTGGCCTCCATAATCCTTAAATGGAAGACATTTGGGATGACCAGAACCCTTCCTAGAGCTGGCCATCCGGCCAAACTGAGCTATCGGGGCAGAAGAGCCTTGGTGAGAAAGATAAAGAAGAACCCAAAGTTTACTGTGGCTGAGCTCCAGAGATGCAGTCCGGAGATGGGAGAAAGTTGTAGAAAGTCAACCATCACTGCAGCCCTCCACCAGTCGGGGCTTTATGGCAAAGTGGCCTCTCCTCAGTGCAAGACACATGAAAGCTCGCATGGAGTTTGCCAAAAAACACCTGAAAGACTCCAAGATGGTGAGAA